>BMAV01021696.1:170174-214281 GCA_019973955.1 Trichonephila inaurata madagascariensis
ATAATTATATTTATTCATATATAAGTAGTGTTTTTCACAATAAATTAGATAATATATATATATATATATATAGATGGCATTATTAGATAATTACTTATTATTTAAGTAAAAAATTAAAATAATTAAACATTTACTTTTACAACACTAACTTGTACTTCAATAACAAACAATTGAGCAAACACATTCAATAGGAGCGATGGCTTTGCATGGTTATTCAAGTAGGAAATGTAAACTTAACTAAGCAATGTAACTTGTACTTAAAAATAAAAAATAAAAACAATAACATACATTTGAGGAAACAAATTCAATGGGAGGATTGGCTTTGCATGGTTTTAGAAAGTTTGGATGAGTTTGGCTCATAACTTGCTTAAAGTTTCAAACATGACTCTAAATTTTCATTTGTCAGTTGGCGTCTTACTTTAATTTTAATTATATTCACGCAAGAGAACGCTTGCTCGCGCGAATGTATCGATCCGAAGATAGTCAGCACTCCAAATGCTAACATCTTTACCTCACTGTAGCAATCTGGCAGATTATCCCATGCGTCGAATATAAGTGCCTCAACTCGCCGCATTTCTTTTATAGCTGTCAACTTTTGTTGCATTACGTGCATACATTTCTGGACCTACAACTCTTCCAACTTGCTTTTCAACTCTGTAAATTTTCCACTACACAAAGCTTTACTTTTTAAATCGATCTATTGCATTTCTAGAGATCCAGTACCAATTCCAAATGGCTCAATGTGGGTTTCGTTACTATTTGTGTTTAGAGGATTTACTATGAATGCTAGAGTAGTTTTGTTGGTTTTAAATTGTTCAAATCTGTCAGAAAATTCATCTTTAGTTTTTTTATAACCGTGCTGAAGTAATTCGTGTCAACAGTTGCACTGGTTTTATCACGATATTGCTTTAGAAATTGAAATTGAAATAATTTACCGCTCTGAATATCTTCTGCAAAAAGAATTAATTTTTCTCCGAAACAAACCAATTCACCTACCAAAACATAGGCTGGGTTTCCCTTTCCATGCAGTTTTAGATTTCGCTCATTTAATTTCGCTGTGATATCCACCAGAAAGTAAAATTTTTGCAACCATTTGTCGTTCTCTAATTCAGGGTGATTAATGCCTTTTTTATTGAGGAATGTATTTATTTTATTCAAGCACTAAGCAAAACGTTTCAACACCTTACCTTTGGAATGAATTAGCGAATATTAACGTTTCACTGTTCAGCTACTCGAGGGCTTTTGGTCACAGACCTCGTAATTTTGAGCCATGGTCAAGTGACGAGGACGACACCTGAGCTCTGTCACCCCCTCTCTTAACTACAACACAACACCAACGGGGGGACGTTTGAGCTCTCGACAGATTTACGTGCATTGCTCCCCTACACGGTGGGTCTTTAGAGGTACTGGGCTCAAACTCGTAACAATGATCCGATACCTTGACCACTGGGCTACCGCAGCCCCTTACCTTTAGAAAGCCATCGCATTTTATTGTGAAGAAGGAGATAGGAATACTGAGTCTCCATTTCGTTTAAGAATTCTTTAAATTGACGATGGTAGAGTGCTTTTGACAAGATGCTGTAAGCAATCTGGATTACCAAATTCAAGACCTCAACTATTTCGGCTGGAAATGTTTGGGCACAAGGCGCTTCTAGGTGTATTATGCAGTGAAACGTAAGAATTTCGTTTTTTATTTTGCTCTGAAGAATCGTTGTTGCCCCTTTATTTTTTCCTGTCATACTTTTGGCTCCATCAGTTGCTATTAAAACGATTTTATTTAAATCGATCTTATTGTCTTCAAGGCATTATTGAACGACATTCGCTATATTTTCCCTTCTAGTTTGTCCCGAGAGCAGTAGCAATTATAGAAGTTCTTCTTTTGGACCTTGGGAAGATATATACCTGACAAAAAGACCTTTGAGAAGATAATTCGCCTCTAACTCTTCAACTTAAAACAACAAACTATATGTCACAGCCAAAGCACTAGCGAAGACGCCAAATTGTCATGCGTCGAAAGTGAATTAAAACCTACATAGAAACATCCGAAGACGGCGTCATTCGAGAGCTTCCAATGGACTGACGACGCGTGTCACGGGAGAAGGGAGTGGTGAAAAGCGAGTACAAGTGGCTGAGAGATAAAAACAGTGCCTAATCCTCGTTTATCGATTCAGAACGATTTTTAAATGTTTTTATTTATATATATATAAAATAAATAATATTTGCCTAAAGAGCCTCAGCTTTCCATCCAAAGAGCCACATGTGGCTCGCGAGCCGCTGGTTGCCGACCCCTGATCTAGGAGGTGCTGCCCATACTCGGTGGGTCTTTTTGTTTTTTGTCACTTTTTCGACTGGATTGCTGCTAGTTTTTCTTTTCTTTCTCGAAACTCTTTTCCCCTTTGTGCATTTGCTTTATGCATTCTGAATAGAATTACTAATAATTTAATGCCACACATCGCCATGTAGCCAACAATCTAAGGAAAATTTAAAAAAAAGCACGCTATTGCTGGGAGAGCTATTTTGTCTACACCGTAATGCTCACACTGCAACTGATACGACCGTTGATAATGTTCCCGGGTCTGGAGGAAAAGGACCCCTAATCGCAAGGTGGGCAAGTTGACCAGTCGGAGAGGTGGGCAACTATCCAACTTTTTCACCGATATGACGCAGGTCACGCGGTGTCCCCTCTCCCCCTTTTCCTCCTCTCGCTCTCTCCTTACCATGACGACGATTCCGAGGGATGGGGGGAAGACTACTTCCGTTCGCTTTTTCACTGTTACGCAAAACTGGGCAATTTTCTCATTCACTCTCGAGCGCAAAAATGTTTCACTTCAAAAACGCCTAATTGAAAAACATAACATGAATTATGTTACTATATTCGTATATATTATGCAAAGATTGATCTTGATATACATTTTAATTTATTCATCTGAAATATTCATACATTTTATCGATAAAAGTAAATACATAAAAAAACGAAACATTAATTCTTCATTTATAATCGTCTTCATATTTACTTTGTTCAACAAACATATATGTCTTTCACTAGATTAAATTCACAAAAAAAATAACGTCTGAATTTTTTTTTCAAAAAAATAGATTTGTGCACTTTTTTTTTAAAGCACAAAAAAATTCTTAAGTGCTAAGCCAGAAACCCTAAAAACCCTGTATTTCTATGCACCAATGAGAAGCAAGCTATTTTTCTGAGCATACGGGGAGGGATGCTCCGAGGTGAGAGCAAAATGACAGTGTGTCTTCGATTTAGCGCTCTACCACCACGTCGAAAATCTCTGTTGACAACTAAAAAAGTTACAGTTATAGATTTACAGATTACTAAAAAAAATTAATTACAAAATAATAAACATTATCGTAAAGAATTTAACTTCTCTTTTTACCATAGATTTATTGGTAACTGTCTTTGTGATATTTCATGCTTTTTCTGGAAATATTACAGAAGTGTGGATAAATTTAATTGTATGAAATTGCAAAAACTAAAGGCTGTGATAGAAAACAGAAACTACAAACACACTTGGAAAAAACATAAACAAAGTGCTCTTGATTTATCAGGTGAAGTACTAATTTTGTCCGGTATACACTATTTTCTACGTTTTTATTGAAATTTGCTTGTTTTAATTGCTTTTTTTTTTAGACGAAGCGGCTCTACTATAATTAGTTGATGTTTTATTTGCTTAAAATATTAAAGCCTTACTAATTTTATTATTCTTACTTTCGAAACATAACTGGGAACATTATATATAGTATTATGTTTGCAAAGTTGAGTCATTATAAAACGTTAAAAAACGAATGTTTAAAGATCTAAAGGCATAAACATTAAGAGTGACAAAGATACTAATACAAATATATTTTGACATTGTGATTGGAAGTTTTAGAATGCTTTATTAACAGGGATATTTCTCATTCAGATTTACCAGTAGCTTAAAATCTATCAGCATTTATTTTCTGCTTTGCTAATTTTTAACAATAGTTTGATTAAAGAAATAAATTCTACACAAGCTGTAATATTTTGATAAAATTGTCAAATTATTCTAAAATTGAATTAATTATTACTTTATTGATCAGTTCTCCCATCTTAATATACTTGGACATTATGTGTGTCATAATAAAATTAAAATTTGGGCTCTAAAATACCAACTATTGAGAAGAAAATACATTGGAGTTTTCTTCTGAAATATATTTCTTCTTTGTGATGGTAGATAAGGCAAAAATTGTAAAGTCCTTCATAAGCAACCAAATTTTATGGAAATACCATGTAAAAAGCAGTTGGATGTGGATAAGAATCTGATTTGAAGATAACAACATCTGATCACTTTATTATTGAGTAAAGAAATATGCATCTATAAAAATAAAGCTGTGAGAGAATCTTTTGAACTCAGAACAGTTTTTGTTGTAAAAAAAAATTTTTTTTAAAAAAATAGCAATGATAATAATATTAAAATAGACCGGCTACAACAAAATGACATATCAGTAGCATAAATTTAGTAATTTTGCAAAAATGTACGAGCACCAAAAATTCATTACATAAAAATATTATTGTATTGCAAATAATGATTTAATTAATGTCATATTATACAATTGCATAGTATTATATAATATGTCATATATTTAATATTTGTTTGATATTAAAAAGTGGAAGTACTTCCTTGCTGAAGTTTGACTTTACAAAATTTTATGATTAGAATGTGATCGCTTTGACTATACTATTACTTCTGAAGAAATTTATCATGTAAATTTTATCTATTAGTAATTGTATTGTCAAAATCATTTAAAAGATCCATCAAAAATGAAATGAAGAGTTACCATTATTCCTGTCATGATTTATTAATATAAAATTTTTGTTTACAAAATTTTTCTGACAAATTATTATGATAAACACTATTTTCCCATTGTTGTTTCTAATTAATATGCAGTTTCTTATATATTTTCTTATTTTGTTCTAGCATAGTTTATTAGAACAAAATGACTGAACTGGATGAAGAAATATCTAAATTGACTACAAATGATTCAATATATGGAATGCTGTCCAATTTTGAAATTGATAAAAAGATTGGTAAAGGCCAGTTCAGTGTTGTTTATAAGGCTAAATGTAAATTGGATGGAAAATTTGTTGCTTTAAAAAAAGTACAAGTAGGTATTTTGCTTTAACTGTGTGTGTTCTTTTTTTATTATTATTATTATTATTTTTATTTTTTAATAGAAAGAGTTTCTCTATCTTATATTTCTTAAATACTTTTTTTAATCATAGTTCCTTAATTTTTTAGATATACGAAATGATGGATTCGAAGGCCAGGCTGGACTGCATGAAAGAAATTAATTTGCTTCAAGTAATATTTTTTATTATACTGTTATATTTTTTATTAGTATATGTTGGAAATAAATATCTATTTAGGATTCACATTTAATTGTTTATGTAAAAAAAAATATTCTTTTGGTAATATTTTCGTTTTGTATGAAATTTTTAAGTAGCTAAAACAGTAATTGGCTGTAATGGGCAAATTCTTAGGAAAAATTTCAAAATTGTGAAAATCTTTTTAAATTCTTTTTTTTAAATTCTTTTTTTTAAAAAAGAACCAATATTTACAGTAATATCCTAACTGAAAGTTTTAATAAGTGTAGTTTTTTATTTTAAGGATATTTTTCTTTCTAGCAATTGAATCATCCCAATGTTATAAAATATTTAGCATCATTCATTGATGAAAATGAACTTTACATAGTCTTGGATCTTGCTGATGCTGGGGATCTTTCCAGAATGATTAAGGTACTATATAATTTTTTTGAATAGAATTACAGTCCTTGCAAAAAAAATTTTTAATTACTTTCAAATTAATAATTTTTGTTTAACATTTTATGATGTTGCATTTTGACTTTGTGAAATATTTTTCATAGTTTAAATTCTACCTTGCTTAAAAACTAAGGTCAATTGAATTGAAATCTTATTTTTCATGTTTACAAGCATAGTACATTGTATTTTCTATATTTCATTTTTTTAAAATTTCTCATGACCTACAGCAATGATGATTGTACTCATTTTTTAACATGCTTTTATAAGTTTCACTTGTATGTAATGGAATCTTTGGACTCTATTTTTAATGACTTTAAAAGACCAGATTAATTTGAAATTTTGTACACTTGTCAAGGACTGATGACAATACAATAATTTCAAAATTTTGTTCCATTGTCCTGATCAAGACAGTGCTATTAAGGAAAAATAATGATCAAAAGCGACGAATTTATCAAAAATAATGATATTAAGGATATCGATGTTTTGCAACTGATTCATTATATCATTTCCAGATTTGGCGACTAATTTCATATACCATTTCCAAATTGGGCGACTAATTCCAGATATGGCCTTTTCAAAGACCTTACCCCTTAAAAAGGGGCAACCCTAAAAATGAAAACACTTGTTATTTTTTTCAAATAAAACAAACAAAAAAGTGTTCTTTATGTGAGAAAGAAAAAGGACTCGTGTATATGAATAAAAATAATTTATGTTCTAACTGCTAAATATTTTTATTTTTATAAAGCAATATGTTTAGAAGT
The DNA here is from genome assembly GCA_019973955.1 of Trichonephila inaurata madagascariensis. NCBI lineage: Eukaryota > Metazoa > Arthropoda > Arachnida > Araneae > Nephilidae > Trichonephila > Trichonephila inaurata. The sequence goes on from BMAV01021696.1 coordinate 176,733, forward strand.
GATGATACGAATAACATTACAGCTATACTTTTAAAAGGGGATAATATGATTGAAATTTAATATTTCTTCTTACACACTTTTATTTGTTAGATAAATTCAACAAAGAATAAATGATAGTTTTAAAAACTAAAAAAACAGGCTTTTATTGTAGATCAAACTAAAAAAAGGAAAAATAAATTATAGTTTTAAAAAACTAAAAAACACGCTATCATAGCGAATTGAACTAAGAAGTAAAAAAAATAATTCTTAATATAAGAATAAAATGATTAACGAGAAAATTAATGTCATTGGGGTAAAAGTGTGGGGTGCTTTGTACTACATTTTTACACTAACTCAGCATTTTGGAGTAGAACTAGTAAGAAATTATAACAATTAATATAGAGCACCCCACACTTTTACACCAATGACATTAATTTTCTCATTAATCATTTTATTCTTATATTAAGAATTATTATTTTTACTTTATTATAGTTTGATTCACTATAAATGCGTGTTTTTTAGCTTTTTTAAACTATAATTTATTATCAAAAAGTTGCACCATAATGTGCATGCAATGCACATTACTTGGATATTTGCTTTAATGCACACATTTATGGGTAACACCATTTTTTTCCTGTTGTTTTGTGGAATCATAGAAAAAAGCTGGAACTTTGAATAAAAATATTGGGAGAAGGTGGCTTGACTTATATATATGAATACCATCGCCTGTATAGAAAAGTAGAGAAAGCTCTAACTACTACTAAAAAGATATGCAATTATGAGTATTTGAGCTGAACATCCTGGCCTAAGAATATAAATATTTCCAATTTCTGTGTTGGTAAATAATGTAAGATGTTTTATGTACTTATGGTGAGGTTATGAAATTTCATAGTTTAGAAAATTAAGTGAGGTACCCCTTAAAAATATATATATCACAGATAAAAATAGTTAAATGAGACTCTCTCTACTGATATGTACTTTTTTCACTTGATTTTTCAGTTTTAAAACTCACAAAATGAAAATAAACACCCTTTATTGTAAATATAAAAATGTTATATTTTATAAGCCTTTGTATTTTTTCGTTTTCAAAAAAATTATTTTTAACTGTCTTGTAAATTATTTCTTACAGCTACTTTAGAGTAATTAGTAGATAGAAATGGCAAACATAACAAAATATGAAATTGTATTTAAAAAATATAGTTGTATTTGTGTTCTATATTTCAGTACTTCAAAAAGCAACAGCGTTTAATTCCAGAAAAAACCATTTGGAAGTACTTTGTTCAAGTATGTGGAGCTCTTGAGCATATGCATTCAAAACGAGTTATGCACAGAGGTACATTATCTATGTGTTAAATACTTATTTTATTTTAAAAATGCTTTTGTTCTTATTTTTTCTAGTATATTTCTTTAAAAAAACGTGTTGGACATATTATTTATTTCTATAAAGAGTATATATATAGAGCATTGTAATTAGGGATGGGTAAACAACTTGTTCTTTTTATTCTATTCCTCTAAAAGGGTAAGAGAGTCTATACACACTGCCAGAATTCTATTCTTTACTATCCTAAACCACTTCCCCTTGCTATTTATAGTAGAAGACTTTACAGAGAAGAATGTCTTCAATTATTTTTCTTTTATGACCTGTTTTTCCACCTGTGAAGGTCAGAATAGTCTTTCATTCTTTTCTAGTTTCAAACATAGTCTCCTCCCTTTCTGATTCTGAACCATTTCCCCTTGCTGTGAAGGTAGAAAAAATTCAGTAGCCATATCTTTTCCACTGTCAAATTTATTCCCCATTTGGTGAAGCACAAAAGATTTCACAGTCGAACCTTCAGTTCGTTATCAGTTCCTCTCTTTCTGTTCAATCATATAAGGATTACTTCTCTTTTTTAAAATATATACATATTTTTAATCTGATGAAATGTAAGAATGATTTTTAGAGAATTCTATACAAATACTGTCTTTATTTTAACTCTGATCGAAAGGTGAAAAGCAAATATATAAAGTGAAATAAAGTTGGAATAGGGAGAAATTTTAATATTGTAACAATATAAATGTGTGAATATCAGTGTCATACATAGAATTGAATTTTTATTTCAATACTTTTGATGAGTCATTTATTAATTTTGATATGACAATAAATGTACTTATTTTCATCATAATATAAAAGCAGTCAAAGGTACACTTTTAAATTTGTAAACTTCATTAATTAAATGTAATATGTAATTTTAGTTGGTTCATAACCAAATACATAAAATTAAATATGTAATATATATGTTTTTCCTTTTAGATATCAAACCAGCCAATGTCTTTATAACAGCAGAAGGTGTTGTTAAACTAGGTGATTTAGGCCTTGGAAGATTTTTCAGCTCCAAAACAACTGCTGCTCATTCTCTTGGTTTGTTATATATAATATGTTTATAAATCTAAAAAAAACTTTATAATTCTATTATTTTTTATTAAAATCTATGCATATGAGGGAAATTTAAATTAATCGGATTAAATGCGAAATATCATATTTACTTGAATCTAAGCTGCAATTTTTTTTACAATGCTGATGGTACTGAAAATCAGGTGCTGCTTAAAATTGAAGACAGAAAAATTCGTTAAATGGGGAGAGGAATTAAACATGATACTGATGGTTAGAGCAATTGCAGGTTCATGTATGTGTTCAAAAAGTCTGATATTGCTAAAATAAATGAATTTTTCACATCTTATTAGTTCTTATTTTATTATTATTTTTTTTAATTTCGTAAGTATTGGATATTGATAATCCCTTTTATCCTATTTTTTTATTTTTTACAAAAATATACTGAGAATTTGGGGTGCGACTTAGAATTGATGTCGGCTTAGATTCGAATAAATACAGTAGTATATTTTGTAACAAAATGAATAGATTATAATACAATGGATTCAATTCATGTGATGTCACAGCCACATAACCGATGCAATCATATATCAAAATTGACAATTGTATCCTGACTTTTTTACACCATAATAAAAATAGTATCAGTCTTCCATGCCCAAAAAAGGCAAATAATGAATGATAAAATTATGGTACTATTTGCTTTGAGAGCAAGCTAGTAACTGATTAAAAAAATATTTTAATCTTAAAAGTAGACAGATGAAAGTGATGTTACCAATCTCCATTGTTGCCCGTTATGGTACAACCGCTAAATTGTACCATAATGGACATTTTGTAGTACATTCTACAAAATTGTAGTACAATTTAGTACTCTGTGGTGCAATAATTGAAAAACAAAATTTGTTAAAAATTTTAGTTTTTGTTTTATTTTGTCATTTAAAAATATTTTTAGAAAATGATGATTCATAGTACTTGTAAACACTCTCTTAGCCAGAAGTCGTGATGTCATATGAACAAAAGAATATAACTGTAATTATATAATTTGAGAAAGAATGTTTATGGCATCACAACCACTTTCCTGCTAAGATCTTTTTTTATAATAGTAAAAAGCATCTTTTCTCTTTATGTTTTATTTATATATCAATGTCCACCATTATATCTTTTCCCCCCATATCCTGAGACCATTTCTCACATACCACAATTTGAGAATTACTAAATTAATTCATGACAAAATTAATGTAAATTTTTCCCCTATGGTGTGTATAAAAACCCCCCCCCCCCAACCATCCACATGCATGCACCTTTACCTCCTTTTTTACCATTTTACAATAAAACAGAAAATGGATTGCAATCTTAGTATCTTAATAGAAATTTAGCCAAGTGATACTCATATGTATTATACACTTGTTACTTATATGATTTACTGGTAGAATATCTTTATTAAAATATTAAGGCACTTAGACTTACTACGGAAATTATTGTGTTAACTTATTACTTTGTTACATTAAATTTATTACTACCTTTATTTATTTTATTATAGTTGGAACACCATATTATATGTCTCCTGAGAGAATACATGAGCATGGATATAATTTCAAGTCAGATATTTGGTCTCTTGGTTGTCTTTTGTACGAGGTATTTATTTTACACTTTTATTTAATCACAATTAAAAGAATGTTATATTAATTTGGAAATAACTTAATCTTACTTTTTAATGCATTTTTTGAGTGAATTTTTTATTGTACTTCATTACAGATGGCTGCACTGCAGTCACCTTTTTATGGTGAGAAGATGAACCTATATGCCTTATGTAAAAAAATAGAGGAGTGTGACTACCCTCCAATACCTTCTGATATTTATTCCATTCAGGTTGGTGTATGCTCTTCATATATATTAAATCATATTCATAAAGTCACACAAGTGACAAAATTTGTTTAATTTCTGTTTCAACTGAATGGATGTTCTCAATAATATATTAATATCCCTTTTTTAAAATCTTCCAATAAATACAAGTACAAACAAGAGTTGTTAATGTCAATGAACTTATTCTATAAGCTAAAAACTTCATGAAAATATAGTCATCAACATTTTATTTTAAAGATTTTTATTAATGCTTAAAAAGATGTGTAAAAAAATTATGATAAGAAATTTTATTAAAAAATTATTTTTTAGAATATTGTATACATCACACTTTCTATTCAATAAAATTTTCAAATTAAGCTTTTTTCTAATGCTTTGGAGATAAATTTTTATAAATACATTAAACCACCCAGACGGTATAGTGGTTACTGTTGTGCCATAAGGCCTGGGTTCGAATCCTAAAAGCATGGATATTTTTCAATATATAGTGCCTATGTGACATGTATAAATATTCGACTTTCCACAAATCCTCTCAAGTAATTGGTGGAAAGGTAAGAGAGGTGAGAAGCCCCCTGACCACTTTCCAGGATGCCTGTTCTCAAAATTAGGATGGAACCAAACCAAATTATACTGTTACCTGCAGGGTGCTCAAAGCTGCAGCTAATGACAGGCATAAATACTAGCTCTTTTGTTTCATGAACCTCGATTTGACACTGTTGATCAGGTAGCATTAGTAACAACAACAATACATTAAAATTTTTTACAATGATATTTATTACAATTTCGTTAGTTCTTGCATTTATTATTAAGTATAAAACTTTTGTTGATAATCAGGAAGATGTAAACTGTAATATTATTCAAGCTTTTTGGTTTCCTGGAAAGTGCCCAAAGAGCAATTTCTGAATTTATCTTTTTCTTTTCTTAATGGACATAATTACTAATTTAAGTTTATTTATAAATAAAATATTTAATGAAAAATATTCTTTATGCATGTCGAAAAAATTATGTGTTAAAAACATGCATGAATTTTATTTTATTAAATTATTGAAAATAGTGGCCTCTGGAACTTTTATCTTGAAATCTGAAACTTAACAATTTTTGACTATCCATAATTCAACGAAATTAAAATGAAATGCTTTATTTCTTTCACAGTTTATGAATTAAGAAATCAATTATTTTAAATATATAAAATGTTTAAACTGTGTTCATAACTTTTCATATTATACATCCATGAAATAAAGGAACAATTTTGTTAGACAGATGATATATGTATTGGAGAATAATTTTTACAAATCAAGCTCTAATTATTTGCAATAAGTTGATTTATAATGTGAAATATACTCACTTTAAAGTAAAGTTTCTAAATTTAAATAGAATAAAGGTATTTAAAAAATAAAATGTTTAAAAATTTTTCAGAAATTAAATATTTTTCTGTATTTTAAAAATTAAAACAGAGACAGAATTCTAAATTTAAAATTTGTTTACAGAGTAAAGTATATTTTCTAGTCTCACAAATTGTTATTTATCAGAGTATAATTCATTTTGCAATATCGTGTGTGCAAGAGAGAGGGAGTGAAAAAATGTCAAACAGAATAATGCATTTTAAATTTTAAGCTTAATTCCTGAAATAAAATTTTGAAACTTACACTAAAAATCTCCATGAACATTTAACTTACTATCTAAATCAAATAACTGTTTCCTTGGTTTTTCCCATTTTTCTCCCAAATCCTTAAAAAAATTCCTTTTTTCTACATTTGGAATTAGAGTTTGTCATATTCAAACATTGATGAGCAACAAATTCCAATGAAATTGTATACAAAATTTAAAATTGTTGTACATATTTAACTTTCATCAATAAAAATGCTGGTGGACAGATTTGAGGAAATCTCTACAATCTTTAAACCCGATTCAGTTGTTTGAGATAGAAATTTCTAGATTAATGAATTTAGACTTGCATTAGGAATTTGCATCTTGCCAATTTAACATTTCTTTCAGAGTGCCAGACGGAATAAGTTTACAAATTCAGGTTTTACAGCATTTAAAACTACTTTTTCAATGATAATTTTGTACTTATAATTATGCAGAGTATTATTACTGATCATGATATTATAATTACACTAAGTATACCTCCTATTGCAAGAAAAACAAGTGCATGGGCTCATCATCAGTACCATTGAAACAATATGTTGTATGCTATTATCATATTTTTAAAAAAATGCTTAAAAGACAAATGAATTAGAAACAATTATTCTGAAACATAAATTAAAAATTTTTTTCAGATGAGAAGTTTAGTCGCTGATTGTATAAATCCAGACCCAGATAAGCGACCTGATATTGTTTATGTTCATAAAATTGCTCTAAATATGCATTTGTCATCACAATCACCAGCACCTCCAACTGTTTCGTAAAAACTAGAGAAATAAGTAATTGAAAAATTTACTACTTTCTTATTATTTTTAATAATCACTCAGTATTAAATGTTTTTTATCTATCACAGATGCGATAAAATATATTTCTAATAAAAATTATATTCTATATCAATATAAAATTGATCAGTCTGTGCAAAAATCAACATATATTTGATACAATTTACACATATAAGTGTAATTATGTGAATATATATCTATATGTAAATTAGGATTTTTAAATAAAAATATCTATGCCATGTGTACAACTTAATTTGTGATTTAGAAATAACTTTATGAATGCATAATTATTATCATTTAATGCTATGTAAAACATATTTGTTTGTGAAAGATGTTTGATTTTGTATATGAACTTTTAAATATGTATAAAATATGCAAAAATATGTATAAAATAATGTTATTTCTATTTCTTGAAGTTATTTCCTGGAGAAAAAAAAGTTTAAAACAACATTTATTTTATGATTGTTATTACCTTGATAAATTTAAATACTACTTTTTTAATACTTCGATAAAAATTGCTATTTTTAAAGCATTTTTTTTTTAAAGAATTCAATATTTATTTTGACAATCACAAAAACATTTATTGATTTAAAAAGGGCTGCCTATGTGATTTAATAACCTATATTGAATTTAAATTTAATATGATTAGTGGAAAATTTTAATAAAATCTAAAAAGAAGGACTGTTTTTTACATTAAAAAATAAATTTTTTGAGACTTAATTTATTGTGTAATTTTCTGATGCTTTGTTCTGATTACATTCCGCAGAAGTTACTGTTAATATTTTTTTTACTTAAGTGTTCTTTTCCTAGCATGGAACTTTAACAAATGGGCAGTGCAAAATTTAAAATAGCACTTTCCTGAACCATTTTAAAAATGATTTCAAGTAAATATTTTTCTCATAATTTATTCAAAATTTTTACATAAAAATATTTTAATGTTCTTTTTTATTTTGTATATAAAAGGAGTACATGTTTGTATTAGAATAAATTGCTTAAGAAACTACACTAGCTTGTTAATACAAAACACGAAAAGTAGAATAATGCAATTGAAAGCATTATTTCACTGTCAAACTTCGTTACAAGCAAATAAAATGAACAAAAATTAATAAAAATTGCATCATGGGGCAAGATTTAAAGAATAATACCATATCAGTATTCACTGCATAACCTGCCTTTTAAAATCTGCCATAAATATGTATATTATATGTTTATAATTTTGAGTACTAAGCTAAAGAGGCAGCTTTTCTTCAAAGTTTTTACCAAAGAAATGTTTGTTTGTCAAGACTTTCTATTTATAAGCATTTTTTTGCAAGTCTTTTATGTGAAGAATTTGTACTCACATAATATCCTGTCAACCATTGCTGGCAAGTAAAACTTGTCATCAATCAGTATGTTAAAAAATTTTTTTTTAAAATGTGTTGTTGCTTTTGCATATCATAAGGAATTGTTGGCCAATGAAAATATTTGGCTTTTCTTGGCACCAATCATTTTACCAATGTTCATGGATGACAGGATAATATGTAAGTATCAAATAATTTATTTTCTTACTGTGCCATAAAAAGAAATCCTGTGCAATATTACATAATTTTTTTTATATATATGCACTTTATGAAATTATACATGTTATAATTGTTATTTTAAGAAAATTTCAATTTTATTTATTCTTTTGTAATTTTTTTTGTTACTTTTGTATTTATTTTATTACAGCTGTTAGATTTAAGATGTATTTTTGTATTCTTAAAAAGTATGTTTAGCATGCTGATTTTTTATTGTAAGGATAATTTCAATAAAAAAAAAGGAAGGACTAGGTGTATAATTGACTAGTTGTAGTACTCGTTCTTTTGAATGTCAGGAATAAAACTAAACAATCTTAACTAGTAAACATAAGGTTTTAATATTCATGACTTCCATAAAATTTCATGAAGTTAGAAACCAATATAGACTTTGACATAATATATACAGTGAAATGATAATCTTCCTTGAGGTAGGGCGATAAAATGAGAAAAAGTCGAAAACTCACTGCCTAATTGTTTAACTAAAAATTTGTATAAAACTCAGTATTTGTTATTTTTTCTGTTCTTTTGGGGGAAAAAAGGCCTTGACATTTAGATCAATATATTTCTGGATTAAATAATTTGAAAATTAAAAAACAGCATGATTTTTAAAAATTAGCTTATTTATTTACATGCTTGAAACTAAGTCAGTCTTTCTCAAAAATTATTAGATCTTTCAAATGGTTCAAGTACTATAATCCTATTATGCTTCATTTTGGAGGTAGGCCACAAAGTATGCTAAAAATGTCTCCAACATTAAATTTTAAAATCCTGTATGAATTTTGAAAAAAAATCGCTTTTTTTTAAGTGTTTGCCATCATTACTCAAAATTTCAGCCAATTAAATTTCATGCATCTAAGCTTTGGGCTATCCCTTCCTTATGTACAGACTTTTCCTTGTATTAATGTAGATAACAATTGATATTAACAGCTGGGAAATTTGAAAATAGTTTACAAGACAGGAATGTAATAGAAAGATTTTTGCTACGAGTTATGCCAAAGCTGTTGAAAGTTTAAAAACTTGCTTTGGAAAAGGAAGATATTCTGGTAGAGATTTGTAAAAAAAAATGTTAAAATTAATAATATATGTTCAAGCAAAGGAAAATTGTTCTCTTGCATCTTTATAGGACAAACTTTGTCACTATTACTAGTTCTTGAAACATTGAAAGTTACAATTGATAAATGCCCCTCCATATTATATTTACTTTTCGAATCTTATTTTTCGTACAGAATTTTTAAAAACTTGGTATAAAAATAATACTTTCTTTTCGAAAATATATGAAGAACAGCTTGGTAAAAAATTATGGAATAGGATGTCAACAGAGCTTCTAATTTATTGATAACTTATTCATCCCTAAATATTAAGCTAATGTACATTTTTTTGTAAAGGCAAACATTCTAATTTGGTGTGCTTTTCTCTTCCTGGAAGATGAGCCTGTGAGATATGCAAAAGATTTTGAAAGAAAATCTATTCTAAATTACTTGTTTACTTCTAGGGCATTTTCCAAATAATATCAAGCATTTTAGAATACTTAATTTGTAGTAAATAGTATATATCACTAGTATGTGGTATGCTTGAAAGACCAAATAACCAATAGCTAACTCAGGAGAATTTAGGTACTGGTATTTCAAGTAGAAATTTAAGTTAACGTGTCAAAATGCAACCACCATAAGCCAAGAGTATTCCTTCAAATTCTCCAAACCAACCTCGTTTCTTATAATAAAGAGAAAATGGTTTCATTTATTCCTATATTCTTGATCAAGTAAATCATGTATCCCAAAAAAAGGTTGTTGAAGAAATGAAAATGTTCCTCATCTAGGAATTTTTTAGAGTGGGAAAATTTAGATGAGAAAAGAATTTTAAAATATTCCAGTTGTTTTTAGAGTAAAATGCAGTACTTTCTTTCTGTTTTTGTTAAAATTCATGATTGAGTATTATATTCAATAATTCGAATTTTAAGGATTTTGAAGCATTAACTTTTGGAGAAATTTTTATGTTGATTACTATGTCACGCTCAGCATAGACAACTAATAAGAAATGTAAAAGCTCATTCATGATTCTAAAAACTTAATAGAAAAAGAAGGAATTGATTTAAGACGAGTTTACACATACCAGGGAAAGTACTATACTGCACAAATTAATTGGGACAAGCAATTTTCTTTTGGAAATTGTTTGTAAGTCGCCGAAAACCGCCTTAAACTGGTTTACCTTCCTTTCTGTGGTATGGCTGTTCGACTTTGGTTGTACAAAGTTACTTGGCTGGTTTAGCTTCATTTGTGATCTTTTGAGTGTAGTAAGTGGGTGCTAGTTTTTGCTTTTTGTGTAACATACGCGTTACTTTCATATACTTTAAAATGGACATTATTTTAAGGAAGCGTGTAAATATTATTGCTCTTAAAAATCACAAATCCATGACATTGGAAGATATCACTTGTGCAGTTGGTATCGGTAAATCAAATGTACCAAGAATTTTGACAACTTTAAAAGAATCTAGACCCATCGTCCGCAAAAGAAGAGGAAAAAACTGGCTATAAATGGAAAACTTCCCCAAGAACTGATAAGATTCTAATAAGATATAGAGAAATTACATCAAGTAAAACAAGCTCAGACATAGAAGAGATTTGCTGGCTATTGGCTTTGATGTTGGCTCAACTGTACACTGTAGACTTCAGGAGGTGGGCTAGAAGACCAAGTTTTTGGCATCTAAAATGAAGGAATAACTTTCAGCATGGGTTAAAAAATGTTAATCATTAACTGCTGATACCCAGAAAAAAGTAATTTCTAATAATGGAATTTATATTTGTGCGGGGTTATGAGGAAATGTTTAGCGACGAGGTGACAATGAACTTTTAAGACCTCAACATGTCCAACAAACGTTCTAACATCCCCTAAAACAGAGGTTCACAGCCTTTTTTTCTTCTCTCTATTCAAAGTATGAACAAAGTTCAACAAAGTACATTGAAATATTGCGACATAGGTTTGTTCCATTCGTGCAAACTTTTCCCAGGACATTTCAGCATGACTTGGCCCCTATAGTGATAATTCAAAAATGACCAAGACTTTCGTTTTGGAAAATCTAATTAATGTACTTGATTGGCTTAGAAATCCGTCACAGAGCCAATCAAATACTCCTAGACATAGCAACGATGTATCCTGCAAATGAGATATTTCAAAAGGGCCGTGTGGCCAAAAATATTCTTCAGTGTTTCGAGAAGCACGAGACCTCAGTAGTTGAGCCGCGAACTCGCAGGCAGCGTTGTCGAGTCGCGTGTTCGAATCCTAATGCCTCTGAAGATCTACCATGTGGAGGAGTTGAATCAATCGAAGCTCCATATTATCAGTTTGGAGTTGTACGGAAGTTTGGTGAGTGCACCAAATCAGGTATTGTCATCGTTGCTTGACAGATGTCCAAAATTACAAGGTCCGTCACCAATATCTCTCATGTTGCTTCAGAGTGCGGCATAAATTAAATGATAATGATGATCGAAAATTTGAGACAACCAGCTTTTGTGTCTTCATCCTCGGAATCTCACTTTAATTCAGAATTACGGGATTCTTCACCAAAAATGTGTTGAAGTATTAATGAAACTAGACGAAAATTTCATATAAAAGCAAATAAGAATTATTTTTTAGTTATGATATTAAGTTCTCAAAATTTAAGTAAATGATATACTTTTTAAACAGAGTTTAAATTGACAACGAACTTAGTGAAATTTCTTGTTTTCACGAAATGAGAATTTTCTAAACTTTAATGAATGCTAATGAAATTATGTAAATAAGAAAATCTTGATTTAAGATAGCTCTGAAGTAATACTGCTAAAATACTCCCCAAATTATGTGTTTAAATCGAAATAAAATTCATTCTTATTTTTGAATTCTGCATAAAGACAAATTCGGATTATAGTACAGTAAAACCCTGCTTAACGCGGGGTATACGTTCCATCAAAGTAGAGCGTAATATGAAACAGCGTTAAACGAGGTTATCTCATCATGTAAATAATGGGGTTAGGGGAAGATGGGTAGAAAATTGGTGAGGTATTTTACCATTAAATTTATCAATTATATTTTTTATAACAATAAAACAAAAATTTATTTCTTACAAATATAGAAACATAATAAACGAATATGCAAATAAAAATAAATAAAATTCTTAGTATGTTTACTTTTCAGATCATTCAGTCTCTTCTGTATTTCCAATTTTCTGCCATTTTATCAAGAAGGTAGATTGGCTTAATGGCATTTTGCGTTCAACTTCGTCGTCAATCCATATAGAAAGTCGTTTTTCCATTTATTCTATTTTATTATTTCTAGAACGGGTAGCTCTAGTTGCAGAGCTTGACGTAGTTGCAGTTACCGATGACAGTACTTTTTCTTTATTCTTAAGAATGATCCTTATTGTTGAAGTTGCCAAATTCAATGCAGCACCAATTTGAGATTGACGTTCACCAGTATCTAATCCCTTGCATTTTAGTTTCTTGTGAAATGCTTTTTTTCATGCCTTATTTTCGTGTTTTTTACTATCCCCCATGATAAAATCAAAATATTTGTCACTGTAGCAATCGTTATATTATATTAATTTTTACTTACAATAACGTCAACAAATGTTTGAAACGATAAAAATACTGTTAAGAATTTTGTGTAAATAATTTGTATTTGAGTGTTTAATGCATTTATATTACTCTATGTTATATTTATTTCATGTTAAAATTGTGCTACTCACAAGCAATGCCGCCCCTTACGTTATAATGGCGATTCAATGAGAACTTGGCGAAATCTTGGTGGTAGAACCAAGTTGGCATCATTTTTGGCGGCCAATTTGACAACTTTGGCGACCATTTTGGCGTCATTGGCGACCATGTTGGCGAGTTAGGAAACCTCAGGAATCTTCTAGAAAGTAGTGGATCTCTCCACTAGTGTCACGTTCAATGACACGAGCTGTTATATTTCTGGAAGTTTCTGTCGTGCCTATAAAAGATGCTCGCTGGGATGGTGAGAGGTCTTGATTAAACCAGCGAGTAGTGAGGATTGTTTTGACTAGCGATTAGCTCGGCTGTGCTTGTGAATAATCTTTTACATACGTGTATTTTTAAACACAGGTTATTGTGTTTGATTAATGTTGAAGGTGTGGAGACCTTCTGAGATTTACTCTGTGAATACTGCTGCTGAATCCTGTATTTAAAGGATTGGATTTTTGTTAATAAATTCGCATCGCTCTTGAAGAACTGTTTATTTTCTTTGTGATTGTTCTGCATAAAATCCACGAACCTTCGGATCTACGTAACAATACTTTCGTATAATACCGCTGAAAAGAAACAAAGATAAACTGCTTCGGATATCGGGAAGCCTAACGCTGCGTGCTATTTCGGGGAATCCCACAATTCAAATAAAAGAGCGTTAAACCGAAACAGCGTTAAGCGGGGTCTTACTGTAGTTGAAATGTTGAAATATCACACACAATAACCATTCTTTTCAATTAAAATAAAAATATGATGCAGACAGTGGCGTAATGTACACCCTCGCATTGCGGGGGGGGGGGGGGCCAAAGCTTGACTGAAGCAAAGTGCGTATATGTTCCTGGGGTCTAAAATCTGAATTTGCAGGGGTCCGAATATTCTCCGTTACGCACCAGAATGCGGAAATGAAGCAGCATGGTGTAGAAATTAAATACTATTTTTAAAAAAAACCGAGAGAGAGAGATCCTTTTAACTTTCCCGTTTCTTGTTGAAACTGTATAAAAAAACCTGCTAATAACTGAAAGTGAAATAAATTACGATGGAAATGAGTTAATTTACAGACTCAGTTTTAATAGTTCAACTTCTAAAAAATTTTTCTCGTAACTTTTTTTCATTTTTTTAGAATTAAGTAGTGAATGGTCCAATATTAGCTGCCCAGGCAGTCCCCGCCCCGATGAAGCATGTATCAGATTACTTATCTCAAGTAATTTATTTGCAAATAGTTTAAAGTTTTAACACCGTTTTTTTTTATGTTTTTTTAACAGTCTTATTTTTAGATAATGCAAGATAATGTATTTTTGAGTAGTTATCTAAAGTTCAATGTTAGTTTCCTTGTAACTAATGTTGTTAGATTCAAAGTTAAAACAGATCGTTCATAATATTTGTTCATTTTTGAATACTGCTTTTGATAAGTGCATTAATAGTCTGTAATAGTTAGTATGTCCCTCTGGCGTATCTAGTCCTGAATTGGCCCTGTATCAAAATTTCTTAGGGACCTTTTTTCGAAAAATAATAAAAAGGGTTGCATTTAAAGCTTTCGTGAAAGTGTCAAAATGTTATATGTGTGATTGATTTTTTTAGCGGGCTAGCTGCGCCTCTGGTATGTCCGAACCTTTAAAGGAGATATATGGCTTTCGATATCGCACTCGACTGTTTCCTAAACAGCTTAAGGATAATTGCATTAAAATTTGGATTTAAAGTGTAGATCCAAATATTTTAAACTGCCTGTAAAAAAGTCGCTTCCTCTCCCCGCCCCCCTCTTAATTTTTTTTACACTAAATTTGTCCTTTTTATTTATTTATTTATTTTTGAATTTGGAAATATGTATTGATTGTGGTGTACAAAACAAATATTACACTCGAACAAAAAAGTAGTAGGTGTAATAAAAAAAATTCTAAAATTGATCTATTAATACTGCAATTTTGTTTCTTTGAAGGGTGTTAACAGAAATATTAATTTTGTTCAACCATGATGAAAATGGCTAAATATGTGCTTTTCTTTGTTCATTTTTTTACATGGTTTTAGTAATTGTGCATAGAAAATATGCTTAGAGCTATTTATTGCTTTTGAATTTTAAAATAAATACACATCGAAATAACTAATTAAAGTTTATGATTATATTTAATGTTTAAATTGCTAAAGGCGAATGTATATTTACAAATATAAATATTTTTTAAAGTATTTTTACTCGTGATATTTTTTTTTATAGAACTTATTCATATTGTTTTTGTTCTTTCACAAATTAAACACGCCCCGAGTGTCAGAAAAAAGTTCAAACTTCAATTACTTTTCAGAATTCTCTTTTCTTTTCGTTCTACTAAATCTGAAAAGTCTTCGCAAACCGTAACACGATTCATCTGCATCGCTGGAAATTTTAGAGCACTTTTCATCCCTTATTGTGTGATTTAATTGCTTGCCTTGTTTTATGATATGGAATACTCCTTGCACATCTTCGAGTTTCTTCCTGGATTCTTCAATCTGTTTCTCGAATTCTAACCTTTTCCTCTCGGTTTCTTCCGTCTCCTCGAAACCAGGAGCGATGTCGCTTGCAACAAGAAAAGATTCCTCGGAAATGATGGGTACTGCCGTCTTACTTTCTGCACTTGAAGATGAAGTTTTTTCCTGTAAACTCGTCGGGTCTTCGGGGAATGTCACTTGATATTTCACATTAGCATTTGGAATTCCTTGCATGTAATAGAGCAAAGACCTATATTGTAAGTACTTGTTGGTGAATTTAGTAACAAAAAGTTGTGGGTGACAATCCTCCATAACGATATCATCACAGCGTTTTGCTTTCGTTGGTGGCTCAGACAATTTTTTGAAAAAAGGAGTGGATAATTCTTCAGCATATCTGTATTTCATAAAAGGTCCCATTCGGTATTTGGCTTTGAGGTATGCTAGACGGTTCAAAGGTAATCTTCCGTTACCATTGACAGCGTGTAATTGCCGCCAATGTGAGATGTATAAGTTTGGGGATTCGATTTCAGGAATGGGAGCGACAGGAATAAATTTCTTGGGAGGAATATAGGTTTCCTTTCTGGAGCGAAAATAAAAGTATGGCAACGAGGCTAATATTAATATATCTACAGTAAGAACGAAAATTTCGCAGCGTAGGAGTCCGCAAAGCCAAAGTATATGTCCTGAAATTACTAAAATTAATATAATTCCCAACTTTAGTAACATGTGATAAAAATGTAATTGTTTATTTTTTAATTTAGCTAATAACAATTGTTTTCATGTATTTATTGCTTACTGTTGTTGCAAAAAAAAAAAACTTGGAACTCTTCTGTTGATATTCGATATTGTTGTGAGTTAATTATTATTACTGTATTATTTTGCTTGAGTCAATTATTACATAACAATAAAAGAAATAATTAAATTGACTTGAGTCAAATTAAGATTGAAAGATTAAGAGAGAATAAAGCTCATTAAATATAGGTATAATAATTACCTTATATATCTTATAAAGGATAAATTTTCCCCAATTTTCATGTTACTAATATAGAATTGAATAAAATAAAATACTTACATGAAGTAATAATCCTTTAACCTCGGTGCGAGTAAAAATATTCATGAAGACAAAAGAAGACCATCCAGGAGTAATTTTTTTGGTTCAAGTGTAGTATAGGGGGCCACTTGGCGCAGTCCTTTTTTTTTGGCGACTAAAACCAGTCGCCAAGGTACTTTTTTCGGAATTATTTATTATTATTTCAAAATGAATTTGATATCTCACTATGACATTTAGAAAAAATTAGCCAAATCCGAAGAAAAATCGCTAAATTCAAAGTGGCCCCCCTATACTACACTTGAACCGTTTTTTTTGTTTACGGGATTTCTATTTTTATTTCAAGAATAAATCACATGTTAATATTAAATTATTAGATCCTATTTTTTTTGTCATTTTAATAGAAAAATTCAACTAGTAACGCAAAAGGGAAAAAAACGCGTTTACAGATGAAAAAAAGTGGATCTTTTGAAGGTATATGTGTGTGATAACGAATTATAATTGCTTTAAGAATTGTGAAAAAATTTGTAAGTTGTTACATTTTATTATCATTATTATTATTGAAATGGAGTGTGTGCTTTTCATTTTGTAACATTAAAATTAGATTGCTATTTTCCGCGTTTTCATGTTATTGTATATCTTTAAAATTTAAGTTATTTTTCGGTTCGTGTTAAAACTACGAGAGTGAGATGTTGTTCTCGTCGTGTGACCATGGCTCAAAATTATAAAATTCCGTTTGCCAATTGCTCTAGAGTGGCATTAATTCAAATTAAAACTTATCCATTCGAGTAAAATTTAAATTTTAATATTTCCACCAAATTTCTAGGCCATGAAATTTAATTTTAAAACTCCACGATCTTATGAAATTTAATATTTTAAAAAAATAAAACATTGAATTTTTTTGATCAAAATTTTCTAAAAAATTCCTATTATATTATTTTACTCACCTATATTGAAAAATATTCATATAATGTTCTTTTATCATAAATTAAAATTTGGTGATTCCTTATAAAGATAGTTCAAAAATATATATGCTAGTGGCCGTGTTAGCCAAGTGAGCAGAATCACGAACTCGTTGCTAGTGTAGTCGTGGGATGGCCTTGAGTCCTCGTTCTTCTTAAGAACCACCGTGTAGAGGGGTTCAGAGTTCTCACTTTGGCGTTTTGCGGACATTTGGAGAGTGGAGTGGATAGTCAGGAGTCGTCGCCATTACTGCTTCGAGGTTCAAAATAACGGGGTCCGTCATCAACAGTTCTCGTGTTGCTTCAGAGTGTAGCATAAAATGATAGTCTAAAATTTGGAAAATAAGGCAATCAGCTTTCCTGTGGTCGTCCTCGTGATCTCACTTTGATTTTAAGTTACGAGGTTCCATACCAAAAGTAGTAATATTAATAAAACTAATCGAAAATTTAATATAAAAGAATTATTTTTAGTTGTGTGTGTGAAATAAATCTATAAAAATTTAAGTAAATCACACTTTTTAAACAAAGGTTAAATAGACAATGAACTCAATAAGGATTCAACGGACTTAATAATTAATTTTGATGCTGCTAAAGAGGAGAAATTTCTAATGTTTATTAATAAATAAAGTTTATATAATTAAATAACTCAACATATTAAATTATTTGGGTCAACATATATTTTGAAGCAGGGTCTTTTTTGCATGAAGATCAACAAGAGTAAATGTAGATGTAAGTGCTGTGATGAGAATTTCAAATAACAATCTCACCCCTGATTTAAATAAATTCTAAAAAAGTGTGATAGGGTCACGTGTTGCACAAAACTGATTATAAAATTAAATACGCTTGTAGCTATATAAATGGTATGAAATTAGTAAAATAAATAAATTGAATAAAACTACCTCAATTTTATTTAACACATTTATTAATTCTTATGGAACAGTCTATACTTTTTCTGAGATTCAAAGTTAATTAATGAATGCAATCATTTAAAAAAAGTTGTGGCCCATCGGTCTCTTCTACTTCCACTATGTGGTCTGTATATTCGTTCACCCCTGCATTAGCAGAAGGGGGAGTAAAATTTCCAATCATTTTTCATTTATTTACTTTCAGAGGAAATGTTACTCCCTTAAATATTTCTCATTAAATTATTTATTAGCATGTGATATAAGTATATCATGTTTCCAGATGGAATATGAGGGCCCGAAAGGACCAAGAACTCTACATAAATCCTTAACTATAAATATATGTAAAAAAAAAAATTTAATGAATGAAAAGAAATGAAGTCAAAAATTTCGTCTGCTATTGTATGTTATGAAACCGGGTTGCCAAGCATGGTGATTGCTGTGTGAGTCAGTAAACAGTCTCTATTCATTTAATAACCAAACAAAGCGTGATTTTCCGGGGGGAAAAAAAACCAGAGAAATAAATTTGTAAATAATAAAAAAAAATTTGAGTGATTGTTGAGTAGTGTATTTTTAAAAATTGTTAAATTCTAGAAAATAGTTTATCTTATTAATTTATTTGGTAAGTTGCAGAAAAATCAGTTGTGTGATAATATATTTTTTAAAAATCAAAACAATGCTTTTAAATTGTATATGTTTAAGTTAGTATGTTTAAGATTTTTCAGAAATCGATAGACTATATTTTAAAATTTATAAAGAAGAGAATGCGAAAATTTCCATGTAAAAATTAAAGTAACATTTATTGATATTGCATGATGGGATAGTTTATATCACATTTCTTAAAAAAAATATTTGTAATTATTTTTATTTGATAAATTTATATATGTAAGGATCGTTGCATACATGTATATTCGTTAATGCGCAAAATGTTAAAAAAAAGATATAATAAATTGCAATATATAGTGAAATGTAAGTTAAGCAATTTTTTTCTGACCTAAAACCTGTTGATTTCGTTATATCTTTATGATAATCCTATGGAATTGCTTTTTCTACTGTGGAAATATATAAAACTTGAAATTAAAGAAACACTGGTTAAAGTCTGTGAATCTACTGTCATTATTCTCCAATTAAGATTCATTGTGCTATTTAGCACTGTCCCACAGGTACTCTTATCCAGTGTCAGGGTTTTTAAAATTGCAACTGCTATGTTAGTGAAATGATCATACTCAGCATTACTTGCAGCCTTCCTTGCTTGTGTTGCATTCAATCTTTATTAGTGCCATGTCAACAAATTTGTATTCAAAATATTTTGTTTTCATCGCCTTTAAAATTATGATTTTCATTTAAAAAAATCAATTATGTGTCATTGTCTACGTTATATAATTCTTTCTAAATTATTTATAGGTATGAACTTATTTTAAAAATTAAGTTAAATTTGTTAGCTTCTAACTGTTTAAATTGACATTCATTTAAGTATAAAGTTGAAACACATCAGTTTTCTTCTGGTGGCTGCAGCAATTGAGTATTCATGATTGCAAATTCATGGCTGATGTTGTTTAGTTTTAATACCACTGAAGACCTGCTACGTAGAGGGGTTAATGCATGCTAGATCTGTCAAGGCTCAAAGTCCTGATGGTGTGTTAGTGAATTTTGCAGAGGAGATGCCAGCTTGGGTATTTTTCTCCTTATACAATAGGTTTTTCATTTTTGAAAATATTTTATTTTTAAATTTTTTGGCATGTATTTTGAAATATTTTCATCTCATTTTAATTATGGTTATAAGCTAAAATTAATTCATATTAAGATCCTAGTAATATGTCATATAAAGGCTATGCAATTGTACTAATTTTTCTCTGATTGATTGATTTTTCTTGAGATTTTGTACTTCATTTAAATATCTGTCATTTAGCACCTTTATAGCTTGGTTTGTTTCCTTTCCACTAAATGTTATTTTGTTTTCTTTTGTGGTAATAATTATTCTAATTCTTTGTAGCTGTATCTTAGTTATAAAATCATTAGAGGCACACAATACAATTAGGGGAATCGGCTTGATGTTGGGTATTATTGTTCTAAATTTTTTTTTAATTCATCATAAAAAAAGAAAGACATAATGTGCTAATTTTGAACTGAAAACATATGATATGACTTTAACTTAAATATATACCTAAAATCTGTCTTGTACTTTTTTGTGTAAGGTAGTCATTTAATCAACTCTTCCTCGAAGTTTATTTTAAAATCAAAAAATAAATGTAGTAAAAGGGATTTTATCAATATTCCTTGTCTTTCACAATTTTCTATTTTAAATATGAAATTTTTCTTCACTCAGCTTGGTTTTTATTTTAAAAAGGCAATTGGTTTTTTAAAAATATTTAATTGTCAGGAAGTATATGTATGTGTGTTTTCTTAGATATATTTCAAAATGGAAGTGAAATATTTTAGAATATGCTTTGTCAATTATATGTATTTTGTATTGCATTATAATTTCTAATTGGTATATTTTTTTCCATTAGGACATAATATTTTATTAAATCTAAGTTAAAATACTAGTAATAAATGTGAAATCAAATTTATTTCTATAAGTTACATTAAGTTACAATAATAATTAAATTTTCAGCTTTTTTTAAATTTTTTAAGATTTCTAATCATTTACTTTCTCCTTCTTTATTTAGTACTTGTTATAATTGGAATAATGGCTTTCAAGCAGATGAGCATGATTACAAGCAAGCTCTATTTGAACTTCTCTCGAAATGTGTCATCGAAATCAAAAATTTCTAAAGAAATAGGAATTGGTGGCTTTGCTCTTCTGGTAATTGTTTATTCTATTGTATGCACTTAACTATATTTGGCATAAGTTTTATGCTGTCACATTTTATTTTCAATGTTGAATTATAATTTATTTTTTCACCTGCAGATGTAGAATTGATAATTGAACCCTCACATTATTTTTAAGTATTGAATAAAAGAATTTTAAAGCTAAGCAATTTATATGTAAACTCTTCCTAGAAGGCTTCAAAACTGAAAGTCTTAAGAGAAAAATGAATATCTTTGTTGAATTTCTATGAAAATGCTATAAAAATTATTGTAAAATGACCTAAAGCACTGAATAAAATAAAAATTAAAACTCATATTAATGATAAATAGTATGTTCAGTTTTAACTTCTCCATGAAGAAAATTTTTTTAATTTAGTGTGATTGTTTAATGTTTGATTGTTAATTTCTTTTTAGGTTGTTAAAGCTTAAAAAAAGTTAGCCACCTACTAATTTAGCTTTCACTGTACTTTGCTGATAAATAGATATCAGAAATACTGTTTTGTTTACTTCTAAAAATAGAAATAGTTTTAATTAAAATTTATGCTTACTGTAGTAACTAGTATATTTACTAATTAAAAAGTCAAATAATCTTTTTAAGATCATCACAATTTTATTCCAACATCTCTCTTTTCATAATTGTTGAGTATTACTAGCAAAAGAGTTTTGTTGTTCACAAATAATGAAATAGGTATAATCAAAGTTGCCCCTCACCAAAAACAAAATAGTTGTACAATTTTAACACAGATTTCATATTTTATGCTCCAATTTGATGTAAGAAATGTTCTGATGTGTTAGAAATTGGATTTGTTTTCTCTTTTATAAGTTTACTTAAGTTAGCTTATAATAAATAGTCTTTTTAAATCTATTCATATTAACCACTTAACAGTTACTTTTTCTGTCATACGTCAAAAAATAAGCATATTTTTTGTAAGCATTTTTAAGATGAAATCAATGATTTAAACTCAAATCAGCAGTCAGAAATGTAATAAATATTGAATTTAAAGGATTATGCTAATTTTATTTTCATTGAAAAAATATATTTTTTCTTAAAGTTGGCTTTTTCCGAAGAAATAAGCGAACTCAAAAGAACACTTTACGAAAATGTATATTAGATTTAAAAAGATAGTATTGTACTTACAGTTAATTATTCTCTTAAAATTCTGTTTTTGTGTGGTAAATTTTAAAACAAGGAGACAAGCATAATGCAACATCACAAT
This sequence comes from Trichonephila inaurata madagascariensis, assembly GCA_019973955.1. NCBI lineage: Eukaryota > Metazoa > Arthropoda > Arachnida > Araneae > Nephilidae > Trichonephila > Trichonephila inaurata. Next base: position 199,046 of record BMAV01021696.1, read on the forward strand.
CGAGACAAAAATATTGTTTCTTTTTTCACCCATTTTAAAAAATTGTTTCTTTTCGACCAACACACAAAACATTGCCATGTTGGTTAAATTTTTTGTCGGTGGGAGGAATCACTTCTAAAATGTGTTTTTTCTGTCAATCTTAAGGGACTGGGCAAAATTCATGGTCGTCCTTTTTTCTCATTTACTGCCTCATGTCTTTCAATAAAGCAATCTATAATATCAAGCCTAAGGTTCAAATGAGAGAGAGATAATTATCCTCCCAGTTTCTGATATAAAACGAAAGCATTCCACAACAATGTATCTAAAAGATGAAGGAATATTTTTTTTTAATTATTTCTTGCTTCTTCTTTTTTTTTGTTATTGGGTAGTTTGGGAAATGCTGATCTATTCTATCTAGAGAGGCTCGATAAAAAACTTTTGTTAATTCCAGAATCATTTGCAGAAATTTCAGACTCACTATCAGAATTATTTTCTGTTATGAGCCTTTCATAATCACTCCTATTTTAAGCTTCAAATTTAAAAGAAATTGTGTTCGTAGCTTGCGGTACACCAATCTAATAATAAGAAAATTCCTGCCTTATCTAGTCTGAAAGAATGCAGTAAAAAGCCTAACTTTGAAACTGGTTTAGTCATTTTTTTATAATCCTAACTTTGCTCCACTATAAGAGACATCTGATCGAAACATTGGACACAGAACAAGCAAAAAATACAGGCAAATCATAGGATTAAAGTAGAAAAAAAAATGTTGCCCAAATGACGCTTGGGCAAATCAGTGAAGTGCTATTTTGATATGCGAACGAGGATGCACGATGTGCTGAGTGATGTTAGGACAAAACTGTGAAGTGGTTAAATGATGCAGTCTCAAAGCATTATAGGGGATGTATTTATGATATATGATTCTTTCTCTTTCAAAAATCAGTGACAATATATAAGGATGGTTAATCCTCTAATGCTGGTTAATACTTGTCGTTCATCTACAAAATGGCAGTGTAGCTGAGCTAGCAAAGAAATAAAGTTACACAAAATGTGTGAATTTTCAGAGGCAGCTTCCCTGTGTACAACACTTATTTCTAACAGGAGAAGAGTACAGTAGATATTTCATAACATATATAACTGCATTATTCAATTTTTATGCAAAGACGGTGTAAAAGAGCAAATGAAAGCCTCATTACCATGTTTCTCAATTGCTGCAGTGTTCATTTTTCTATAAAGTAATTTTTCAGAAATTAGACGTATGTTTAATTTGAATGATTTTTATATTTATTTTATGAAATTTTTAGGAGGTTGACTTTTTAAAAATAGGAAAAAAATTATTAACTAGTACAAAACTTTCATCGGATTTCAAATAAATACACTTATGTCCAAAATTAAGGTTTTGAACACAAAATCTGCAGAAACTGATGAACTACTCACTGTGTTGCCAAGAAATTCAGCACAGAAACATATTACAATGTGAGAAAGAATAAAGCAACATAACAATATGTGAAAAATTTTGATTTTGAATTAACATAGAGGGCATATCAAAAAGTGGGAAATTATGAATTAGAGATCAAGTATTTAACTCTGGAAAAGTCTGTCTAACATGGAATGTGACCACCGTTGCCTCGGTAAACATGTTTCATAACAAGCTGCCATACTGTTTATAAGAATTTCAATAAATACTTTTTGCAAAAAAGCCCATTCTTCCAAAAGCGAGGGTCTAAACACCTAGGGGCTATGCTAAGAAATGGCTCTTTCTAGGCCATCCCAAATGTTTTCAATAGGATTGAAATCCAGAGACCTTGGGGACCAGTCCATATGGGGAATATCCTCTTCTCCATGAAATTAATCAGAAATGTGAGCTCTGTGTGACCACTCATTATCATCCATAATGATGTAGTCTGGGGCCATAGCATTCAAAACAACCTCACATAGGCTTCAAAGACCTCAGCCCTATAGTGTTGTAAGTTGACACTAACTGCATCAAAGACGCACAATGGTGTACTACTGCTTAACATTATGTCCCCCCCTCATAAAGATTCTTTTGCCACTAAATCTGTTAATTTTTGTTATTATGGAGGGATGAAAGGGAGCTCTCCTTTCTTTCTAGATAAAGATTCAAGAATCACTTTACCTGTTGAATTTCAACTCATCACTGATAAGAACATGCTCCCATTATTGTGGTTTCATTTTCGGCTCCACAATAACCACTTTTTTCCTGTTGGAAGTAGTCACACACAAGGAACTAAACACTGGGCATAAAGACCAGTCTCTGCAAGAAGTCTGTAGACTGTTTGCCGGGAAATTCTTTTTCCAGACACAGCAGCAATGTCACAAACTAGCTGAGGTGCCATTGTCTGTCTATGTCATCATGTGTGTAATGCCAAGTAGAGAGTGAACATGTGCAGGTGCCATTGCTTTGTTGCGGCCTTGATCGACATTCCTGGTGTAAGTATCACTTGCTTGTTATTGATTCCACAGCCGAGAGACAATTTCGACCTCTTGTAACCATCGGACCACCTCTGCTTGGCCAGTTTCAAGTCTGCCAATGGCTCTCCTTCTCAAGGAATCATTTCAACAATTATGTGAACTCATTCTCACTGTAAACAGATTAATTTTTTTTTTTTTTTTTTTTTGATTTAATGCAATATTCATAAAACTGCAGACAAAAATCCCATATGCTTAAATGGTCTAAATCCAGTAATTCTACAAATACTAAAGCTAAACAACTTTTTTTTTTAACCCAAAGGTTGACATTGTGCTACCCATTCTTCAAAATACAAATTCGATCAGTTTTGCATGTTATTTAGAATTATGTTAAAAAACATGTTTGTGACTTTAATTTTGGACATGAGTGTACAAGTATAGCTGCAGTTCAATCTCAATTATATTTATTTTCATTAGTTCATTTGATATTTTTCTAAGACTCTTCCTAAAATTTTACAGTAAGATTAAAATTATGCTTGTACTAAATGTAAGTAATCTTGTTTTAACTAAATATATGATTAAAGATAAGTGGATCACACACACACATTCAAAAATGTTTGCTTTATTGCTATGCCTATTTCTTATTTGTGTGTTGTTTTTACTTCTAAAAGACTTATAGGAATGAAGATTACATTCTAATATCAAGAAGAGTTGGATAAAGTTTTGGATAAAGTTAGTTAATTGGTCTAATTTTTATATATAAATTTGCTGTACACAGGTTAAGACTACAAAAAGAGGAGGGAACTTTATCTTTTTGTAATAGCTAAAGCCACATTCACTCCTGATTATTTTCTTTATCTATAAGTGTTTGTCTGTGTCTGCTCATTTTTATATATTCCTGTTATTGAAATTATATTCACTTTGTGAATAATTATGTTTAATCAAGTATTTTGTTGAAAATAAGTATAGCTAGAGTACATTTTAAAAAAATTATAAGGTTTGATATTTTTTGATGATAAATGTGTGGCGGTGTGATATCTATATGAACTAGTACCAACATCACGCGTTGACGATCGTTTTGGCGTGATTGGTTATGTACTTGCGTTCGGAACGGAAGGTACCCAGAACGAACCTTCCACCTTTCTTCCTTCAAATGCTTGAAATTATTACAGGTTGTCAATGTCTTTAATTACTGACTATGTAATACCTTTATAATTTGGGATGAATTACACATAAAATTGAAACAAAAAACGTAAACCATTTACTTATGAGTATTGTAATTGATTACACTTGATAACTTTTTGGACAAAAAAATAAAATGAGGGACCACATTTATCAACAGGACATTATTATTATTCCTTTTATTTTTGTTTTTAATGGATAAACATATATGTTTTCAAACTTTGGGTATGCCAACATGTAAAAAGAATAAAAGTTGTATCTGTGTGAAAATAATTTTAATTAAATTATATATCTAGTGGTTAATTTCACATTTTCACTTAACACTGTCAGGATAAAAACTTTGAATATATGCAAAAGAAAAAGGGGAGCTTCCAAATCATAATTTGATAGTTTATTATAGTGATAATGCAATTTAAGCAAAGCCTGTTAATCAAAATATTATTTTGAGATATATGTACAATGAATATTAAGTATACCAGAGATTAATAAGAACTGTGAAGGTGTTATTAAAAGAGCACAATTAACAATTTATTGAACATTTTTGATATAATGACTGATTATTTCAAGCAAGTTAAAAAAAAATTAAACATATTGTTTTTATAATCTTGGTGAGATATTTTTAAGATAATTATTTTTAATCAATTTGTTGCGTCTAATTGATATTTTTTGTATACTATCGATGTTGCCTCTCTTAATCCTTAAAACTATTGTTGCCTATATGTAAATTGTTGAACTTGCTAAAATTTTTAATATACAACTATATACACTAGTAATATTATTTCTTTTTTTCCTTCTTTTTCTTCTCTAAAAGTGATCAAGCTTTTAAGCCATAAAATTTGAAAAATTTTGAATAGTAAATTAACTTAACTCAGTGGCACAACAGCCCATGAGGGCCAAGACCTACTGTGCCTAACTCAGTATACGCCACCTTGGGCCCTGAGGTGCATGAGCAGATGTTCTGGTCAGTCTAACGTGAAACCCCAGTGTTAAGTTCCCAAGCAAGCTTGGTACTCATTTATCCACCCACTGAAGGGATGAAAGGCTGAGTCAACCTTTCCCAGGCCGGGGTTTGAACCTCGTACCTGTGTGGAAGCATGATGCACTAACCATTCGGCCACTAGGCTTCGAATAGTAAATTAATACTTAGAAATATTTGGAATGGGGGTAAATTGCAATTTTATAGTTATTTGAATTGCACAAATATAATGAAAGTCTTGAAGAACACATTTTAATGTTTATAATTAGTGCTTAAAGTAAAAGTAATGAAATTACTTATCCCAAAGATAGTTTGAAAACTTATCAGCAATTATAGGTATATGAACTTTTTCCTTTTGAAGTTTTTCTGTAATTGTTACAAATTTGATGTAATTGTACATTTGTTCAAATGAAATCAATCTGTTTTCTGTTATAAATCTTATTTATTATTTTTATTGTTATAAAAAAAACTATCAAATTTTCTGTGGTATTTTATATGAAAATAATGTTAGAAGAAATTTAATGAATTTCATGTGGCTAGATACTTATAAAAAAATTATAATCATGTTTTGCCATATATTATGTTTTTCTCATTATTGTATTTATATTTTCTTCCATATAATTTATATTTGATAATAACTTTAGTCCATACCACTTACTACATTTTGTCTTGGTACTTGGCAAGTTAAAAGACGTAGTTGGAAATTGAATTTAATTGAAGAAGTCAAGACAAAAAACAAAGCTCCACCTTTTGAACTGCCAGAAGAGTAAATATATTTTTCATTATCTTTTATTTTGAATCTGAGTATTTGTTTTATTAAAAAAATATATTTCTCTGGTTAAAAACAAAGTATTAATTTGCTAATTTTTGAAATAAAAACAATATAACATATGAATATCAAATAGTGAAACTATTAGTTCTGATCCATCTAATTTCTAAGATTTTAGACATATATACAAAATATTGTCCTTTATCATTTAATTATTTTTGTAACCTTATATTGTAACTTTTTCACGTTTTCATCTCAGAGCATCTAAGATTTTTCTATTTCTGAAATCTTTCTTTGACTTCTCAAAGTCAGTTCATCATCAGAAAGTTTCTCACTTCTTGATGTAAAAGAAGGCTAAAAATTTTTTCAGTTATGAGTTCCCAATGGCATGTCTGCCTTGTCTTAATAGCTTTAAAACTTACTTTAAGTTGATTAGTTAATTGGTGATTAATTTTATTTTATATTAGAGAGTACTTTCACAATATTGAATTTTGTTACAGTTAAAGTTCATTAAATATATCCTTGTTAGATCTATCTTTTTTAAAAAATAATGGATATGTGTGTTTGGGGAGAAGTTGGTTACAGTATGCTGTTATAGTATTATAATAAATTATTATTAAATTTATTAATTATTAAAAATTGAAAAAAATTAATTAAAATAAAATAAACATATTTTTAGTAGTTCTTTGAAAAGTGAAAAACAATATATATTTGTATGTGAAATGTGGAGAGAGAAAATAATGTAATAGAAATTGATACAGAAATATTCAAAATAAATTAGATTTAAAACACCTTCATAATGTGTATATTATTTTTTAATCAACATTAAGGGATTTTTTATGACATTCATTATAGCTGATTTTTTTATTGATTTTAGTACTTTATGGTTTTTACATAATTTTTATTTTAATCTCCAATCTTTAATTTAAGAAAAATATTTATTTTTTTTAATATGTGAATAAAACTGGGTTTTAAAAAAAACTTCATTTTCTTAATATTTTTTACTTAAGTATTTTTAATCTTTTAAGGAAATTAAGTGTGTTATACTTTGAAGTTATTTCTTTTAGTATAACCAAATTTATTTACTGTCATAAATACACAATCAATACTTATTTATTTTGAGGTATTGCAATTTTAAATACATTTTATACATACTGTCATACTGTTTAAATGCATTTTATACATTTAAATTATTTCACAATATTACATTTCATTCATTTTAAACAATAATTAAAATTACTTATTAAATAATTTTAAACATTTCAAATTAAAATGTTTTGCATATATTTTTTAAATACTGAAATTAAATTTGTTACTTTAAAAGTTGTACGAATTTTTAATATACTTAAAATCTGAAATATGCCTGTATGCATATTATAGTACTTTTATTTATATATGTATTTTGATTTCTGAATTAATAAATATATTTTAATTTGCATGCAACTCATGGCATAGATTTAATGTTTTACCAAAAATATTGAATCATTGCTTGAATCAATAGAAATGCAAGTTTTTTTAAACTAGTTTTGAAACACTTTCTTCAATGGAGTATCAGCGTGTTCATATTCGAGGGAAATTTGACCATTCTAAGGAATTATATATTGGTCCAAGACAACCTATAATTGGCAATGAGGATGGTGGTGGAATTTTTTCTTCACGACCACAGAGTGGTTATCTGGTTGTAACACCATTTCGTATTACAAATAAAGAGTAAGTACTAAGAGTTAACTCTTTCTCTTTTTGTATGTATGTGTAACATTAAAAATGCTTTGTATGATACCCATTTCATTTATATTCTGTGAATGAAACAAATATAGTTACTTGTCTGTTTTATTTCCTCTAAATGAGTTTATTTTATAGAACTTATATAGAAATCATATATAGAGTAATCAGAGATATTTGCGAAGTTTTTCTTTCATACCCTCCCCTCTCTTGTGTTGTCATTGATCCTGTAAAATGCTCTTCTTTGCAAATGCTTTATGATGGGGTTTTAAATCATACATGTATCATTCAAGTGCTATTTATGGTTTTTCAGTGTGCCAATCAGTTTATACAAGAAAAAAAGGTTTTACTATTCAAAAATTTTTTAATGCTTTTGCTGTAACTGTAACAAGGGAATCTATTGTTGTATAAATTATCACAATCTTGAGCCAATACCTTCAAATAACAATATCTGAAATTTCCTTTCAATTGATTGAGTAAATAGATCACACTAATAGGGTTCCTTTATCAGAAAATCTTTTTTTATGACACTTTTTTGTGTGTATATATATGAATATATAACAATAAACTTCTTTTTTAGCACGACAATTCTTGTTAATAGAGGCTGGGTTCCGAAAAATAAAGTAGATCCATCTAAAAGATCTGAAGGACAGGTTTGTTTCTTATTTCATGTTCTCATATAAAATATTCTATATTATTCAGTATTTTGTTTTTCTATCATGTTACTAGTTATTACCACTTAAATAATTTACTCAATCTACGTCTATTTAAGATTTTCATAACTATTTGATAAGCCTGAAACTGCTTTCATGAAAAAAATATTTTTGGTAAAATTAATATTTTGCATTAGAATTAATCAAAAAATTGACAAAGAAATCTTTAATATGCTATTAATTTGAAACAGAAACATTCAATAATGCATTAAAAATGGTTACAATTCATGCTTATTGGGTTTTATTGTGGGTGTGTGTTTAAAAAAAATAATTGTAAAATACAAAAATTTCTATTGTAATTTATTTATCAGTAGCTGAGACAATATTAAAAACTTTCTTACTTAGAAAATAAAAATAATTTCTGAATAATTTTTTTCTTTTTATTTGAAGTATTGCCTTTTTAATTATTTCTTTCTTTCATACATCATATATAATATTTAAAAAATCTAAAAGATATTGAGTTGATATTAAATATTTTTAAGCATACAGCAATCTCTTGAAGTATATGTCAATTTTTTCTTTGCCCCACCCCTCTTCCCTCTAATTTAGTTTTCTTTTTAAAATAATTGTTATGTATCATTTTCCTGTAAAAAAATATATTAATAATACAGAATTTAAAATTGAAGGAATTATCAGTTGGTAAATTTTGATGTATTACTTTTCCTATATTGATTATAGTGATGCCTGATTATTTGCATTTTTCTCTTAGTTATATACATTGTAACTTGTATTAAATTGTTTTAGGTTTCTGAAGAAATAGAACTTGTAGGAACAGTTAGACTTCCTGAAAAGGTAGTTTTCGCCTTTTTTGAGGTATTTAGCCTTATATTTGCTTTATTAAATATATAAAGATACATGTGCAATACATTTTTCTTTTACAGAGACCTCAGTTCTCTCCAAAATGTCAGCCAAACTCAAAAAATTTTTTCTATCGAGATGTACCTAAAATGGTTGAAATGACTGGAGCTGCACCTATTTTCATTGATGCAGATGTAAACAGTACTGTCTCTGGTGGTCCAATTGGTGGACAAACAAGGATAACTTTTAGAAATGAGCATATGTCTTATATTTTAACATGGTAACTGAATTAAAATTATATTATTTGATTGTGTTCTGCTTCTGTTATTTTAATTTTTCTAGTATTAATAAATGATACTTTTTTTTCACTATTTATGACTTAAAATCCTTTTTTAATTTATTTCAAAGTTTAGATATTACAGATAAAAGAAAATATTCGAAAAAGTTAAAATAAATTAATATTTTCTAAATTTCTTTAATTGTATTGATTTAATTTCTTTTCAGGTATTCTTTATCCATTGCAACTTCATATATGTGGTATAGAAAATATTTCTACAGAGTAAAAACTGTGTTATAGAGCTTATATATTGTAAGTACATATTTGATGTATTGTAGGACATAATTTGTATAATAATAAAATATTTTGTGTTTTATTAGTTACAAATTTTTTTTATAACTCTTAAGATATTTTTACAAAACTTGCCAATGAATCAAAAAGTCTACCTCATAGTATGATTTATTATCAAGAAAAAAAGTTTACCTTTCTTCTTACTTTTTTATCTATAAGTGGAGGAATCTTATCTCACATTTCTCTTTCAAAGTTCAACATTTCACTCTACCTTACATGATATTCAAGATACGAATTAAGTCCAACCCTGATATTATTTGAACTGATAACAACTTCAAACATGATTGTTTATTAAGGTAAGGACTTATCTAATATTGCAGAAGCAATTTTTTAACTTCCATTTCTATGAAATCTGTATGATTTTGCTTTTGTGTAATTGAATAATCATTCAGTAATTTTAAGGTAATTTTTCTTTTTTCATTGCATGTAGTTCTTAATTAAAATATAAATAGAATGGTAACATCTCTATAAAAGAATAAACCGATTTTCAATATAAGTAGTTGAGAAATACTTGTACTTGTTGTTCACATCAAGAAATATAATTTCATTCCTGCAAAATGGAGAAAATCGTTTTTGCAGATACCTTCACAAAAACTTTCAAGAAAGTGATCAAAGTGCCATCAGTAATTATTGATGATCCTATATTTCGACTGCATTATAAATTCACTGGATTGGCCCTTCTCTTTGCAAGTATATTAGTATCTGGTTATCAATTCTTTGGTAATCCTATTATGTGTATTCAAAGAGATGATATACCCGAACAACTTCTCAATACATATTGCTGGATTGAAGGAACATTCACACTGCCAAAAGCTTTATTCAAGAAAGTTGGTACAGAAGTGGTACATCCTGGTGTGGATAATTACAAACCTGGAGACGAAGTTGTAGAGCATTCATATTATCAATGGGTCTGTTTTGTGCTTTTTCTTCAAGCTATAATATTCTGTCTTCCTCATGTTTTATGGAGAACTCTTGAATCTGGGAGAATGAAAAGTCTGGTACAAAAGCTGAGAAATCCAGTTTTGACCGCAAAAGAAAGTGATACTTGTCTATCTGGTCTGACATGTTACTTCAGTGGTCGACGATATGAGCATCAGTATTATGCTATTAAATTCCTTTTGTGTGAAGTTCTTAACTTTGTCAATGTCATTGGTCAAATTTTCTTCATTGATCTGTTCCTTGGTGGTCAGTTTAGAAAATATGGAGTTGAAGTTATCAATTTTGCAAATGAAGAGCAAGAAGATCGTCTTGATCCTATGATTAGAATCTTTCCTCGAATCACCAAATGTACCTTTCACAAATATGGTTCTTCTGGTGATGTGCAAAAGCATGATGCTCTTTGTCTCTTGCCATTGAATATCATTAATGAGAAAATTTTTATTGTAATGTGGTTTTGGTTTGTGATTTTGGCCATATTAGATGGTGCCCTGCTTTTGTATCGTTTGATAATTCTTATATCTGGACAGGCTCGGTATTTATTGCTAAGTTGTGCAGCTAGTCTCACTTCCAGAAATGACATTAAGTCACTTATTCCATCATTCACTTATGGAGATTGGTTTTTGCTGTATTTGTTGGCTGATAATATTGATAATCTACATTTCCGTAGAGTTGTAATGCAACTTAAAAATGGTGACCAGGCTCCTCCTACTTTCAATCCTAATGTAGTAAAACTTGATGATGTTGATAAGGGTTTGCCTTCTAAAGAAAAATTTGCTTTTGACAACAAAGATGAAAGTTCTGTGTAAAAACTATCAAGAAATTTATTCAACAAGCGACTTTTAGTTTTAACTTAATCGGTTAAGTAACTGAACTTATTCATGTCTAGACGAATTATGCTGATTTAATCAGTAATGAATATGATAATTTTTTATAATCTAAATAATTATTGGGTGATTTATTATTTTTTTCAATTTGTGAAATGAAACTTATAATGTTTTCCATTGATTGTAAAAACTGAAACTATTTTTTTTATCTATCACATATCCAGAGTTATGCAGTTTTATATAATCATATGTAGATATCAGTGCTTGTAGTAGTTTCGGTTTTAACACTCTTTTTATTACAATTTCAATATGTACTTTAAAAGTATATTTAATATGAGTGCAATTCGAATGTAATCTGAAGAACATTTCAAAATTGTCAGTTAATGAAGATATGCTTCAAAAATTTTTTAGATTATAGAAAAACTTTAGTATTGAATTTTTTGTTATTAAAATTATAAATGTATTATCTTTTGATGTTATATATGTGTTATTATGATATGCTATAGTAAGTTACTTTCTGTTGTTGAGCACCTTAAACCTGACATGAAGCATTTTGTAGAGCATTTAAATTCATTAATGAAAAATAAATTAAAATTCAATCTCAAGATTATAATCAGAAAATATATTTATGTATTTTATGTTATATTAAGCATGATTATAATATTAGTATTTTTTATGTTTCGGATTCTTTTTTTAATATTTCAAAAATGGATGCTTTTATATATTTTTTGGTTTGCAAAAATAAATTTTAGATATATTTCTTTTTGTTTTATTTATTGTCATCTTTAAAACATTTTTTAAATGTTTTACATATCAGCATATTCTGTTGTAGAATTAATTCATGCCATATTAAATTATCATAATGTCATAAGTAATTTCAATACTTTAAATAATAATTTTATAGCACACATCAAAATTATTACATTTTTAATTAATAAAACATATTAACCCATTAACTGCCAAATTGATACATATTTGCATAAATGTTGAATAATGCACTTTTTCTACATCGTATTGATATAGGTATTTCTTTTTTCTTGGAATTTATAACTTTGTTACACTTCACATTGTACATTTCTAATAAATTCGAAATATTGTTTGGAATGGTATCTCCCAAAAGGAAAATATTATCTGCTCTATTCAAGTCTATAGTACTGCCAAGGACTTTATCATCTACATTACTATGCTATATTCTTCAAGTTCTTTTAGTGTTTGAACTTTTTTTGACTGAAAATTAACCAAAATGAATAATTCATAAGAATACTTATAGAACTGTTACTTAACATAACCTAACAAGGTTGCTTTTACATGGTTCTAAGCGGATAAGACTGTAAATGAAATATTTTCAATGCAAAATTCTTGGCCGCTTGCATTAAAAAAATTATATAAATTCTCTTGCCCACAATCTACAAAAAGGATTAGTGAGGATGTGAATCACCATAATTTAGAAATAAGGGTGTTTCAAAATCTCTTGCTCCTCCCTTCTTGGAAATGTTCTAAAAGTGTATTGTATCAAAAGAAAAGAAACTCTTATTTGTAGTGCAAATAGTAAATTGTTTTACATTCCAAGAAAATCTTGAGCCCCATGGGAGAATTTTTTAGGTGATCAAGCTTTAAAATAAACAATTTGAATTTGCTCAATTTTGATCCTATGTTATTCGAAATGCATATATATACACACACACATATATATAGTCAAAATACTCTACTAAAGAGAGAAGAATAAACAATAATTATGAAAACTGAAAAAAATCGAAATTGCAAGGTAACCAGACATAAAATTTTTGAAAGGAAATATTAGAAATTAAGAATAATAGGATTTAAAATATAAAAAAAGTTCTATATATATATATAAATTTCTATTAAAAAAATTCATTTTAGTATAAATTATTAGATGTTTTCTTGCCAATTAGATAAATGTGAAAAATCATTGTTAACAGGTAAATTTTGAACTAAAGTGTGAAATGTACATGCTTAGGTATAAATCACATTGACTACACATTATGTGAACTCATAATTTTATAAATAAACAAAAAGTCAATTACTGCAAAATCTGGCATATAATGCACACTTTTAACTCAAAAAATAAGATCGAAATTTAGGAGTGTGCATATACGGGTATAAAAATGAAAGCTTTAAAAATTAAAATAGTTGACCACAGAAGAAAATTAGACTTCAACATGTATCGAAATACAGTTTATTTAAAAAAAAAAGACCTTATGAATTTAAAGGGTTGTAGTATTATAAGTATATACTATTTTTTCAAAAGCTTGGAGTAATAACTTGAATAAGTTGCTGCAAAACATAAGAACATTAAGCACATACATTTCAGGATTTTTCATAAAAAAAGGGGTTGCGTGTTGTATGGGGAATATACCTAAAAGTTGAAAATTTCAGCTTGAAAGTATGGGTGCGCCTTATTCGCCAGATTTTACGGTATTATGAAGAAGCAACTTGAAAATTATTTAATGATCCCTAAATGTAGAACACAGAAAGTTAAAATAGTCATAAATCTTTATTTATATAAGCAAATAGTAATATTTTAATGTTCTTTGAAAAGGCTTATGAATTAAACTTTTAATGGATTTTAATAATTTTATCTCAACTGGAATAAAAATACAAATCCCTTTTTTTTCAGAATCAATTCAATGTAAGTTAGAGTATAAAAATTATATTTAAAAGTACTAAAAAATGAATTTTCAAAAATATTCTAACTGTAAAGTAACTCTTTATTTATGAATTTTATTAATTTAAATTGATATTATTCAAAAATTTTATAGTGAATTATTGGAAATAGTATTCTTATGAATCCAATCAGATGTGTGATATTTATGGTGTAAACCAGTAGTCTTCAAACTTTTACAACTCATGGAACTCTTAGAAATATTAGGTGTTTTCGTGGAACCCCATCCCCACTTAAAAATACATCTTAAAATAATTAAAGTAGATCACACACAAAAGATGTTATAAATACTTTATGTAAAGGTAATTAAACAAAGTATTGTATTTGTTATTCAAAATTTTAATCTAATTTTAAATAACTTACGCAATTATAATGTTAATTTGCGATCCTAGTGTCACCTACCTATGCAATATATTTAGTAACTGCAATATGTGCTTAGCTTTTTTTTACTCATACTGTCGAAGTCTAGGTCTATTGAAATTATCTGCAACCATATTTTATATTCAACATTTAATTTGTTTTTGTAGCCACTCACTTTGAGAAATAATTTTCATTTAAATATATTGCTCTGAATTGCATTAAAATGTTTATATTTGTGTGAAAAATCCTGTGTATTTTGCAACCTCAAATTTAAGAGCTGTTCTTGCTTAAATATAGATTTTAACGTCCAATATGTTGTTTCATCTCTTTCATTATAGGTGGGTTTTTTCCCACAAATGAAAAAAAAATTGCATTTTCCATTGAAAAACTTGTAGAACCCAAGATAGTAAAAAATAGAATATTCACAATCTAGTAGGTAGTTGTTCATTTAACAAAAAATATTTTATAATATTCTTTTATTGTATTTTAATAATAGTTTAAAAGGTATTCACATAAGTATAAAGTCATTATGTATAAATAAAATTTTCAGTTTCTTAATGACTTGGAGGAGTTTTAGATGTTTGCGGTTATATGAACTTCATAGAGAATTTGTGAATCCATTTTGCATACACATTTATAATTCTCTTTTAAATTTTTTATTATGACTCGTGGAACACAGTTTGAAGACCACTGGTGTAAACTATTAAATTTCTATCCATATTTTAAGGTAGCTGACAAATCAGTGTTCTATCATGTTTTTATAAGTATGATCATTTGAAAAATAATAATAAATTTAAATAAGATACCCTAAATAATTTTTATATTTCTCATCACAACAGAAAAAAAATTGTCATTATTAATGGTTGAAAGTGAATAAAGTTGCAATAGAGAGTAATCAATCGTTATTTACCAAGAAAAGGTTTTCTTGTTATGTGTGTGTGCATGCAATTTCTTATATGTGCAAATAAAAAAATTCATAAAATTTTACTCAAAACTTTTTGTGTCTGAAGTGTTGCTCAGCTATGCTACAAAATTCAGAGGAAATCTTCAAATAATTAAATTTTTTTTATCAGTGAAGCCTTAATGATAAGGTATAAACTTTGCTTTAATTAGACTTCTGCAAGGAAGCATTTTTATTTTCACACATCCAAATGTCAAGAGAAAGTTTTCTATTTGCATAAACACAATTATTTTTGAATAATTTTTACTTAATATGTGCAATTTCAGGTTTCTAAA
>BMAV01021696.1:225029-244916 GCA_019973955.1 Trichonephila inaurata madagascariensis
AAAGGAATATTAGTGTATTTTTAATTAAGTTAATGTAATTTTTTCATCGTAAAAAAACTGGTCACCTTAATATTATCAAGTATAGTTGTAACATGATTTTTGCTTTAAAGCTTAAATTTAAGTTGATCAAGATGGCTTGCAATCAATGGCGAAGCTAGTTCTGAGTGGATCCTGTTTTAGATACGAGAGCCCTGTTAGCGGACTCATATCATTGATACAGCTGTAGCTATGCCCTTGCTTGTAATATCAACCGAGAAAGCCAGGTCCTTTATCCATCTTTTGATTCAGCACATTCATAATATTTTTATTTCCAAGAAAATTATAAATTCATCCAGCTATTTGAAGAATCATTTTAACACTTAACGATTTGAAAGCCATTAAATTCCCATATAATATGGTAGATCTTTGAATTTATTTTCCATATCTTCCAGAAATGAAGCAAATTTACGATGATTAAGTCTATGTTCCTGAATATAATTTACAGTTTTGGTGACTATTTTTAAAACATGTCATAAAAACTTTGGAGCACAGTACCTGCTGATATACAATATAATAAAAATGCTCAAAACTATTATTGCCATGCTGTTCTTTTTAATCTTGCACAACTCCTTAAGTAATATTGATCATGGTAAACCAACTTTTCCACAACGAAAACTTATATTTTAAAATATTCATAAGTCCATTTAAAATACAGATCCAGAGGTTGTATTTTGAATATGAATGATTTCCAAATATTCTTTACTTATTTTTAAATCAACATCGCATCAGTGAAAAAATATGACTAGCTGAGCGAAATTTCGAATATCTGTATTTTCATCTATATTGCAATAAAGTAGACTTAAAGTGTTGACATTAAATTATGCTGATTTTTCAAATTCTTGGCTATTTCATCAACTCTGCTACCAACAATATTTTGACTTAAACTTACATTTGCTTTGTGTGTGTGTGCTGGACATAATACTTCAGATGTTTTAAATAAACATTAACAAATTCCCTTTCTGTAAGTGATTTCAATCTGCTTGCGTGATTAAATGCAATAATATATAACTTTTACAGCAGCTGTATAGTCCTCAACAAATTTAATAAGTGTGCTTTATTGTTCTTGAAGAATTGATCTCAATTCGGATAATTTGTCCTCAAAGTTTTATTAAGTAATGGTCATTAGTTTGCTTCATGATTTGTGTCATAGTGCTTTTTAAGAATATATTCCTTAGCAACTGAAAAATAAGAGTTTAGATACCTAGCATATTTTAATCTTATTTTGAACACAAAAAATATTACAGTTGCCATTTTCTTGAAAATTACGGCGTTCCTTTCGGATTGATCCTTCTTTACTCAATGTTGAAATTTGATTGTGCTTTCATTCGCAAACGATTAAGTATACACTGTCCTATCTTAACCGTCTTGAATATATATATTTTTAACCTCTGACTGCCTCTTGCTAATTGGACACTCGAAACACAGAAGGAGGAAGAGAAATAAAAGTTGCACTCATGAAGAATCAGGGTACCATCTATAGTTCAAAATATGCACAGTACACACATTTCAGAATGTAATAAAAAATATAATTAAATTATATTATATATAAATATAAAACCTGTAATAAAATTTCAAAAAATATTTTATCTAAAGGGGATTTTAAAACAATAGGTAACAGGAAAATATATTGCAGATTTATACATAAAGTTCACCTCAAATAAATTTCAAAAGGAAAAAACTTTGGAAGCCTGATATTTAAAATGTTTTAAAAAGAATTAGTGGGCCAAATGCAGCCAGTGTGTTTGACACCCCTGGTATATAACATACTAATAAAAATCATAGCTCCTTTCTATAGCATTGTTTCAAATTGCAGAAAGTCAGATGCAGGCTGTAATTTTCCATTAATGGATTATAGAATTGTATAACACTATTTCATTAATATTTTAAATTTTGGTTTTTTAATAAAAGATTACAAAAAAATACATTTATAAACTTAACAGAACGATTACTTTAAATCCATAATAATTTTGTTGGCAACAGCTATTTTGCAATACAATAGTATATTTACCAACTCGATTAATCACAATATTTACAAATTTGTGACAAACCAGATTTTCTTAAAACATTTCTTTCAACCCTCAACATCATGCAATTCAAAGAGTTGGATTTTATTTCCCGTGACCAATATTATTTCATTGAATGAACTTTTATTCAAGCAGGTTTTGGACTAGTAAAATACTAGTAAAGTAGGACAAATTTATGTCATAATGGGCTAAATTCATGACACCATAATCATGATAATTCATAAATTCATGTGACATCATAGTCATACAACAAATGCAGTTGTCCGTTTCCAGCCATTCAGTTCATGTGTTTTGTTGCAGTCAAAGTTTGCTCTTTGCAGAAGCTTTCTTTTAAATAGTTTCATTTTTAATCATTTTCTTTTTCGTAGATAAACAAAATGTGCTTGATTTGTACATGTATACTATAAATCTTTTTTAATTTTGCAAAACAGATTAATTAACAGTTGAACATCTTTACCCAATTACCAAATTCAAAGTTAGGTTAATTTTACAAGAAAAGTAGAAGTCTAATGTCAGTTTGTTTTGAATTCAATGGAGAAAATGCAGTTGTATTTATGATGCGACTGTCATGAATTTAACTCATTACCAGAACGTATTATTTTTCTAGGCATAAAAATGTAAAAAGCCTGATAAGTGTAAATTCTAAGCACTAAGTATGAAAGTTTTTTTGGCAGGTATAAACATCGTTTGAACATTTAAATAAAACTTGTCTTCACTTGTCTATTCAAAAATATACAAAAATTTCAAATAGATAAAAAAAATTTAACTTTCATAATTACAAATACGAGTACCATGTAAATATAATTAACAATTTGATTCTCATTAACTACAGAATAAATGCATAACTTGATGAGATGTTAGTACTACGTTTTATTAAACAGTAATATTTAATACTATCAAACGATCCAACTCAAGTATGCATAAAAAATTTATCTTGGTTTGTGTGCATAGATAAATATGATTAAAATAAAGATTGAATTATGTAAATGTACATCTAGAACTTGAAATAAATGAAAACTGCAAAAATCTTTCAAAGGTTAGTTGCATTTAAATAAGTTTTAAAAAGGCCCCCCCCCCCAACAAAAATATAGTTTAATACAAAACTTTAAATTAACTTGTACATCTCTTATTTCCTAATGACTATTTAAGTTTAATGTTGATTGAAACTATAAAATACAACACAAAAATGAGTAAAAAATGAGAAATTTAATTTCACACTAATATTGTATTTACAGTAATTATATTTACATGTTGAAGAATATGCATAATCCATGTTATGCAAGAACAAAAAGGCATTTTATGCTTATTTTTGTCTTAAAAAAAGTTTCTTGAAATTCCTGGTCATGGTTAAAACCACAGAACTAGAAAAATTTCAAGAAAAAAGTGATCAGATTATTCCGATCTTTTCTATGTGGATTTAATATAAAGCCAGTGAAGCAATCTTGTGCCAGTATACAATTTATCGTTAAGACTGTCAGTTGTTAAATTTTGCAGATGGCCCTCCACCCCACTATCAGTCGAGCCAACTCTTAAGGCATTGGCGTTAAGACTGTCAGTGTTTGGACCTAGGGCGAGAACCCAGACGCGTTAAGACTGTCAGTGTTTGGACCAAAAATGACAGTCCTCGTACGTTAAGACTGTCAGTGTTTGGTGCAAATGCTCAACATTTGATGCGTTAAGACTGTCAGCATTTGCACAAAACACAAACAGTCTCCTTTGTTAAGACTGTCAGTGTTTGGTCCAAAACGCGTCAAGGTTATCGCCTAAAGTTCAAACATTGACAAAACCGACTTGCTCTACAGTTAGTGGAGGGAGGGAAGATTACTTCACGGACCTTTGCGTGAACCATCTCCCATGTCTGAAGAGAGGGAGAATTTCTTCAAACGATGAGAGCTTGACCAGTACTGATGTCCAGCCCAAGCAGTACTGAAGTATCCAAGACAATACTTCACAGAAGTGGATAACTTCATCCTGAAAAAGAATTTGTATTGTTTTTAAAAAAGCAAAGGATTTGATGCATACATAAAAAAACTTCACACACTAACACTCTATGAATGTCCATTTATATAGATTATGTATAACTAGCAGCTTATCTCACCAAGAGTGAGACTATGTTTTGTAACAGTTTCTGCAAATGTTGCAACATAATGACAGCATTTGGTAATATTTTTTTGAATTAGTAGCATCTTAATTTGATCAAATTAGTTGACAGTATAATCGACACATACCTTTGTCACCACTCAAGTGAAACTAAATGTGGTTGATTTTACAAAATATATCTTAGGCTCCAAATGCATTAGTGTCCAATTAAAGCTTAAAAAGATTTGACCAGTTTCAGTTGGATTGTTGTATTGACCACTTATCCCGCCCAGTGTTTTCTCGCCAAAACTGGTAATCCTCCTGAATTTTTTTTTTAATCAGTGGAGAAGTCGGATCAGCGTGATTTCACGTATGCGCAGTACACTTCTTTAATTGAACAGTTTCTCCAAGAAAAGTTGAGACATTCCAATGGTTCATTTTCCTGCATATGTGGACAGTACATTATTTTAAAAATTACCAATTATTAGTTATTGCTCATATGCAGCAATGGCCTTTTGTATTTGCAACCGTAAAGTTCTGTCATTCGCAGCTGGTTTTTTGACTTTGTTTTTTCATTATGGATACATTTTTTTCCAAGATAAATTTTTTTTTCTACACATGAATTTGCATAGACAGACACTATGCAAATCTGAATGAATGTACGATTAAGTATGATGAGTATTCTGGACGATTTTTTGCCCTGTTGCCTGCGTTAGGAAAGAAAGCGGTTTTATAATGGTGCATGAAAGGATTAATTGGATCATCGTATAAATGTCGAAAATGTGGGAAAAGTATGGATTTCAGAGAAAGAAGAGGTAAGAAAGTAAATGATGATTTTGAATGGTATTGCAAGAATCAGTCAAGTGTGAAAGAGGAAAATCTGTGCTAGTTCGGGGGTAATAGCGCCAAGTTGTTTCTGTTTGCCATGTGACAGGCGATACATTACAATATGGTTACCTTGATATTTTTGTCTGTCGATGTGGTTGCCATGGGGATAAAGTATATTAGAAATAACTTATTGGTTTTATCCCGCGGTAACCCTATTAATTTTAGACGACTTTATTCGATTTCAGTAAAAATGTAACCATTTTCAGTGTACAGATGGGTGACAAAATAATACAAACACCGCGAAAATGGCATGGCCCATTTCAAAGACGCACAGCACGCATGTCATTTTGCGTTGCAGTCCGCCACCTAGCGGATTCGAAAGGTAATGTATCAGTCGCTCAACAGCTGCAATAGGTGTTGCACGCGTCTATTGTAATTTCTGAAAAACGCAATAATGACGGACCTGTCAGAGTTCGAAAAAGGTACGACTGTTGGAATGAGGTGCGCTGGTTGCTCTGTGACGGAAACAGCTAATTATTTGGGGCGTGCAAGAAGTACTGTATCTGCCATTATGACAGCATACAAGAAGTGCGGGAATGTGGCATCTGGCAAGCACAACAGTGGACGGAAAAGAAAGCTTACCGAGAGGGATAAAAGAGTCTTAACCCGCATAGTGGCCCGAAAGCGCAAGCAATCGCTATCCCAAATAACGTCTGAGGTGAATAGTCATCTTCGTAACCTTATTTCAGCAAGAACCGTCCAAAGGGAACTGCATGCTTCGAACTTGTATGGGAGAGTTGCAATTCGTAAACCTTTGGTAACAGCACGTCATGCTTTACAGCGACGCCAGTGGTGTAGAACACACAGACAGTGGACCCCACAACAGTGGCAACAAGTCATCTGGTCGGATGAATCAACGTTCTCCCTATTCCAGACCACCGGACGAGTTTATGTGTGGAGAACACCCAAAGAAGCATTTGCTCCTGAATGCATCATGCCGACTGTGAAGCATGGAGGTGGGTCCCTTATGGTATGGGGGCGATATCTTGGCGTGGTCTTGGGCCACTTGTTACTCTGCATGGCAAGGTTCAAGCTGCCCACTATGTCGATATCCTGGGGGATCAGGTACATTCATTTGTCCAGACTTTATTTCCCTGAGAATGCATATTTTATCAAGACGACAACGCTCCTATCCACAGAGCTAAAATCGTGCAAGAATGGTTTGCAGAGCATGAGGGGGACGTAGGTCATCTTTCTTGGCCCCCTCAGTCACCTGATTTAAATATTATTGAATATTTGTGGGGATATTTGGAGTCAAAACTCCGTGCTCGATTCCCCCCACCATCTACGATTTCGGCATTAGAGACTGCTCTCCACGAAGAATGGCTTCATATTCCATTAATAGTTGTTCATGACCTCTATGCGTCCATCCCACGTCGCATACAGTCTGTAATTCAGTCAAAGGGGGGTCCAACTCCCTATTAATAAAGCATATCTCCTCTTTCATAGGTGTTCGTATTATTTTGTCACCCATGTGTAATTGTTCTATTGTGTACGTCTTATGTTTTATTTTGTACTATTTCTGAATATGGATATTTGTAATGTGAGTGAGTACAAGAATGTTTTTTTCTTAAAAGAATAAGTGCTGTACTTTTAATTATCGCTATAAGTAATTTATTTTCGATTTATTTTACGTTTTAAAAATGCTTCTTTTTACGTTCTTTGTTCGATGAAATTCATTGAAGGAACTTTCAGTGCAAGTTAAGTATTGCAAGCTTTCAGTACTTTGCTATTCATTATTAATTTTAACATATATTATGTAATTATTTTATTAATAACGCAATATAAAAATACAATTATTTCTATATGTAATAATCATAATCTTTGTTATTTATAATATTTATAAATATTATTGCATATTTTGTTATTTATTTATAGCTATTTGTTTATTTATAGCTATTATGTTATTTATAATTATTGTGATATTATTTATGATTATGTAATACGAGTATTCTTATGCATTTTTTTTATATTTTTTTACAATACGATGATTATTCTTTTTATAATTATTAAATATTATCATTTAAAAAAATTTGTTATTAAATCATACTATATGAAAATTATATATAATTATGATAAAATCATAATACATTATATGCCTCTTATAATACTAGTATTAGTGAATGTTACTTTATATTATATTGATATTCATTTTTATTGATTGATCAAGGTTATTCTCAATCTCTTCCTATGGCCTTCATATGAAATATATTTCACACAATGTATTTCAAAACAAATCTTTAAAATTATTGTGCATCATTAATTATTAGGCCACCATATTGGAGATTCCATTCTAGCAACAAGAAGCTCTGCGTGGCGCCATTCTTTAACAGTGAAGTGTTGTGGTAGGGTTGCTACTCTAAAACAACACGCAAAAACACCAAATTGCTGACTTTCTAAAATTTGGCGGAGAAGTGGCCAATTCGACAATTTCACCCAAGGTTTCTCTACCATAAATATACATTTCAACTTTATAATATAAAGAATTTAAAATTTACTTGTATATATCATACGTTTCTGTCAAAGAAAAAACTAAATTTCGTAGAGAGTGTTGCATACTTTCACATTATTCTAATAAAATTATCAAAATTTCAGTCATTCATTTTCATGGTGTTCTAATCAAATAAAAGTCCCATCCAAAACTTCAGTGTGAGTCATTTAAAATTAACATTTACACATGTTTGTTAACAGATTTTATAAAATATTTAATCCGTAAAAATTTAAAGACCATTTGTTAAGAGATACCAGTTATTTGTTATACCAAAATTCTTTATTATAAGAATTATAACAATATTTGAAAAATGCTCGAGTTTATGCAATACACAATTATTTAAATCCCACAAACATACAATAGAAACTAATGTTCTAAAGTTTACACATTTTAAAATTATAGCATCACATTGATGTTGCTAGCAACCAAAATTAGAGAACAGAAACAGCAATTAAAACAATTGATAAATAACACATTCACCACATACATTAATAAAAACAACTGAAATAGGAACAGTAAAAGATATTTTACATTTTAAATTATTTAAAACCAATAAATTTGCAATAAACATACCTTGTATACACAGCAGCTGGGGTCCATTTAGTAAAGCATGGATCTTCCTGGACACTGCAATTAACCTAATAAACAAGAAAAAAATCTCATTTAGATAACATTTACAGTAGTATACATTCAATAACTTTATTTTAAAAAGATATAACTTCAAAGCCAAAATTAGAGGGAAAAAAATGCATCCATAAAATGATCTTGTTTTAGTTCACACTAACTCTCGCCATATGAGATATAAATCCAATACATAAAAACTCGCAGTAGTTCCCCGCCCTAAATTTTTAATCCTTTACCGTCAAAGGTGTGAATTAAATCAGGATTTTTCCGGAATGTTCAAAGGCTTTTCTTTGTAGTATCTATAAAAACGAAGAAACTGAACAAATCCCTGACAAGTTCAATAAGTAGATCTCTTCACAACAAAATTTCCCTTATACGCGATTTTTTTTCTATTCCAGCCTTAAAGTGATAAAAATAAACTCCATTTTACTAAGAACTACGTTTCAAGAATCCAACAATTAGATTTCAAGGATATTGGGTACAAATAATGACACATTCTTAGTAATAACCTTCTCTTCAAATAATGAAGTTTTAAAACGGAAGAATCAAATCATATTTTCACTAAATCTTATGCAGAATTCTCAATCTACATTTCCAGTACTATTTGGGAATTTAGCTTTCATTCACTTCTAGAATTCATTAACAGGAATGTAGAAATTAATCTGAAAAACCTGCTTAGTAGGCAACATTGTTAACAATATAAATGTTTAAAATATTAGTCTCATAACAGCAAATTTTATTCTGAAAAATAACTCTCAGAACACTTATTTCATTAGAAAAAAGAAATACAAGGGAAAAGTTTTTTTACTTACTGGTACAGGTGAGGAGAAATATCCTCTCCGATCCAGTTTCGTTAAGAGTCTCATGCCCTCGAGTTTTTGTCAGCAACTTACGGTTACTACATGATGTGCATTTCAAACCGTACAATTGTAATTAAGAATCATACACTTTAGCGCAAGCGTTTAATCTAGTTCCTACATGAGATAGTCTAAATCTCTAACGGTAAGGATACACTTTTATCACAGTGCACGCCACGGAATTTCAAGAACACAAAATGCGAAACAACAACATCTAATCACCTACTTAGTTTAGGTTCGTATTTCCTGACGTCATCATAATCACATGAAGTTGCCAGTTCAATTCCGTAAAACGTTAAAATTAATCTCAATTTTAGATTTAAAAAAAATAAAAAAAAATTGAAATTTTGCTTAGATAAAAAGCAATGAAAATTTAATTATTCTAATGGAATAATTAAAATAGTCTCCTGATGCTCTAATTCATACTTTAAATAATATAAATGTTCACCATAATTTGCTCTATACATTTTTACACAAAAAGATAAGGATAATTTTACTCTTAAGTAGAAGCATGTCCAAGCTGATACTTAAAAAACTTTTTTTTCTATATTGGTAGTGTGTGATAACTAACTGGCATTTAAAGAATTCTACTAATTGAATAATTCAGTTTAAAAATTCATGTTTTCCTTTCATACATTTATTTATTCACATTTCTTGATCGCTTTTTTGACAATTTATATTTTTGTTAAAGTCTTGCTTTTATACTAAAAATAGAAAAATGCATTATATATATGTGTGTATGTAAGCGCGCACGAAGTTGCATCACGGGAATCAGACAACGGGGAACCCCCTTTCAGAAATCTCACCTTAGAAATGCGCATGTCATGACTCTTAGGAAGGCTTGGAAGTGTTTGATTGGATAAAAACAGGAATCGAAACTTTCTCCGTCCGCTCAAGTCTTCCAGGATTGAAGTAGTGCTGGGAAGAAGTGCAGCGAAGGATGGAGTATGTTGGTCATATTTCAAAATTTTTTTGATACTAGGATGTAACTTTGTAGTAGAAGGTAAATTTAGATGCCTATTTTTTTTAGTACATGCGATATTGTAAACTTATTTCATTTAATTATCGTGAACATCAAGATTTTAGCTGAACTTAATTTTAAACTCGGACTTTGGTTTTTATAATTTTAGCAACGTGTTGGAATTTATTGTTATTGACAATTACCTCTTATATTTCTAAAAAGTTACTCGTTCCGTGAATAAAAGGAAAGAGATGAGAAAAAATACATTAGAAGCTAAAAAATTATTTAAAAAAAATTGAATCGTATTCTATTTTATCTTTAGCATGTGTTTATTTATAAAAAGAAAGTAGTAAAGAAAAAAAAACAACTTTAAAAGTATTTTAAGGATTGAAAACTCCTGCTTTGAGTATTGCTTACTGAATAAAATTTTTCGTACTTAAAAATGTGCTATTAAGGTTTGAACTTAATTTCATTCGGCTGAGTTATAATTTATAGCTTTTGTTGCCTGTAAAATTTTGAATTTCACAAGCATTACTTTGTATTTTTGCTTTGCAGAATGTTTTATAAAATATGAGTATTTCAGCAAAGTTTCTTTTGGCATTCTCAAGTCAAAAAATTGGCAGAGATGTAATGATGGATTTAAGCAATGTTAGAACTGTAATTAAAAAATCTTTGAGTGACTTCATTGATATTACTTGTTCATTCATAAATGACTTTCGATCTGTGTCTATAATTTCTTAAATTTTTTTTAGTTCCAGAATGCACGGGCGTAGCTAGCTCTCAGGGAGCCCTGTATCAGAATTTCTTCGGGACCCTTTTAGATATGGGAACCCTGTTAGTGGGACTGTAATTACACTTTTTGGGGCCCCGTATCATTGATATGGCGGTAGCTACACCCCTGCCTGAATATTAATTTTCAGTATGTGTTTTATCGTTTTTGATATTACTCTCGAATTTAATAAGGTATAAAGTTATATTCAGCTGTTTGTGTTGAACGAAATGAAAATTGTATAGTCTTCAATTTATTTAACTGTGTTCTGCTAAAGGAAATTGTAAGAGAGCTAACAAATCAATTTTAAATAATGTAATAATTGAGATAATTTGATAATAAAGAATATACATTGAACTGTTTTCTTAATGTAGCTTTCAACTATTTTCATGCAAGTAAAACTCATATCCTACATTGTGTTTATATGCAACGCCTTATTTACACAATCAGTGGGTACACCGGGAATTTTTTCAAGGTGAGGGTTCCAGGGTAAAAAGTCTACCATTCTTGTATGCTCCAATATGTACCCAATGTTTTCTTTTGATTTCATTTATTTTCTTTGAGCAAAAAAAGTTAAATTAATTATTGGATAAATAATTAGTATTACCGTAAAATCCAGCGTATAACGTGCACTTTTTTCACAAAAAGAAAGATTGAAATTTATGGGTGCCTGTTATACACTGGGTATAAAAATAAAAAGTATGGTTTAGCATAAAAACAATTAGACATTTACATATATCAAAATACTGTTTATTTAAAAAAATAACATTCCTTATATATATGAACTTTAAGGGTTGTAGTTCTAGAAGTATACTATTTTTGTTTCCCTCTAAAACTTAAAATATATTACCATGAATAAATGACTGTAAATCATAAGAGCATTGCACGCATACATTTCAGTTTTCTTCGCAAAAAAGGGGGTGCACGTTATACGGCAAATATATCTAAACATTAAAAATTGTAGCGTGAAAGTATAGGTGCGCATTATGCATTGGGTTTTATGGAAAATAATTATTAATAACAAATATCTAATTAAATTTTGCATGCTATATATCTTAAGATTACAATCAATTGGGGGGGGGGGAAATCAAGGACTTTGGGGCTTCAAACTCGGTGGCCCCCCCCTCATTGTACACAGTTACAGTATGGGGGGGAGTGCTATCTTGTAACAGAAATTGTCATAATCAATTGTATTATGAAGCCCTATAGCAGAGTGGTAGTGTTTCGCACCACTTGTCTGGGGTTCAAATCCTAGGCTGGGCAAGACTGACTCTGTTTTTCATCCCTTCTGTGGGTCGATAAATCAGTACCAGGCTTACTTGGGAACTAAACACTAGGGGTTTCGTGTCAGACTGACCACCTGACTGGAACATCTGCTCTGCGTCCAAGGTCAAGTTATTGAGGTGGGCACAGCAGGTCTTGGCCCTCATGGGCTGTTATGCTACAGAGTTAAATTGTATTATAATAAAACTCATTCAAAGTATAAACTGAAAATTCTTTTCAAACTCGAATTTAAGTGTATTTTAGCACTATTTGTACATTAAGTAATTGTTAAAATATAGAAAGAATTCATTCTCTATTATTGAAAAAGTCTTCATTTTTCCCCACAAAGAGAGAAAGGCTTTATAAACATTTATTTAAGAGTAGTTTTCTACTGGGAAAAATTATGCATCTATATATATGTATTAAAATCTTATTTAACAGTCCAAGAGTATCCATTGCGTATTTGTAAAACTCACTTGAATTTTGAATAAGATTGTCCTATTTGAGTTAATGAGACAATATATGAAACATAAGCAAAGAGAAAATTTTTCTTGCACAGAAAGTAATTCTTGGGCTAAATAGTAACATAAGTGAAAATCTGTCATTTTTCTTAATCTAATGCCAGACATAGGCCTGACTACGACGTAGTCTGTTGGACAACTTATACCATTCAGAAACATCATAAAAGTCATGATTTTCTACAGCTTTAGCCACTGCCATATTGCTGAGTCCAGAACAAGGTTTTCCAAATTGTATCCACAAGTCTTAAGCATTACATAAAGGGCAAATTGAGGAATCTTCAAAACTGAATTTCTACAGGTGTTTCGTTAAAAAAAATCTAATCTCGAGTTGATATTTTTATATGCAAATAACATTCTATTGTCATTGGAAACATTATTGTAGTTTAACAAATTAGTTTTTAAAAAGCAAAAATAAATAACTTTTAAAAAGCAAATTATATAGTTTTTAATTCCAGAGAAGTCAGTAAGGCACTATAATAAATATAATTCAATGATACTTTTGCAAGTATGAGAGGGTACAGTATGAAAAAATGAAATAAAATTTTCTCATAAAGTCAAATATTGCAAATTGTTTTTAAAAACCTATAAAAAAAAGTTGTATAAAGAGAAAAACCATAAAAACATTTGACTGTACTAGAAAATTAAAGTATTTATAAACTACCCACAATTGTGTTTCTTTAATGTGTGAAAATGGTTTTTGGTATTTATTTGATTATTATAAGACAAATGAAAAATTTTCATTTTTTTTTACCATGTGTAAAACATTTTATTAACTTGTAGATTTTTTTTCCTTTATCCAAATTGTTCATGGAGACAGTTAATAAAAAATCTTTAATATAGTCAGTAAGCTTCTTGTTTTATATATCACTTTGTTTCCTTTGGGAAATATTAAATTTCAAACTTAGCTTTTTTTCTCTTATAGATTGACTTATAAACCATGATTAAACTATTTATTTCCTCTTCAGAATAGTACATGGAAAGATTCAAGAAGGAAAAAGTAAGCTTTTTCATTCCTTAAAACACTTAAGTTTTAAAATATTCACTATTAATTGCAGCCTTAAAAAGATATTCTAAGAAATATTTTCTGAATATTAATATATTATTGGTAGGAAAGAAATCATTTTCAGATTCAAAGTTAGTCATCATATTTGCTGTTATATAATAGTTTATTAGAAAACTCTGTGTGTGAAATGGTGTTTAAGTTATATTTAAAGAAAAATTGCCATATGTAATGTATAGGGTAGGTATAGAGGGTTAAATACATTCAAAATTTACGTGTTTGAAATGATTCTGTGAAAAATGAAAATGTTAGCAATGGAAATGAACTTTTATTTGAAATTGGTTCTACAAAAAAATCTTGCCTGTATAAATTTTTTCTGTATAAACGTGCATAATAGCTCAATTCGAGAAATTTTTGTTTTTAGAAAAAAATTACTAAAATATATATATTGAATTTATCTCTTAATAATTTTAATAAGAACAAAATTAGATTATCCTCTATTAGAAAATAAACAACTGATCACTGTTATTTCCCTTTTTCATTTTAGAAGCAATTAATATGCTCATACTTTATATAAAGTATGCTTTTTTCAAATTTAAATTATGTATTTGTTGAAATAAAGGTAGCCTAGTGGTCATGAATACAAATTTATGTCATGGGTTTAAGATCTGATGCTACTGGAGACCCATGTACAGTGGTGTAATGTACATCCCCGCACTGCGGGGGTCCCAAATCCTAACTGATGCCAAGTATATACCCTTTGTAAGATCTGGCTTAGGGCCCAAAACCTGACTTTGCAGGGGAGCCCTAATCATCTCCGTTACGCCACTGTCCATGTGGGGGGTGCAATCATATTAAATCTATCATGCGACTCAAAGCAGCTTGGGTATTCTTATCACTTAACTGCCACTCAAAATTGCTAATTCTGTTGCCAATGACCTCACAACAGTTTGAAAGTATCTTTGTTTTTTTTTTCATTTTTTATATTGAGCATGTTGTAAAAATTATGAATTAATCTTAATATATGCTCAAAGATAATTTTTAAAATTTTTGTATGTTATATTTAAGAGTCCTACAATATAGAATTATAATATTGTGGGTGTACTTTTTAAAAATATTGCTAGTGTTTCCTAAATATGGGGTCCTATAATTTAAAAAATAAAAAGTTTTTTGAAATTTACAGATAATAAAGTCCAGAATGGAAGATAATCTGAAGAGTGCAACTACTATGAGGATAAATCCATCAAATCATATTAAAGACAAATCAAGAATCATATTTGGTCTTGCAGCCAAAATAAGTTCTCATGTTCATACAAATTGCTCCAGTACCTACCCATAGATGTCTTTCACTGACTTATATGAGAAATTTAATATATTATATTTTGGATAATTTTTCAAGTTCTGTTCTGATGTTTGATTGACTTAACAAGAGATTTCTACCAAAATAATATACAAAAATTTTATCTTACACCAATTACAAAATGAAAGTTATTTTAAAAGTGATGGAATTTTTGAAGTGTTTTCCCTCTCTGAAATTAGCTTTTTTGTAAGTTATCATAAATTAAAACTTGTTAATCAATAATATTTTCTATAAATTGCAAACTAAAGGTAATTTACATTTTTATAATTAAATAGATGTAATTCTTTCAACTGTTATGGGAAATCTATTGTTATTGAAGTTTAAATTTATCTCTTCTATTTCAGCCTGTATTAAAATATTGATTTAAAAATTAAATGGTATACATGCTTTCAGTAAAAATTAATTATAGCTTCTGAATTTTATGTTAATTTTGGAAACAACAATGTGTGTGAGAACAAACTTTTTGAACTCTGAACAAGACAAGTGAAGCTTTGTATTTTTTACCTTTCTGTAATGAATAAAATGGAAAAGAGGAATTGTCTGTTGAAGGTACAAATTGAAGCTTTTGAAATAATACAACATGGTTTAATATCTAATATATATTGTTGCAGCAAAAACCTTGCACATAGCTGCTACATCAAAAGGGCTGATTTCAGTGATTTTGGGATATTTGTGTGTGTGTTATATATACTCAACTCAGTGGTACAATTAGCCCAAGAGGACCAAGGCCAACTGTGACCTTGGGTGCTGAGGTGCATGAGCAGATATTCCGATCAGGTGATCATTCTGACGCGAAACCCCCAGGGTTTAGTTCTCAAGCACAAACCTGGTACTCATTTATCAACCCATTGAAAGGCTCAGGCGACCTTGCCCAGCCCAGGATTTGAGCCCTGAACCTGTGGGGTGGAAGCGAGTTTATATACATATAGATGTATATTTGATTTTTCACTTAACATATCAAGTGTGAAGGTATAAATTAAAATTGAATCATCCAAATTTTTAAATTATGGATTTTTATCTGCAATGTTGTGCTGCAATTTTTAAATTTTATTTAGTGGTATGAGTTTTAGAATGGGGCCACATTTTAAAATATAAGATTTAATATAATTTGGAAGATTTCTTTTTATTTTGGATTTTTTTTCTTTTCGAAAAATATTAAGCCTATTTCTTTCTAGCATTGATGTTGTCAGTATAAAGTTTTTCAGTTTTATAAGAATATTTAAAATGACAACTCTTGGATATAAGTATGTATACATTTATTCTAGATCTATATATAAATTAGGTAAAGATAAAAAAAAATTTTAAGTTTCGTATAAAAAATAAAATTTTTTTAAAAAGGAAAAAAAAAAGAAAGAAATTTTGAAAAAATTCATTAGTTTAATAGTAATTTTTCTTTTGTAAAATATTTTCTGCTAAAAATATATAATTATTTCGTAGATATTTATTGAAAGATAAGTTGCTATTTTAGAAAAGAATTGCCCAACTAAACATATCTAGAATAAATAAATACTACTTTAAAAAAAAGTTTTATAAATTCTCTTTTTAAAAGAATTTATTATGATGTATTTTATAAGTACCATATGAATGGTATCCTTCTTTGGTTTTTTGTGCTGCTGTGTTATAGATGAAAATAGCAGTATTTTGTATGTGTGAAAGTGTTTTTACAAATTCTATTTAAGAATTTGTTATGATGTATTTTATAGGTACAATATAAATTGTATCCTTCATGGGGTTTTTGTGCTGTTATGTTATAAATAACAGCAGTATGAAAAATTTTACAAATTCTGTTTAAGAATTTGTTTTGGTGTATTGTATGGGTACCATATGTGAATGGTATCCATCATGAATTGTTGTGCTGCAATGTTATAGACAAAATATCAGTATAAGTAATCTTAATAAAAACTATATTAAACAATTCATATTATTAAAATTAAAAATTTTTAAAAAATGAATATTTTTCTTTATAAAAAAAAATACAATGAATAAGTGGAAAATTTCCAGGATTGTCTTTGCCAACTGAAATAAATGTAAGCAGATTTTTTTTTTAACCTTTTATATTATATCCCTAACCATCATGGTTTTAAAAAATATGCAGTATTATGATAAATAATAAGTAAAGCAGTCATCATTTTTAATTTCTACCTATTGAGTTGAATACTTTCTGCTTTTCTAAGCAAACATTAAGTATTGACTGCATTATTTGACAGTTACTTGGAAATTTTAAGGTTCATCATTAGTTGCTTATTACAGTAGAGTCCCACTAATCCAAACAGGACTAGAGGGAGGGGGGGGGGATTTTTATAAAATTTCTGAACTTGGAAAAGTACAGAAAACAAGTTTTTTCAAGTTATGTCTTATGTTGAAATACATTTAAGAAACTTATAATTTTTCAATTTCGCTGTTTAACTAAAAATCCAAAATACAGCCTTACTTAAAATTGAAACAAGTTCAAATTTACTCACATATGTAGAATTAGTGTTCTGTACAGCATTTATACAAAACTTTAAAAGCAAACGATTATCCAAGAGATAAAGTCGGTGATCTTCTGACATAATGAACTAAAACAGCTTGAAGAAGCAATATTTTGCCAATGCCTCATAAACATAACATCTGTTGAGGTTTCATGTAGTGTAAAGCAAAATCACACACACAAGGGCACTGGCTGTGGCAGTTTGTGGAATAACAATCAGAGTTGGCACGTCCCCTTCCTCCTCACTGTCGTCTGTATCCAGTTTTTCGTAAGAAGACACTGTCGTCTTGCTGTGTTTTTTAATAATTTTTTAACTTGTGCAAAACTGCTCAATTTTACCTCTGTTCTTTTTCCAATCGGAAATTGTTGCTTTCACGAAACCAAATTCCTTTGATAACTGAGTGGCCCTTTCACCTATATCAAGTCTTTTCAGTTTTTCTTTTAATGTACATAAATTATGTTTATGTTTGCTTGTCATGATGATTAACAGCAGGGACAAGCACAGAATATAAAGAAACCACACTTCGCACCACTCACAAGGACTTGAAAACACAGGGCAAGTGTGCACACATGAACAATAACATTGCACAAAACGCAGCAGTAGCAGGTGGCACAATGATTCATAGTTTGGGAACTGAAATAAAGAGGAATGCATAGGTCTAGGTGGGGAGTCCTAGGTCATTGTCTTCCTGCTACTTCTCACATACCGCCCATCATATAGATTTTACCTCGGATCACAGTCACACTACAGTTTAGTTTAAATTGTAGTTGTACTAGAATGCATAATTTCTTGCCTTTAAATTCTTGACACATCAGGCCCTTAATATGCC
The DNA here is from genome assembly GCA_019973955.1 of Trichonephila inaurata madagascariensis. Lineage (NCBI taxonomy): Eukaryota > Metazoa > Arthropoda > Arachnida > Araneae > Nephilidae > Trichonephila > Trichonephila inaurata. The sequence goes on from BMAV01021696.1 coordinate 243,206, forward strand.
TCATAAAGTCAATATTTGGCATTATACGACAAAACTCTGCCTAATCCGAACAGGGTTTGGTCCCAATTAGTTTCAAATTAGCAGGATTCTACTGTTTTTGTTCATTTAATTAGAAAATGGTTTATTCCCAGTTTTATTTCTTTAAATTGTTATAATTTTCATTTATAACTAATGAAATATAAATTTCATTCTTATTAATACATGTATTTTGTTACAAATTTTATTTTAGAAATTTAACTTGTATTTAATTTTTTTTTTATTTGTATTAAATCTAGCACAATTAAATTTACAAATGAAAAATGTTAACTTGTAGTATATATTCTGTTCTATATTTTTGTCTATAATATCTGCAGCTGTGAGCAGCCTGATATATTTTTAAAGTTTTACTTGTATGTAATTTGATGATATAATTTATCTCTTTATGAAGCCATCCTGAATTTTAAAAACTACAATCTCTAGTGGTCATTAATGGGAACTTTATGATCATAGTTAAAAATTACGAGGTCTATTGCCAATAATCCTATATGCTTCAAAGATTGATGTTAATAAACATATGTGAATGTTTTGATGAGTGACTTTTGAAGTGTCATGAATTTGAATCATATTTTCATTAAAAAGACTGATATGCAGGTTAAAGTACAATCAATTTTAACTGAGTTTTGCCTGATAAGAGAGGTACCAACTCCAGTAGCCCTCGTATAGCTGTAGAGTGATGTTATTTGAAACCAGGAAATACAAGAATCTGTTAACATATTTTTCTTTCTTCAGGTGAATAAGAAGTTGGCTTTTAATACCAGATTTTTGTGTAAGAAGGCAGTTTCTGGAGTATTTAACATTTTCTTTTGCCTTCAAGACCTGTGCCATACAACGTGTATGTGAAAAATGTTCCTTGTGATTTATTAACTTCTTAGAAGTTTTAATATTTTTGTGTGTGGTTCACATGCTGATATCATGTGATGCACATTAAATCTATTGAGGCTCAAAGTTCTTCATCAGCATAGTGTAGAAGTAAGGAGAATGGGATACCAACTCGGGTGCCTTGTCACTTGACCATGGTTCAAAATTATGAAGTTTGTCTCCAATAACCCCATGCTGTTTTGCGGTGCAGTGTTAAACAATTGATTGACTGAGTTCTTTAAATGACCACAAAAAAATTAAAACTAATATTTAAAGCTTATAATAAAAATATTTTCTCTTTTCTAGAGACTAAACATTTTGGAGAATAAACATACTGATTATGATTCTAGTAATTTAGAAGAGGAAAAAAATGACATTTCTGAAAGAAATAAGTTTCAAACTATATCAAATTATTCATACAGCTTAAAATTGCTTGATTCTGTGAATCCTTTCAGAATCAAATCAACTTTATATTTTAAGTTGATATTTGTACAATCATATATGTCTGTAAAATGAAGTGTTTTTTATAACAAGCAAAGAGATATTATAAATTTAACTTTGAATCCATATCAAGCTGTCTGCCCAAACACTGACATCCTTCTTAACGAATTGTAGCTTGCTGTAACTGAGGTTTTGCTGCTGTTGTAAATTTAACTTTTTTTTTTTCATTTAGATTAAAATAAATGTCATTCTAAATATCTATCTATTAATTCAAATTATATCATAGTTTAATCATAGTATCGTCCAGTGGTGTAACCGAAAATATTAGAGGGGGGGGGGGGGGGGGGGGGGGGGGGGGGGGGGGGGGGGGGGG
>BMAV01021696.1:245016-313691 GCA_019973955.1 Trichonephila inaurata madagascariensis
CCCCCCCCCCACGATGCTGGGGTGTACATTACACCACTAATATCAACATATTGTATCTGTATTTTTTATTAATTGAATTAAAACAAAGCATTGGAAAATTGTGAAATCATAATAAAAAAATGTTTAAGATTGTATAAATACTCAAACAATGGCATGATTTTTTTTTTTATTTAATTAAATGTTTGATTTATAATCCAGAAATTTCAAAATGTTTGGTTAAATCATGGCAAAGTGAATTATTGTGGTAAAAGAAACTTTCAAGTCTTTATTTTATGCAGTTCTTTTCATAGTATTTCGTTTCATATTGGACGTAAAATTAGCATTTTGCTTGTTATGTTGGCTATGTTGGGGTTTTCTCCTCATTGCACAAATGTGAGCCAAATCACACACATTAAAAAGTCATCCTTTCTTGAATATTTATTTCAAAATCTCAATAACACATATAATACACAGTTAATACAATAGAAGTTATTACTTTAAGGAAAAGAATTTATATTATAATCCTTTAATGATTTTATCTGATATTCTTCAAGGCTTGATTGTATATTGTTTTAACATCTGTAAATTTTGAAAATTTTGTTTATCATGTATATATTAAATTTGTCACTATTTATTAGATTGCTCATAGAATTATAAAACCTGTCTTTGAAATTACTATTTAGAAAATTTAATGAGGAAAAGATATGCATGAACAAAAATGTTTTAAGGGAAAATCATTGGAATAAAATTCATAAAATTGTGTTCATGTTTCTAAAATTGTCATATAAGATGTTCTGTATAATTGTTAATGACTTTTTAATTTTATGTAATTTTTTTACTCAGTACTTGTGCAAATAACCTTGGTGCAGTTTCCTGCAATAAAGATAACAAAGAAAGAAAAAAAAGTGTGCATTATTTTTCAATATGTAGTTCTTTTTTTCATTCAATGAGCTCTTTTTATAATATCTGTAGTATGAAGACAAATTGCAAGTGCAATCAGAAAATGCTGCAAATTCTTTTTCTGCATATTACTATTAAAGTGACTTTACACAATGCTTTCTTTTTAAAAAAAATCTTTACATTGACAGATTAAAAGAATATTTAATGAAGTCTTATGAAGTTAGAAATGCTTAAGGCCAAGGTAACATTGGAAATTTAATTTAAAGTATGGAAAGTTGATCAAAATATTACAACTTCTGTTTTGATTTTTTTAAATTATTTTATATTTTTGTCACACTAACACGAAATTAAAATTATTTAAGAAACACTCCTTCCCAATTTTTGCATTAGTAAATGATAACCAATAATATAACAAACTTCTTAGGATGTCTTTGTTACTACTGTGAGATGACCACTGACGAAACACTTTGTTGCTGTTACAAAGAATATTCAATAGAACTTATTTATTACCTCTTTAAAGAGGGAAAATGTCAATAAATAATTCCTGTTTATTGGTATTTTTTTAAATACAGTACTTTCGTGACAAATCAAAGAAGTACTGATCCATGTTTGTTTTTCCCCACAAAACAGTCAACCTCCAAATCGTTCGAATATTTTACGCTTACAAGGTATGAAAGATACACTGCTGGCCACCATAAATGCAACACCAAGAAAGACAAGAGATAGCACAACAAAATTTATTTTGTAGATAACATGTTGACCAAGTATCAAATGATTAAATTTATAGACTTCTGTGAAGTGTGGTTCCTGCCAGAATCAGTAGCCGCCATTATTGGAGATCACCGCTGCCACACGCCTCGGCATTGATTCAAAGAGACTTTGGATGTGTTCTTGGGGTACAGCAGACCAAGCAGCTTCCACACGTTGCCAAAAGTGATCTGGTGTGGCAGCTGGGGGTGTAATCTGGGTCAATCGTTGAGCAACCATGGGCCACATGTTTTCTATCGGTGAAAGATCCGGAGAGCGAGCCGACCAGGGAAGCAATTCAATCTGGTGATTGACGAAGAACCTTCGGACAATCCGTGCCACGTGTGGTCGCGCATTATCCTGTTGAAATATGGCAGTGGCCAAGTCCTGAAGGTAAGGAAGGACAATTGGCTTCAACACCTCGGAGATGTAGCGCTGGCTGTTTAAAGTACCGGCAATGCGTACTAGAGGAGTTCGAGAGTGATATCCAATACCGCCCCATACCATAATACGCGGTGCAGAACCAGTGTGGTGGTGCATAACGCAGCTGTTCAGCATCCTCTCTCCACGGTGTCTCCTGACTCGGATCTGACCATCGTGGTGTTGTAGACAGATGCGTGACTAGTCAGTAAAGACAACTTCATTCCATTCTGCCGTCCACATCCTTCTTTCATCGCACCATTGGCAGCGGAGACGTCAGGGGTAGACCAAGCAATGGACGTCTTGAGGACAGACCATTCTGATGTAAACTGCGTCGAATGGTACGCGCAGACACTGAATGATGCGTTACAGACTCAATGTGCTGTGCTATGGTTCGTGATGTGACTGATCGATCCGTCGCTGCTATGAGCACAATTTGCCTGTCCTCACGTGAAGTGGTGCACTGAGGTGGATGCGATCGACCACGTCAGTCCGTCGTACCCTCCTGTATCCAACGTTCATATATCCGCGTTACAGTTGTTTGGTTTCGTCCAACACGACTACCGATTTCCCTGAAAGATAATCCACAATCTCGGTAGGCCACTATCCTTCCTCTGTCGAAAGATACTTGATCAAAAGCAGATCGCTGTTTTCTAAGAGACATAACTGATCGTTTTTTGAAAAAACCACAAGAAAAACACAATTGCTGAACTTGAAATCGTCGAAATCTCCAAGCTTTAAATAGCGCTTTGAGGTGGCGCCACAGGCACGCGTGATGTGTGTCTGCGCTGAAATTCTAATCATTTGCATATCTCACCTCCGCTAATACATGTTGTAAATTTCATGTTATTTGCATGCTTCCTTCAGGGTGTCGCATTTACGGTGGCCAGCAGTGTAGTTCACAAAATTTGTTCCAACCATAAAATTGTCGCTAATCCACTGTTGTCTGTTATCACACTAACCGTAACCATTACAAATAGAAAAATAATATCAATTCGCAGCCGTACGATATCGACAGCACACAAAATTGATATATTTGATTTCTTGTGTCAAAGGATTTCTTACCAAATTTTAAATACATACATTGTCTTAATTGAATTTCTCAGAGCAATGGGTCACATGACCGAGCCGCAGTTTGAGTATCGCAGCTATAGACCAAAGAAATTAATTCCACAATCGCTGTAGAGCTCATTAGGTCTTTCTGTCCTTGCGATGAAACATTTAATAGCAATTAAGGAATTTGCTGTCGAATTCTCGGTTTATTCCATCGTACTGTGTAAGTTAAGAGAGGAGTACGAGCTCAGATGTCCTCATTACTTACCGTCCAAAATTATGCGGTCTCGCTAATAGCCCTAGTGTGTTTCGAAATGCAACTTTAAAACTATCAATCCACCAACTCCAGAAGTGCTGTTTTTATGAGCACAGACATAACTTTAATATTCGTCCCTCGGGTTTCACTTAGGAACAGTCTAGCAAAATCAGTTGAATTAGAGAAAACACTGCGGGACACATTGAGATGTTTAGCAGCATCAACTTGTAACAACCCTATTTCCATTCATCTGACTACCAGCCATCTTAATGAATCGAGCGAACGACTTCTTGACATTGTGCTAAACTCCTGGGTTAAAGTGTAGTATAGGGGGGCCCCTTGGTGATGTCAATTTCTTTTGGAGACCCAAATCGGTCACCTAGCTACTTCATTTAGCGATAGGTGTCCGGAAGCCAGAAAGAATTCGTTTTCTCACCATAACATTTAGATAAAAATCACCAAATCCAAAGGGCCCCCTTCCCCCATACTACAATTGAGCCAACTCCTGAATATTGTCAATGAAATTACCAACTATGAAGAACAAGGCTGGACCGTGACCTTTGGGGGCCCTGGGCTAACGATATCTGGGGGCCCCCCTAAATAATCAAAATTTTTGCCATTTTCCTAAAAAAAATTTTGTGCGGGAAAATTTAAAATATACAAAATTTAAGGGGTTTTTTTTATTATTATTATTTTAAACGATTTAAATACGTTATAAGAGCAATAACATAATTTACAAAAAAAAACTTTTCTACGCTTCTGTGCTGCGAATTCTTTTATTTGCTGATCACATTTTAAGTCTTTGGTGAGATCAGTATTAATAGAAAGAAGTGATAAATAATTAAACCTAGTGTCTGTCATTGTTGTCCTATATTTGTTTTCTATACAGGATATTTTAGAGAACGCACGCTTCGCTTCACAGCCAGTAATAGGGAGTGTTATAAAAATATTTAAAATGGTAGACAAATTTGGGAAACCGTCCACAAATTCCTTTTCAAAAATTAAATTGAACATATCACTACAAGTATAGGACTCTAGCTCAGCTTGTTTTAGATAAGTTTTAAATTGAACACCTTCATTTATTAAATGTTTGGTTTTCGTCATCTGAATAGTGATCAAAAATAGCGCGTACACTCTCCAAATCGACTTTCTCCTTACGTTGATCTTGCAAATCCATCAAAAATTTAAATTTCTTACTACATTCTGCATATACTTACTTGACTTCTCGTATTTAAATCAAGAATTAGCTTATCTAACGCAACAATAAGGGTGTCTCTTTTAAATTTTTCTGTCCCATGCACAGCTTTTTCTGTGGATTTATCCACAAACTTTGAAATAACCGGTTTCTTATTCACATCGCTGTATTCTATCTCTAAACTAGGACTTAATTTTTTTGGCTGCGTCTTGATACTCCTTTAGTTTTTGATCTGATTCATGTCGTACATTGCTTATAAACGTTTTAATGACATAATTAACATTTCCTTCATAAATGTCAAAACCAAGAGTCTCTATAATTTTTTGTTAACTGAATTAAATCTTCCTAAAATTTCTTCCCAAAATATAATTAAAATGGCAGTCTCTCTAGTTTTGTTAAGGGGGGACTGCCAAATGTACTGAAATGGTTAGGGTACTTTAGTACAAAGAAATCACATTATTCAGGTGTAAAATTTTTGCTCAGAATGTATCATATAAATCCGCCTTGAATTGTAGAAATGTCAGAAATAGTCTAGAAAATTTTTAAATTACAAAAAATACATATATCCTTGCTTCCAGAATTTTTTGACGCCATATTTGGCAAGCTTTATAACAAAGTCAGCAGATGGCGCCACGTGCATGCAATCTAAGTATAAAAGTTTTAAAAAGTTACTTTAGAATAAAATTACTTGATAAACTGCTTAAATACACATTAATAATACTGTATTTTATGAAAAAGAATATTTTGCTACACGAATAATGGCTTTAATCACTTCAGAAACACTAATTCTGCTTTTTTTTGCCCCAAAAAATGGGGGGGGAGAAAATAAAGTAACCCTAAACCATACGTCAAGTAACCCCTCCCCCTTTCGAAAAGGCAACGATCAAGTGACCTTGAGAACAGCTAACTGTTAGTTTTTGCTAGAATTTTAGAAACGGCGGAAAGAATTACTTGCACATGTCAGCTGTGGAATGGGGGGAGAAGGGGGGATTCTATTTTTAGCACTGATAGTGGGGTTATTCCACAAAAGTGGTCTTCAATCTTTTTCTACTCACAGAATCCCAAGAACACGGGTGGCCAACCTTTTTGGGACGAGTAGCACAATTTGATAAAAAAATATTTATGAGGGCCGCTTCTAACATTCCCATCAAACAAATATGGAAAAGTAAAAAAAAATGTTACTTATAGGCTTATTGTGGTATTTTTACGCAAATAGCACATTTTTTTTTTTAATGCAAGAAATTTAAAAATAAGATTAAGTGCAAATTTAGGTTTTATTGTTAATAAACTTTTTACAGGTTAAATTCAGTAAGTTAGGTACAAAATAAAAATGAGTAATTTGAAACGTTTAATTTTAATTGCCTGCTCAGGTTTCGTCCACGTCACTTGACCATGGTTCAAAATTACGTGGTCCGTCGCCAAAAGCCCTCGTGTAGCTGAACAGTGCGACGTTAATATTCAATCAATCAATTCCCAACAAATGTCAAAAGGTACACTTTCCATTGGAAAACTATTTAGTTTTGCAAGACATTGTATACTAACGAGTATACAATTATCTCGTGAAACTCGGAATAGTAAACAATAAAATTTTTACAATCTATTACGTAATATATATAAATAAAACACATTTTTTTTAAAGATCTTTTATTACATTATAATAAAAGTTTAAAAAGTATTACCAAATAAAGTTATGTTGAAATAAAATTTTCAGTTTCTTAATGACAGGAATGAGCTTTAAATTCTTGTGAGGATACAAACTTCATAGAGAACGTGAATCCATTTTGCATACACATTAATAGTTTTTTTTTTCGATTTATTTATTGTGACTCGTGGAACCCGTGAAAAATACATATATCCTTGCTTCCAGAATTTTCTGACGCTATATTTGGCATGCTTTATTACAAAATCTGCAGATGGCGCCATGTGTATGCAATCTACGTACAAAAGTTTTAAAACGTTACTTTAGAATAAAATTACCACATAAACTGCTTAAAATTTTCTATTGCAAACATTCTGAGTGATAGTTGATCTTTTCTCTGCTTAGTATTGCGCTAGAAACTCGCTGTGAACCAGTTCTTTGACTACCCTGCACCGACGCTCGAAAGCTACCACCCGCTGAATTTCGACCAGGTGTTTTTCACTGACGTTTCGCTCCTCAATCTGGACGGGGTTCTTCCCCCCCACGTCAAGCCAAGGCCATCTAGAAAGGGACAGGGAAAGAAACTAGAGAAGGGAAGAAAAGGAATTACTCATCTAGAAAGGGATTACTCATGACAGAGAAAAAGTGCACAGCTGTGCACTGGTGCTCCAAAGAAGAAATATGTTCCCCGTCAAAGGAAATTCCTGAAGGAATCGTAAACCCTTCTCCCAAACGTAGAAAAAAACCCCTTTTTTTTTCTGGATTGGAGCTGTTTTTCTCGTGTTCATGAATTTGGCAAGGAAAAATGAAAAGAAAATTGTTGGCCTGGGTTAATTTAAAAACATAAAAGTTAAAACGACCATTTTAATTAATTAAAAAATTTATTTTAATCTTTATTGAAAAGCAGTGAAGCAATGGAATTCAATAACATCTGTTTTTAGTTTTCCTGGTGATAATTAGTGTTCTCAAGTGATAGCAAGTGTTGATGCTTTTACAAACTCTGATTAAGATTTTTAGACATTGCCAAACACAATAATTTTTGCATAAAAAATTTGACAATATTAATCTAATATTATAAAATTATTGCAATTTTTAATTTTTAAGCAGCTTTCACAATACACGAGTAATACATTTAGCTAATCGTCAATAATTAAATTCATTAACTAAAAATTGGAATAAGCAATTTGAACAATTAAAAAAGGACAATGACATTGATTTTAATAATAAAATTCGATTGGAAAAATTATGGAATTGACTGCATTGATATTAATTTTTTAATAAATTTCAAAAAAATAGAATGCACAAAGGTTTATAACATTTCACCCAATTGAATTTGACTGTTAAAACTCCCTATTGTAGATGTGGAAGTACGGAGAATGGGTTACCATCTTCAACTTCCTCACGAAACAATATACGTAGATAACATTTCTAATCCTTAAATATTGATTAAAATATTATAAACTTGAAACAAGTGTACAAAATGTCAATGAAATTATCCACCAATATATTAATTGATTTATGTTAATTGTAACTGATAACGATTGCAATAGTAAACTGTGTGATCACAAATGCAACCTTATAAAATTTGACATATTTTAACATTAAAAAAATATTTAGCAAGAATTCAGAGCAAATGATTAAAACGTGTTTTTTCTTATGTAATATTCTATAAAAAAAATTCTTCCAAAAGCCTACAGCTGATTATAAAAATTAAGAATACATACTTAATTCGATCCATGTAAAATTATTGGAGGAATTAATTGAAAAGATAAAAAAAATGTTTTCATCACAAAAGCCCCAAAAGTAAAAAAGAATCATCAAGAAAAATGTATATTTTTTTTCCCAATAAAATAAAATTTACTGTTAAAACATGTTTTTTATTTATTTATTCTAATTTTATGTGCATATCTGAATGAATTGAATACTTATTTTTACTAAAAATTAATATATAATTAATGTCAATAGTCAAAAATATTTTTATATTAGTAATGAAAAATAGTTTTACAGTAAAATTATAAAAAGAAAAATTCAAAAAATAAGATATATACTTAATAAATATATTACATATTAAAAATAGATTTATAGTAAGGAAAATACAGTATGTGCAATAATGAATAACAGATAAATACTTTAAAAAAATGAGTTTATGTATTCAATACTATTCTCAAAAATTTCCATAATTTTCTATTCTATGTTTGAATAAGAGGATTCCCTAAATTATAAGAAAATCAACTTCTTTAAAATAATACGCTGGATATCACTGAGAAACTGGGCTATTAAAAAGCCCCCCCGTCCCATTCTTTAAAATAAAACTGGAAATTTTCTTTTAAAAAGAAAAGAATTACGTGTACGAGAGTTGTTCTTTTAGCGCGTTTATTACGTACATACAAATCTCTAATATTTCAATATCTTTTACTACTTTAAAAACATTCTTCTAAGACTGTTTCAAAATTTCTAATGCAAAGTTATGCCGAAACTAATATTAAAAATTCATATTTTTGATGCATCCTCTTTATCAGAAAAACTATTTTTCGCACTATTTAACCTTTAGAACTCAGCAATATCTCAGGCAAAATTTCTCTTCCATTCGGCGCTTTCGGATCTGAGAAGGAAATTTCTTTCCCCCACTGGAAGTCCTGCTTGACCATTTTCGCCACGTGTGGTATTGTTAAAAGTTTCACACACTTTACAAAGGGAAGGGTTGCCGAATTTTAGACAGGGATCTTTCAGGAGTAAGGAAAATTGCAATATTTGGCGCATTATTATATCAAAATAGTTTTTTTTTTCTTAATTCATGGTACCCATTTTGAATGGAACGGCTTGCAAACTTTCAAATGCATATTTTTGTTGTTTTTTCTTGTCTTTTTTAAGTAAATTCTGAAATTAAAATAGATATTTCCTAGAGTTTGATGTATAGCACTTCAGAAGTACTATGAGAGTAGAATTTATATGAACTGTTGAACAGTAATCATCACACATATAAATAAAATGATTATATTTATTACTTTTATTTCTTTCAATGGCTATGTTTTCAGGATTTTCTGATTGCTTAAAATGATTTACTATGAAACAAGGTTTTTATTGTATTCATTGCTTTAGTATGAGAAAATTATTATAGAAAATTTAAAAAAAGGGGGCCTTACATAATAATTTGTATTGTAAAATGATTTTAAAGCTTTTAAAACTTTTTTGTTCTCAATTTTGTAAAATATTTTCATGTTCTAAAAAAAAGGTAAATAATCATTTAGCGTTAAATACTAAGATATCATTTTAGTGTTGTGTATTACGTAAATTCTTTTAAAAAGTTGACAATCATATCATATTACTAAAGTATGTGCTCCAGAAAAACGTTAAAATATTATATAAATACGCCAAATATTTAATTCACAGCTTCTATAATCAAAGCTTCATGACAACACCCTCTGAGAATACGATAGTTCACTTATAAACTGGCAATAATATCGATGTTTGCAATTATATATATATATATATATTGTAAAATAGGTAAGTATAGGTAGTCATGTAGTAGCAACTAAAGATCAGTTAAGATTATGTGTACACATTCTAACTTCAGTATAATTATTGCAGCTTATATATTCAACTACAATAATGAAAATCATGTTATAAAAATATCCACCCAACGTTTTCAAAATCATTCGGCAAAATTTCCAACAGAAGGAAAATTTTTAAGAAAATGAGTAGAACATTATTATACTAAACATTTTATTTCACTCTAAAATAAAACAGCTAACATATTTAAGTACAGTAATTAAACCATGTAATAAAAAAATAACTTAACAAATTTTTAAAATTGTTCGACGAAATATGTAAACTTTAAGAACAATATATAGGGCATTTTTCTAAACATTTTACTTTTCTAATTAACTCCATTTTAGTGCACGAAAAAAAAAATAATAATTGTACTCTAAATATTTTCTGATCAATTAGATTTGAGATTTTAGTAACATCGCATTCTCTAAAGCAATATAAAGGATACTGCAGATGGACCTCAGAAATCTGATCCTCTCACCAAACTTCCACACCACACCAACATGAGGACTTCGAAACTCGACAAATTTAACAATCAGTTTTATGAAAAAAAAATGTATTAGTTTGTTTTACATTATTATTATTTTTTTGTTTCTAAGAGAAACTTATATCTTAAACTATAAAGTTTTTGGAAGTAATGTTTTTGAAATATCTGTTTATGAAAGTGAGTTCTACTTTTTGAAATGTTTGGATCTTAAAAATGCCCTTTTTTATTTTTATAAAAAATGTGTACCAGTTTTAATATGTTAAATTCTGGTCTTTTGTTTTTTTATTGGTTTATATGTTAGAGGTTTTTAAATAAATTGTGTGATAATCTTTATGATATTTAGTGACACTTAGATTAGAAAATGTATATAAAATTATTTTACGAATATTATTGCAATAAAAAATTATTTAAGTATAATATTTTGACAAAAAATGAACACAGAATGACCCATTTTCAAAATATTCTCCTTCTTTGAAAAATGCTTCTTATAATAATATTTTGCCTGTATGTAGTTCAGATCTCTGTACAGAGGCTCAACTAGAATTTTTGAAATATTTAACTTAAAAGTGGGTTTATCCATGTTTTACGACACAACAGAGGGGAGATATTTTAAGAAAAAAACGCCGATAATTATTTCAATGGGTTGTAACTCTGAAAATAATGTGAATTTTTCAAAAATCATAGTTTAGACTCTCTGGAGAAGTCTTTGCTTTATATAAGCACGCACACACACACACACACACACACACAATATTATTATTTTAGAAGCATTTTTTATAAATAGAAAACATTTTGAAAAAAGGTTATTCTAAGTTAATTTTTTGCCAAAATATAGTATTTAAATAATTTTTTATTTTTCAAAAAGTCCTTAAAACAATTTTATACATATATCCTAATCTAAGTGACACTAAATATTATGAAAATTATCCATTTATGCGCTTTTTTAAAATCACGGCTCCGAACGTAGTCGGATACCTTAAGCAATACAGAAGAAGATGAAAGAATGAAGAAGTTTTTAACAGTTAATTTTACGTAAATTGCAAATTAAACAAAAAAAAAAAGGTTTTTTGCACATCTCAGATGAACAAAAAAAACAATCATATTTGTTAAATTTTAAGTCTGAAGGTCTAATAGCTGATAAACCCCCACCGGGGGGGCGTATTTTTTTTATTTATAACACACCGTAATTCTCATGTGGGTCAATTTTTGAAAACTCCATCTTTATCTGATCTATGCTCAACAAAAGTAACACATTGTTACACATTTTGTATAATGAACACTTAAAATAGCATAAATAATTTATAATATTATAATACCGAATATTATTATTTTCTGTTAATATTATTTTCTGTTTTATTTATTTGATGTTAAAATTGTAAGATTCGCAAGCAATGCTATTCCTTACATTATAATGGCGATTTAATGGAAACATAGCAAACTGTTGACGATAGAGCCAAGTTGGCATCATTTTTGGCGACTCTTCTGGCAACTTAGCTATTGATGGAACGATGCATAAGTTTATATGCTGTAGTGCCACCTACAATCTGCAACACATAGGGTAGCACAAAAACCTTCTCCACAAAAAATACATGCCAATTTTGAAAGTGGTCTGTTGAACGGTATTGGAGTGAAGCGATTTCATATATACAAACATCAATTTTTATATAGAGAGAGATAGATCGATTTTTCAAAAATCGCGATGCTGAAAGGTATGAGATAGAGTGAATATTACACATCGCAGTATTCAGCTACTTGTGGGTTTTTGTTGACGGACATCGTAATTTTGAACCACGGTCAAGTGACAAAGATGACACCTTAGCTGCCACACCATCTCTCCTAATTTCCACATCACACCAATGGGAGGACGTTTGAGCCTCGGAATATTTAGCCCTCTACACGGTGGGTTTTAGCTGTTCTAGGCTCGAACTGATGACACACCGTCCACGAGTCTGTTACCTTGACCACTAGGCAACCGCGGTCACAGGGATAAGACAGACTAAAATATTTTTGGAAAGCTGTAGATGTGAAATAAATATTAATTCGAATGGATTGAAATTTTTTTAAAAGAAGAACCCTTCAAAACAAGCCTTACAAATTACCGAATTTTTTAATTAACTTTGTATGGTTAATTCTTTTTCTTTAAACCAAACTTGGTGGAAACAAAAGAGTCGAAATACGCTAAAAATTTCTTCTGGTTAATTCTAATAGGAATATTTATAATACTTTGAATTTTAGTCAGCTTAAGTTTTTATTTCGCTTTATAATAGGTCGTATAATTAATCGTTATAGCTGCAATGGAATTATTGAAAAGTCGTTTAAGGCTGTTTTCGGTTAATGTCAAAGAATAGGACCCGAATTAGATACATTTTTTCAGATATAAAAGAAATGAAAAATTAATATATTATATTCTATCCCTTAGAGCAGAGGTGCGCAAACTAGGGGTCGCGACCCCTGTGGGGGTCGCCAGAAGTTTTTTTGGGGTCGCCAAATTTTTATGAAATGCATTATGCCTGCATGCTGCATACATACAGTGTACATATAAAGAGTGAGACGCCGTCACTTACTGTTTAATTGCAATTTCCTGCTGTTCGTTCTTTCTTTGATCGTAATGCGTAATGTATGTAAAGTGTGAAGACGCAAGTTTTTCGGTAGATGACGCCCTCTTCGCGGTAATTCGCCAGTTTTACTGAAAAGCGCCTATTTGTCCGACGTATTGATGTTATACGTACTGTGTCGAACGGTGCGCACTGAGCATGAGCACCGTACGAGATGGAGTGGTGATCAAGGGCTGTGGGAGCCATCTTGTAGACATGCGTGTCAAGCCAGGACCAACCAAACGACCAAAAATTATCGCTGAATGTTTTACTGCGCGTTTCCATGTAAAGTTGTAGAAAGTAGCAGTTGGCCTGCAATTCTTTTAGTTTCTCCTCGAGTTTTATCATGTGACGTTGTGTAATTATGATTTTTTATATTTTTATGGGGCTTTGCTGTTATCAGGTATGTGCTAACATTAGAGAAAAATCTCTGTTAATTTTATTAAATTTCTCGAAAAAAAAAATGATAATTTTTTTTTCTTATCTGTTTTAGTTAAAAAAATTTAACCCCTATATACATAATGGATAAATGGGTAATATGTACACCAGGTACATCTTCAGCTAACAAACGAACAAATAATGATGAGGAGTCTCAAAATTCTGAACTAAGAAAAAAATAAGAAAATACAATGAGGAATTTATTAAGTATGGTTTTACATTTTGTGTTGTTGATGGTGAAGAACGCCCGATATGTGTCATTTGCAATGAAAAATTAGCAAATGAGAGCATGAAACCAGCTAAATTAAAAAGGCATCTGGAAACTAAACATAAAAAACTTCAAAATAAACATGCCGATTTTTTTCAAAGACGAGCTGAAAATCTGAAAATTCAAAGTGCAAATCTAAAGAAATTTACAACAATACCTCAGAAATCATTGCGAGCTTCTTTAGAAGTTTCTTATCTAATAGGAAAAACAATGAAACCCCATACAATTGGAGAATCCCTTATCCTTCCTAAAGCAACTAAGATGACATCAATTATGCATGGCGATAAACATGGAAATGAACTAAAAACACCATTATCAAGAAATACCGTGTCTCGGCGGATTTGCGAAATATCGAGCCAGAAGTCATAAAAGGCATACAAAATTCATCTGTATTTTCTTTACAACTGGACGAGACTACCGATATTACTAAAATGTCACAACTAATTATTTACGTTAGATTTATTTTTAATGAAGATATAACAGAAACGTTTTTATGTTGCAAAAGTTTGGAAGGAAAAACAACTGGAGAAAAAAATATTCGAAGTAATAAATGAATACTTTGAAGCAAAGTCCCTTACCTAGGCAAACTGTGTTGCGGTTTGTACTGATAGTGCTGCAGCATTAACAGGTTCGAACAAAGGGCTCAGAGGCTTAATCCAGAAAGTGGCGCCTCATATGGTATTTAATCACTGCATGATTCATCAGCAAACTCTTGTTGCAATAGAGATGGATGAAGAGTTGCACAACGTATTACAAGATGCTGTTAGTTCAATTAACTACATTAAATGGAACAGTTTTAACAGCCGTCTCTTTTCAATGCTTTGCAATGAGATGGGCTCAACGTATGAGAGATTACTGTTACACACACACCGAAGTCAGATGGCTCTCACGTGGGAAAATACTACGACGGATATTTGATTTGAGAAATGAAGTGTACATGTTTTTAAGCGAAAAGAAACATAGATTGGCAAGTTATTATATCAATGAAGTTTGGCTAGGAAAGCTGAGATATTTAGTTGATATTTTCGAAAAAGGGTGAGAATTCAGCTATCATAACTTCAGCCAGTAAAATTCAAGCTTTTACAAATAAGCTTAGGCTCTGGCAAACTGAACTGAATAAAAATAACACCGACATGTTCTCTTGCTTTAACGATTTTATCAAGGAAAATAATATAGATATATTTACATTTAAAAACATCATTTCCAATCACATTGAAAAGTTAAAAGAAAATTTTTCAAGAAGATTCGAGGATTTTCCTGTAAACGATCTTGGTTGGATTCGTGATCCATTTTCCTACGATATATGCAGTTCAAATCTTCAAATTAGTGAGAAAAAGCAATTGATAGATTTGAATAGTGATTATACTCTTCGAAATCAATTTAAGACTCAGCCTTGCCAAAATTTTTGGCTATCCGTGGAAAAGCAATATCCCGTTCTATGCAAGAATGCCATCAGGTTACTAATACAATTTGCATCAACGTATTTATGTGAAACTGGATTTAGCAAACTATTTTCAATAAAAACTAAATACCGCTCTCGTTTGAACCCTGAAGATGATATGCGAATTGCAATTGGCAACATACATCCGAACATCGATGAGATAATCAGAAACTTGCAACCACATACATCTAATTAAAAGGCAATTTACTGATTTTTATGTGTTATACAAAAAATATTTTCTTTAAATTATAAATAATATTAATATGTGTCAGAAATGATTACTTTTTATTCGATAAAATGAAAGAAATGCGCCTATTTACATGGTATTTGTGAACATTTATCTTTAGGGGTCGCCAAAAATTTCTCTCTACAAAAGGGGTCGCAGTCGAAAAAAGTTTGCGCACCACTGCCTTAGAGAACAACGTATTTTATCATTCTTCACTTTTTTGTCCGAGCTGAGCCATTTTTTCTGGCATAAAATGTGTTTCGCGTTTTTTCTCATATACCGTAATGTTAAATGAGCTGTCCTTTCACGTGTTAAAATGAAAAAAATAATATTCACGGAATTTAGAAACGCTATATTGTTAGCAGATGCATAAGTTATAATGTTGCAAATTTTCAAGAAAATTGAGGCATTTTTCTGTCTGAAAATGTGCTCCGCATTTAGTTCAGGCTCTCATACTTTTGCCGAGAACAGCCTTAAGGCGTCGAAAAGTCGTCGCTCTGGCTTTGCACACTCATGGACAAAAAAATTAGCGCACCAAGAAATAATTGCTGGATCGTAACGAAACTTGGCATAAAGGTACATGCCGGGGAGATATACATTACATATAGCCGGTAGAGGGCGGTTAAGGTCGTTCTCCGGGGAGTATAAAACAGGTAACCAAAGCTTGTTTTAGTGTGCTGAATCGCTTACAAAGTAAGAGCTGAGGTAGAAATGCCATTACGCTGTTTTCGAAGACAATATGAGCTGCTGTCGCAGTTTGAGAGGGGGAGAATCATCGGCATGATGGAAGCTGGGTGGTCGGCTAGGCGAGTAGCACGTCAATTAGGCCGCTCTGATTGTGTTGTGAGGAGGTGTTGGGACCAGAGGATCCGAGAGATGTCATTTACACGAAGACCAGGATCAGGACACCCTCGACAGACCAGTCGTCGAGAAGACCGCCACTTCGTAATAAACGCAGGCGTACAGCCAAATGCATCATCGGTCGCCATCAAGACACAGGTAGCACCTTCACTAGGGACCCATGTGTCTTCTCGAACCATACGAAGGTGCCTGGCTGAAGGACATTTGAGATCGCGGCGCTCATTACGTGTGCTGCCCTTGACACCCACCCGTCGACGCCTCTGTTTGGAGTGATACCGCGCACGAGGAAACTGGACTGCAGCGGAGTGGAACGAGATCGTCTTTAGCGACAATCCAGGTTCATTCTCAGCAGTGATGACAATCGTGTTTGTGTGTGGAGACCCCGTGGTGAACGTCTCAATCCTGCCTTTGCTTTACAGCGACACTCCGCTCCCACAGCTGGTGTGATGGTAAGGGGTGCCATTGCCTACAATACACGGTCACCCCTAGTATTGATTCGTGGCACCATGACAGCCCAGCGGTATGTCCATGACATCCTGCAACCACATGGTTGCCACTCATGCAACGGCTCCCAGGAGCCATTTTTCAACAAGACAGTGCTCGGCCTCACACGGCAAGGGTGTCACAAGACTGTCTCCACACTGTTACTACCCTTCCTTGGCCTGCCCGATCCCCAGATTTGTCTCCAATCGAGCATACCTGGAATCATTTGGAACGGCGAGTTGGGCATCCCACGAGTTTGGACGAACTAAAGGCAAGGTTACAGCAAATATGGAACGAAATGTCTCAATACATCATACAGAACTTGTATGCCTCAATGCCCGATCGTATCGCATTGTGCATTCGCGCTAGGAGGGGTTCAACAGGGTATTAAATCCTCCGTTCTTTTGCCTTTTTCTCTGAAAGAAATGATCTTTTTTCTTTGATTTTCTAATCATTTACTTATATCAAAGTATGTAAAATTTCGTTTTATTTTGGCGACTTCTTATTGGTGCGCTAATTTTTTTGTCCATGAGTGTATAATGATTAATCTCTCAAATGGTTCTTTGAAATAATTTTCAGGTGTCATCCACGTCATCTGACCATGGTTCAAAATTACGAAGTCCGTCGCCAAAAGCTCTCGAGTAGCTGGATAGGGCGACGTTAATATTCACTCACTTGAAATAATTTTAAATCAGTATTTTTCAAACTTTTCATCAATTTGCACTTTGTTTTTAAGTTTTTTATCTTTTGATCATGACTAGAAATCTCAAGTATTCTCAATACATGATGTCGCTATATAATGGAAAAACTATCTTTCGTGTCTGTAGGGGGCCGAATATTAACTATGCTGCAATTAATCCTCAATGCTACTATTGCTTATGTTAATCAGATACAGAACACACACACAAAATGGCACTTCCGTACGTATGTTAGCGCCGAAAATATGCCAATTCGGGGATTTACAATGTTGTGAGTTATAAATACATGCTGAAATTCTAGTCTGTAGTATTGTTTAAAGTGAATGTGGTTTCTAAAAGTGATCGGTATTCATTGTTTTGATTTAAAGGCGTCATTTTAAGTGAAGGTCAAAAGTGATAAATAAATGGTAGAATCAAGAGGTCAAACACAAATAGAAATTTCCCAAGATTTGAATATACCTCAAAGTATCATATCAAAAGTTTGAAACCACTTATTAGGTACTGGATCAGTAGATAGACAATGTGGTCATAAGGGCAATCAAGAGCAACCACCGCACCCGAAGACTGTTATCTGTCCCTGAGGACTTGAAGAAACCGCGAAGCAACTACAAGAGATTTGGTTTTAGACCTTCAAGCTGCCACAAGAGAACTCGAATTAACTGTTCTACTGCTGCACGAAGGTTTATCCAGGTCGAAGTGCAAGCGAGAAAAACCAGTGGTTTGTGTTCCATTCACTCCAGCTGTTTGTGGGGCCCGTTTAAACTGGTGTCGTTGTCATTAGTGGCGCAAAGAAGAATACTAGGGACCCCCTGCAAAGTCAAGTTTTGGGCTCCAAGCCGAATCTTACAAAGGATTGCAAAACCATAAGCTTTGGGCCCCCTAGAATCCTAGCCCTCCCCCCTCCCCCCGATACTGGGATGTACATTACGCCACTGGTCGTCATGCTCAATGGAAAGTAGACTGGGCCCGAGTATTGTTTATTGAAGATTCCAGTTATAGTGTGAACACAGGTTCTAAGATCTGGATTTTGATCTGGAGACAGGAAGGAACACCAATTTGCCTCCCCTGGTTCTTGAAATATATCATTTCCGCGATTGCGATTTAATGACTAGGAAAGGAATCATAACAAATTGTCGTACCGAGTTACATATCCTTCAAAGATGTTCTGAAATGACTCGAACATACGTAGATGACGAATTGGAACCCCAAGACAGACTGTTAAGGGGTGCTGTTGGTTCAGAGTTTTTGTTAATGTATGACAATGTTCGTCCATATCAAGCATATGTAGTGTCAGAACTTGCAAACAGAAGATATCACTCCAATGGCTTGGCCACCATATTCACCCGACTTAAGCGCGATTGAGCAAGCTTGGAATGCCTTAGAGCGCCGAGTTTCAAAACACCAAATACCTCTCCGGTTTCTCCAGCAGCTGAAAAGTGGATTCTAAGGAGATTATTCAATTTGACAAGACTTTAGTAAAGTCTATGAAATGGAGATGTGAGTTTTGTATACCTGTCTAAGGTGACCATATACCTTATTAAAGAGAAAAAAATTCTATAAGAGGTGATTTATAACTTTTCCATCATTTTCCAGTTTCCATACATTTGATTTTAATTTCAATATTTTACGAATAACGTACTGCTAAACACTGTAATTGATGTTAACTCGTATAAAAATTTCTGTTTATAATTTTTCATAAAATATCAGTTACGTTTTTTTTTTCTGTGATTTTCTTTTAATTTTGTTGACTTGAGTAAAAGTTTTCTTGACCGGCGATTAGTTGATAGTAATTGTTTTACTGCGAATTTAGGATACATGCTTAACACACAATCATGTTAAATAACAAAAAGTTGCTGTGAATTAAATCTGTCACACGTTAGAAGGATTAGATTAGCAAGACGTAAAAATTATGGTGCCAACTCACGTTTCGAGCTCGTCAACAAGCCCGTGGATTAAAATTGCAAAACTTATCGACTGCGTTGAGAAAACATTGAAGAATAAATATTTGAAAATGGCAATAGTAATTCAAAATCTATATTTGTAAAGTACTAATTGATAGTTTTAAAAATAACACAACTTAAGCAAGAACAAGAAGAAATCACAGAATAGGTATTTAATACTATTAATAATAATTTATCTTCATAAAACTCAAAAAAGTATTGTTTTTAAAATAATAATATTAATGAGAGTAGTTAAAAATAATCATTTGTTGTGGAAACTCTCTATTCGTATATATATATATATATACATATAAACTTTTTCCATTTTAAATTATGGGAGAATTTTTAAATATTCAGCATTTTGAAGTAATCAATTTTTTAAGATCGTTTTTCCATCGAAAGAACGTAATATGATACGATTTTTTAAAAATTTGAAACATTTATTTAAAGTTTTATAATTATTTAGAAACTTGCTTTAAAAAATGTGTATTTAAACTATTTAGAGAGAAAAGTAGAATATTTCGCATGTAACAAAATATTTTACAGCAGTTAGTAAAAAAAGAGGATATTTACATTTTTTTTTTAAAGACATTATTTATTTTTTAAAATAATTATTAAAATGTCTTAGTTTTTTGTGAGGCATTTACATATAAATATAAAATTTCTTCTATTTTTTTTTTCTATTACATTACGGAAAAATTATAAAGTTTGAGAAATTTTATTTTTAATTTTTTTTAATATTGGATATATCAATTTACGGGCCTATCAGCTTTTCACTTATAAGTTTCAAGTATATGTTGCTAAGGGCTCTCTCAGAGACTCTCTTTGTTTAAATAACATTATATATTTTTAACACTAACAGCTTTCCTAATTGGAATATTGAACTCTTTTCATATAATTCATTAGATATGTATCTAAAACAGTAACGATGTGTGTGACATATAAAAAATAAAATAAATATTTTGGTGTATTATAAATTTAGAATACAACGAAGATTATTATTTCCAAGAATAGCTTGAGAGAATGTTCATGAGATGTCGCCAGATAATTATTTTAAAGTTGTTTCCTATATTAATTCATAATGAAATAATATTATAATTTCTCTACATATATAAGTTTAACTATCAATTTAGTCTTTACTTTATTGGTTTTTGCGTGGTTTATTACCAAATATTAATTACGTAAGGTAAAACAGTTATTTTGATTATATTTAATTAACAAAAAATATTATTCCTTTACATTTGTCTTTCAATAAATTAATGCATTAGTTTTCTTAACAATATTGCATGGAACTCGTTTGGGTGCTAACGTATTATCGCAACCTAATGGCGACATTATATGAAACGAAGCACATGATTGCAAATTCAGCGCGTACGAGTACGACGTATAGGAGATTGGGGTTGCCAACTTGGTGAGTTATAAATATATTTTGGCGATTGTTGCGATAATACGTACCTAGTACCTAGTACGTAAGTACCTAGAGATATTCTAAGACTCCTCTATTATCTTTAAAATATTTTTTATTTGAAAATTGTCTGAATGAAAATATAAGAGCTTATATTTAAAATAAAGTCTGGTATTGTTCGGTTAGCAGAGCGAAAATCTTGCCGAGTGGGCACTTATGGTGACGACGCACAAACTATGCACAATTAAAAGCTGCTCAATAACGGCGATTAGAAGAAGGGCAGCCAACCAACCTCACTTTTTGTTGAAGAAACTAAATTTTTATTCCATTGTAATCGCCTGAACTAGGAATTGTAATAAAAATATTTGTCTCATAACCCTTTCTTTTTCTCTCTTCTCACCTAATAATCTTTCCTTTCATTTCTTTAATTTTGGGGTAGGGAGTAGAGGCGTAGCTACCGTATCAATGATACGGGGCCCCAACATATACGAGGAAAATACTGTTGATATATTAGGGGGCCCCAAAAAAGGGTATGCAAGAAATTTTAATACGGGGCCTACTCAGGTCTAACTACGCCACTAGTAGGGAGCATAAACTGAGAGGAAATACGTTCAAATTGAGTGTCTGTCTTTATGAAATTCTTGTTCCGACGCTAACCACATTTACCTGTGGCAAAAGCAGCAGGTAATGGTAGGCAGGTTAGGGAATTCCAATTCTTAAGTAATGAATCCTAATGAATTAATCTATATAAATAAAAATGAATGTGTGTGTGTGTGTCATGCCTTCTTAAGCCGTTCATCCGATTGCGATGATACTTTGGGAATGGTTGGACACATAACCGTGAAGGTTTCTGAGTTAGTAAAACTATGTTCACAACTAAGGGGCGTTGTGGGGGGACGTTTGAGATAAATATTACCGTCTTTGATTTAGTAGACCTAAAAACTTGAAATTTGGTTGCTACGTTCCTTTCATAGAGTAGAAATCCACTACAAAAAGAGTTTTACAAAAATCGAACCCCAAGGGGTGTTAGAGATAAATATTCCCGTTTTTGAACTGTTTGGTTTGTAAACTTGAAATTTGGTACAGGCACGGTCCTTTCAATAGTTAGAATTTTGCGAAAATAGACTCCTAAGGGGCATTGCGGGGCTTAAGGGGCGTTATAGATAAATGTTCTTTTGAGCTATTAGACGTACAGGCTAAAAATTTTAATAAGCTCTCTTTTTTAATGAAGTAGAGATATGCTTCAAAATCTGTTTTGAGAATCGACCCGAAGGGTCGTTGCTAAGGCTTAACCCTTTAACGTTCAGTGGTTTCACACCGAAACCACATTTTAAAAATTTTTTAAAAAATAATAATTAAAATTTTTTTATCCCCAAAAGTGTTTTTTTCAAATTTTTGTTCTTTTTACTATCAATAGATGACAAAATTATGGCTATATTTAACTATTGAGACCTTTTAAATAGAAAAATATTGAGGTCTCTTTAACTTTGGTAAATTCCCTTAGCTTTAAAAAATATTAAATAAATAGTTATTTTAAATTATAGCATAGGGTCTTACTATACTTCTTTCTAATTATTAATTACAACTTTCAGTCATTTTGATTAGTAAACAGAAGAGTAGAAAAATGAAATTAAAATCTGTGGTTTCGCTCCGAAACCCAACTCCAGTAAGAGACGGTAATCTCCGGGAACCGGTCACTTTCACATTCTTCTCCACCTCTCACTGTCAAAGTCACACATTTACGCCGGCCCCCCGGGTCGACTGTAAGCGCATTCCTTGGGGAGGTGTGAATAATTTTCCTGTCTTATGCTCTCTATCCCGACATGGGTTAGCGTCCAACATCTGGAAGCTATAATTCCTACTGTGACATTTTCACTGAGTTTTCTTCTATAATTGTCCTTGGTACAAGTACATTTCTATTCAAATTGGCTACGTCAATAGGATAAGGGGGACCCAACACAAAGGGGTTATAACTTGTAGTTTCAGTTCTATATATGGTTTGAACGAACAGGTGTCTGTAAGTTGCGAAGAAAGAAAGCAGTAGTAATTCAAAAACATTCTCTAAAAGACAGTTCGCATGTGTGTCCCCAAACCATGGGTGCCTTTTATGGAGACACAATGGTCCATTTGGTCAAGTAACAATCCATACGTCTTTCTTGACATGTATAGATGGTGTGAGTTCTGGTAATGAGCTGACGTTACAAAATTTTTGGGCTGGGAGCTCAAAGACAAATTTTCCTTAGGCATTTTGTATTTGGGATGTTCTCAGAGAAGACAGTAATATCAATCCATCGTTTTCTTGTATTTCTTAATATTGGTGATAAGATGTTTTAAGTATTTCTTCGTGTTATTTCTGGTAATTATTTTAAATGTCAAGAAAAGGATTAACCATTCCAGAAGATCTGAAAGTATTTCACAACTTACCTTCTGATATTGAATCCGATGAATCATTGCTCAGTGAAGCAGAGGATGTTATGACTGCAAAGTCCTCTTCAAATGAAAATACCGATATTGATGAGGAAAAATATGACATAAGTGTGCCAAGACCATCCCGTATATTTAAAGTTACTTGGAAAAATAAAGCGTCTGTAAAGATCCGAAATATGCCTTTTACTGAACAAAGCGAGCTTTCAGATGAAATAACATCCCTTCAAGATCCTTCACCGATCCTTCACCAGTAAACAGAAAATCAAAAAAAAAAAAAAATGTTGGCGCCGTATATTTTTTTTAATATGACAATAGTCAGTTCATATATTCTTTGGTCTCTGATGCACGGTGAGAAAACCCCATACAATAACAACTTGAAAAGTTTTCGGTTAGATTTAATAACAGGCCTTGTGTCAATAGGACATCAAAATTTTCCTGAAAAACGGTTTGCGTCTAATTCTTATTCTGGACCCATGAAACTGAAATTCAGGAAACATACAGTTTCTGAAAAGAACAGACTTAAAAATGTTGGCCCCGTTCCAACTGAATGCAAGTCCAGAAGATGTGCTTATTGCTATACCAGAGCGAAACCTCACAGAACGAGATGAATGTGCTCTAACTGTGATGTCGGATTATGCATGATAGCAAAAAGTAATGATAATGTGACACGTTTCGAAAAATTTCACAAGGACTGGAAATTATATCTTTTTTAAATTTTCTACATATATAAAATTTTTAGTTATAAGTTTGCATTTAACTTCTTTTAATGATTGATTTGCACTGTGAGTGTATAAAGCTATCTAACAGTTATATACATGTTTACATTATTTTTAGTATGTAATGCAAAATATATATAATTTTATGTCCGAATTTGTATTAAAACTATAAAAGTGCAGACAAATTTAAAAAAAAAAAATTAAAAACTTATAAAATTATTTTTCTTTAATTAATTCCGTTAATATATAAAAGTTTTAAGGCCTTAAAATATTATATTTCTTTTTCTAAATAGTCTTTTGGATTGGTTAGTTTGAATAGGAAAAATGGACCGTTACTGTTCAGTGGTTTCACTGTGAAACCACAAATTTCTCGAAATTGAAAAATGCTAAAAAACTTTTCTTTGTATATTTATGATCATCATCATGTCTAATAGTCATTTTTGAAGTTATTTTGTTAATTTTTCAAAGGGAATATGTAGTGAACTTTAAAGGGTTAAAGGGCGTTAGATAAATATTCCCATTTTTTAAACTGTTAAACGAACAGACTTGAAATTTTGTAGGCGTGTTTCTTGATCCGCTAAGAACAAGATTTTATGGAAATTGATTCTTATAAGGGGAGCGGTGAGTTGCTGGAACTTATTTATAAATAAAATTTCCTTGTAATCGCACTACTATTTAGTGTAATGAAATTTTTTATGCATGTTACTTTTGTTGAATGGAAATCCGCTAAGAAAAAGGTTTTATATATAGGGAATCGATTCATATGGGGTAGTAGGAATCTTTTGTGCGACGTATTGATAAACAAAATTCCCGAATTAGAGCTACTATATCTACTATCTACCTATTTAGTACGTTTCTATAGTTGAATTGAACGGATTTGTTGGTTGGGTCTTACGGAAATCAACTCTCAAAGGGCGTTACTGGAGGCTTATTGATAAAAAAAATCCGTTTTTTAACTATTAGATTTAGACTTGAAATTTGGCAATCATGTTATTTTTATAAGTAGAGATCTTAAAATGGGTTTTCTCAGAAATCCACTTGGGGAGGTGCTTACGAGAGCGTAAAAAATAATTATGTTTTAATTAAAGAAATTGTTATTTAGACGTTCTGCCTTTTTAAAATCAAGAGGCTAAAGCTATAAGAATATTTTTCAATACAATTATATTTTTCAAAATGTAAGAATATTTTTAATGTTACGGTATCCATAAAACAAATAAACAGCTTATATTCAGATAACATCATGAAATACCCAACGAAGCGGATGGGTATTGGCTAATATTGAAATTAAAAACTGAAAATAGTTTCCGGTTTTTTAGCACTTTTCTCTTTTAAACTAACACTTGGTGACGTTGTGAAGGAACCGTGATACATGCAAATGAGCATCACTATTTAAACAGATCTTATGTGAAAATGGGGGTAGGGGATTATACTTGAGAATACGACGATGTTCTAACAGAAATTACTAGAATAATAAGTTAATAATCTTATAGAGAAATAATCTTTAGATACTATATCTTTAGATACTATAATCTTTAGATACTGTTTTCCTTTTCGACTGTTTGGCAGAACATGTTGTTATGGTGGGACAATTACTGAAGCTTTCAGATAGCTTTGAAAGCTAGGAAAAGACAGTCCAATATTTTACAGAACAGGAAAGATAGTTTCTTATCTTGATGTTTTGGACCGTTGGGGAACGAGTCTAAATTCCAAAGAAAGTGTATTGAGTGAGATATATGCCCAATATCAGGAACAAATTGCAGAAAATTATCAAAAAACTGAACTTAGATACTGATGTTCTTTTATCATCATTATTAAATATTGACTGAATGCCAAAATTAAATTTATTGTTGAACATAAGTGATGAATAAAATTTCAGATTTGAAAAAATAAATATATATAGAGAGAGAACTAGCTAATAGTAAGAATTGGAAAAATAGGCTTTTTGATTTCAGCTCAATTTACGCAGTACATAAAACTTAATCGCAAATTAAAATACCCATTATTAATCTGATTTTTCCATAAAGACCTATTTCAGAATTAAGCCGTGAAAAATAAACCCCCTCAAGTTCTAATCATGCCTCGTGAAGACACTGATAACCTGACGGAGGAAACCACCCAGTTGAAAATAAGCCACGAACTGAATGGCATGATTGGTGACATGTCTTCAATTCGAACGAAAAACACTGATTTAGAAAACTTACCACTTGAAGATGGAAGCATACTAAATGAACCCTACATGGTGAGTATTTTCATATTTATAATAATACTGCATTGGTTTCTCTTGAAAATGATATGGGGAAATCTTGCCGAAATGGAAACGAAAATGGTATAAGAGATTGCGATTAAAATAAATACCGTTAAAATACACTGGTGTGCAAAACTAAGAAATTCTTCACTTTTGTCTGATTATCTCATGAAGTACAGAATAGATTTTAAGAACATTAAGAATCTACATAGGTTGACACACAACGAAAAAAATGTACACAGTAGTCATGATCAAGTGTAGAAGCCGGGCATTCCAAAGAACAGGTAACAAGAAAGGGTAAAAAATAGAGAGAAAAGGTTCTGGAAACAGTAACCCTTGAAATTTACGTTATTGTGGCCGTACGAAGTTCATGAAACAACTGAAAACTTTTTCATTCCTGTTATGCTTCAGTGTAATGAATGGTGGCATTCATTGGTCGTCTTCATCCGAATGAATCAAGTATATATATATATATCTTTTATAACTAACTTTTGAACTACACTGTTCGTATAGTTCAAAAGTTGTTGACAGATATGCTTAGAGTATTTTTTAATTATATTCTATTATTATAAATAATAATTGCATTTAAAGTAGAAAAAATAAAGCAAGTAATTTTTAATTATACTTTTATTTAGAGAGAGAAATATCGTTTTATACAATTATTACAGGGCAGTTTTCTTCTTGGAATACACTTGAGCTAGTTGATCCAAATTCGGAAGATTGTCTTCGGAAGAAAAAGTGCAGATATCTTGTCACCGTCACTAAATGTGTGCAGAAATAAAATGTGCTTTTTACAATTCAGATATTTATCAAAACTTTTGTAAGAGTATATTTGAATTTTAACATTCCCTTTGCCAACTTTTTTAAAGAACACTTCTTCTTGATGTGATTGAGTACGTACAATTAAAATGACGAGCAAATCAATATCTTCCCGGCTGTCTTATGTTGTTCCGATTCTTCAATAGCTGTTTCTACGATAAGAACATCTACATCACCTCTGGCCTGTTTTTGTCGTGGTATCAACAAATTTCCTTTTAGAATAGTAGAGACTTTAGATTAGTAATTTCAGAGTAGAGAGGTTGATCAAAAGTAATTAAACACGTTTTTTGGCCATGTAATTTGGCAATATTTGCAGCACAATGTAAAGTAGTATAAATTGTGTCTACGTTACTGACAGGATGATCACACAATAAAAGAAAGAAACACACCCTAAGAAGAAGAAAAGTCCTTATTATTTTTAGTGAGCGATTCGAGAATGCCGTTCCACCCAGACAACGATGAAATATTCTTCCACACTTTCCGTATAACCGCAAAAAATCAACTCCGTTAAAATTCTATTCTGTTAATGCTCGATCATCATGTAGATTTTTGACTTGAATTATGCTGTATCCAGGTACAATTGGTTTTTCATATGCTAGAAGAGACTTTATGTGATATTGCTGCTAACTCTTTTGCACTTAGTTTAGTTGTACATCTTTGTATACGGTCAATATACATCTTTTGGAGTAACAATCTTAATCCTTCCCGTAATATGGAGAATATTATTACCATCAAGAGTATGGACATTTATATTGGCATTGTCTCCAACATATCGTACTAGCGCGCCTGATTCGGATGATAAAATATGAGGCTGTGGATGGTAAGCTATTGAAATTTCGTACTGTACAGTCTTACCATACGAAGCTGCAAATCCCAAGCTATATAGCATATCTATTAGTCTTTCAGATCTATATCTTCTATGAAGAAAGGCTTAATAGTAGCTGAGATAAGAATGATCGTTCTTGTAATGCAACCATTATTGCATGGCTTATTGAAGTGCATTTTGTTTTTGAATTAGCTATTTTTCTTTTTTATGTTTTTCGTTATGACCCTGTAAAAAATGCAATAGTCTTTTTGGTATTTATTGATTTACCTTTCTTGATTTTCTTTGATTAACATTTTATTTGAAGGTGGATAAGATCTGGTTTCAACGACAGATGACCAAATGTCTTCACGAATAATAGCTGCTGCAGCTTCTACAATTTGTAATCGTTCTTCTTCGGGACCCCTTTTTTATTATCATACCAATCTTTTGATAATATATTAGCTTGTGTATCCCGAAAAAATATGATTGTAAAAAATTTTACTTTTGTTTGTAATTATTATATATGTCAAATACTTTTTTTGTGTGAAGTCTCGTAATTATACTTGTATCATTTGGTACATAACCCGTAAGGACATCTCTGAGCTCTTTCAATTTAAATTGAGAATTATCGTGAGTTTCGATGTAATTAAAAAATCTATGCCATAGCTTCTGAGACTTGATTATCTTGGCGAGGCTTCTTTTCTGTAGATGGTAGTCAATTTCAGAAATTAGCTTCTGAAGCAATCAAATCATAGTCACAAAGATACGATCCTTCACTAATTCTACTTTAGAATCACTACGTTCTGCTTTTTTTTTAAACATTGTCTTTAAATTAAAAGAGTACTCACTTTATTGATCTTGCGCCTGTACACTTTTTTTTTTAGTCTCTGTTGCTTCATCAGCTACTTGACCCCAAAATAAACAGAGCTTTTTGAAATCAAACGCTTCACTTCTTTTTTTACGAGGTACACTAGGTGTAGATAAATATTCGCTTTTTTCAATGTGTCATTTCGATGTTGAAATCGAATTTTTACTAATGTACACTTTTCGGCGCTCGGTATGTACATTCTCGGGGGTTGAAGAATTTAAAAAATCTATGTAACCGTCATTTCGTTCGATACTGGCTGCTTTCAAAGTTTTTAAACCACGTACTACATTAACAGGATCACCTTGTGATAACGATTCATTACATATAAAAAAACAAATCAGCCATAACTCTCAAAATTTTACGTCTGTAGTTGCCAAAATACAATTTAAAACAAATGAATAAACGGGTCTATTAGAAACTGGTTTGTTGAAAAAGGAATCTGTCTTTACTATACAGCTAAACATTTGTCTTTTAACTAGCTATAAATAGAACGTTCGTGTAATAGGGGTCGGCAGGTCCAGTTATAATCTGTACAGAAAGAAATATATAAATTGGAAGATTTATACATTTTAAAGAAATTGTACTTCATTTTTTTCCACTTAAAATGTAATAAGCATATATTAAAATGTAATTAAAGTCTATAATTTCAGTTAACTATTTTTAATTACATGTACAGATGAGGGTTATTACGAAATATACTTGATTAATGAAAACTATTACTAAATGTAGTGTAGTAATTCATAAAAAAGGCCAATTGTTTGTAACTACCGTAAAATCCGGCGTATAACGCGCACCTATACTTTCAAGCTAATTTTTTCAATTTTTAGGTATATTCGCCGTATAACGCGCACCCCTTTTTTAACGAAAAAATCTGAAGTATTAATATACATTGTTTTTATGTTTTGAAGTATTTTATTCGAGGTATTATCCCAAACTTTTGAAAAAATAGTATACTTCTAGATTTACAACTGTTCTTGTTCATAAGGCAAGTCGTTTCTTTTAAATAAACAGTGTGTTTCGATACATCTAGAAGTAAATTTTTTTTATGCCCATCCTTTTTGTTATTTTTAAAGCTATCGTTTTTATACCCGGCGTATAACGCGCACCTTTAATTTTCGATCTTATTTTTTGTGTTCAAAGTGCGCGTTATACGCCAGATTTTACGGTATATATATTTTTAAGGTTTATAGACTTTATACAGCATATTAAAACATGTAACGAAAGGTTGATCTTGCATTATGCTGTAGATAGCTAAGCGCTGCGCGTTCAACACCCTATATCTCAAAAATAGTTTGATGCATAAACAGTGTTTCAAACAAAAAAAAAGTTATAGAAAACTTTATTTTCTACAATATTTATATTAAATGTAAATAGCATTATGCCATAGAAAAAGAGACATTTGCAAAAAAAACCCGATTTTTTTACCTTTGACCTTAAATATCTTAAGACGCGGACACGAGATTTTATGAGACTTTTGAGACAACATTTAGAGTGCCAAAATAAAGGTCTATACCAATTTTCAGCTTATTATCTCTCATTCCGTAGAGTTGACCCTTATTTTTAACTAATATGACTGGACTATTACAGTGCGACGTTAATAAAAACACTTACCAAAAACAACTATCTTCTTTTAATGTGGCCCAGACAAGCTGAAAGGTTGGTCGACCCCGAACTTGTGAGATATTGTGACGCCAAAATAAGTATTTTATCCTCCTATTAATATATGAATATGTTTTTTATTAATTTTCCGATGACTAGAAACAAACTACACTTCCACAATAGAATGTTTGCTGAAATGCACGCTTTTAAACTAATTTCGCCGAAACGCGATCTTTAAAAAGAGTGAAGTGTAGTTGCTATTTAGAACAACTGTGGGATAAAATAAAGCACTGAATACGTATGTTATATTTTTTTAAACATAGATTTTCTAAATGTTTGATCCCAATATCAGTTGCGGTCGTAGAAATTGAAGTAAAATTTATAAAACAGGGGTGTAACAGCTTATAAATTTACTCTAATCTTTTAAATTTTTTAAAAAATATTTTTAGATATTAAATATATGTATATATCATTTTTAGATATTTGCATTAAAATATGAAATTGAAAGTTTTACTAAAAATGTGAAAGTTTGAGAAGTGCAGTGAAAATTGATTTCTTAGGAATGCTTAAAGTTATAGGGGCTTTTATATTGAAAATGATCTTCTGGACGATATGTAATTGTAAAAGTTATTATATAACGTGTCATTTGTAGTTTAGGGAAATTCAATTTCGAAATATCATTTATAATTTTAATGCTAAAAATATATATAGGATTCATAGCCATGTTCAGTTTGAAATGGTTAAAATCAGCAACTTATTAAATATTTTTGAAGAATTTGCCAAGTTATTTAGCGACACAGGTACAAATACAATGTATGTGAAATAGACTAAAAAAGGGATTATTTCTGCTGTGTTGTGTGTGTGTGTGTGATTCATATTTAAATTTTTAAGTTAAGGTAAGGTTCGGAGAATTTTTTTTTTTTTTTGAAATATATAAATTAACTAAAAATAAACACTTTTTTTTAATATTTGAAATGGGGCATAAAACTAGGAATTCAAGTACAATTTCCACAAAATTAAAAAATTTTTTGGATATATTGGGAATTTTGAGTGAAATTTTAGTGAAAAATTGCAGTTACGGTAAATCTTGTACTGAAAATTCTAATTAATATATTCAAATAATATTTATACAGTACATGAATAACATCGTTATCTGTGTTTAGAGCTATAAGATTTGTAATACTTTTGAAAGTTTTTGAAATATGTCACTTTTTATGCAAGAACTCAATTTTTTACAAAATACTAATGTTATTTTCTCACAAAAAGTACAATAAAATACATAAATATATATGCACAGAGATTAGATTATAGTTTAGACTGGAGATAAAACTAAATAAAACATTTTCTAAAAATTTCAATTAAATATCTTAAAAAGAAATCCGGTAGTGAACTTTACCGGGAAGCAAAAAATTGAAAAACATAGAGTTCCTCAGAAAATGCATTTAAAGATTTTAATACAGAATAAAAAATTTTCTACTTAATGTACAGTTTTTGAATTCATTATAGATCAACATCTCTTTAGCTTCATGTTTAACTAATTCGGACTTTTTTTTTAACATTTTGCTGCTTTCTGGAGAGTTTTATAGATCATAGCAATTGTCGTTTTTAGTGACATTTTAAAGAAAAATTGCTGTTAAACAAAATTATAATACATGTATTCAAATAATATTTATACAGTACATAAATAACACCTTTATATGTATTAGGAATTAAAATATTTGTAATACTTCTGAAAATTTTTTAAATATGCCAAATTTTATGCAAAAACACCATTTTTTAAAAAATTAATGATTTTTTTTTTCATAAAAAAGCAAAAAAGTACATAAATATATGCAGAGATTAGATTGTGATTCATAACACATATTGAACTAAATTAAACATGTTCTGAAAATTTCTGTTCAATATCTTAAAAATAATTTGTGTAGGGATCTACTTCCGGTTTTATAAACTCTATTTCCGGTTTACTAATTATGCTATAACTTTGCTTCTAAATATCGTAGAAACAAAAATAGAGTGTTTTTTGAATCGTAAATGTATGGACTATAAAATAAAAGCATAAAAGAAATTTCTAAAATTTTCACCAAAACGGCGAATTTTGGGTAGTCACATACCTTAAACAAAAATTATCACTTTTTTGTTTATTTTGTACCTGGAAATGGCAACATTTTAAGATAACATGTTTTCTTTGTTTCGTATTTTATTGTTTTAGCCGTGGTTATGGATAAAATTTACTGATTACTGCGGTATTCTTTGTTATTTCTAATCGTATCTAGTATCATTTGATTGATATAATAGAAGGAAAAAGCAAAATTCAAATACACATTCGGTAGATAGTTTGGATTTTTCTACTGTAAATTGCAAAGATATCAGATAAAGTCATAAAGGTATTTCAAAAGTAAGGACAATGCTTCCATAATACATTGGAATAGATAATGAATCTAAAGTAGCTTGTAACTATCTATAAATGCAATAATAATAATTATATTAATAATAAAAGTAAACAATTTTCGCAACCATATAAGTTTAAAGTACTACATAACATTTAGACAGAATAACGAAAATTTTAATTTAATTCAATGATGAAAATCAATTCTTTCAGTTGAACTTTATAACTTTACAATGTACATTCTCTCTCTCTCTTTCCAACGTTCTTGTCTGGATCAAAATCACGTCATTATGAAAATTCTTTTGGAATATAATTTTTTTTATAATTGCCGTATAAAATATTTTTTTAGAGTTGCAACATTTTAACTATATTTTTTGACTGCGCATATATTTTTATCAATCTTAAGAATAAAAAAGCAGTGCGTTTCCCTTAAATCTATCTTCAGAATTTTTTAATTTGAATTCTATCATAATTTATGCTAAATATATCTGGCTGAAACTTCCGATTTTTTTACAGGTTACGGAAGCAGAAAACAGTCTCCACGATAATGGTAATTAATGATACAATTGATTACCTCTAATATAATTTATTTTAATCATTAATTAAAGCTTTTGCTATGCTAATTTTGAAAATTGTATGTTTTTCTTCTCTCAAGGACAAAATCAAAATGACAATCTTAATTTGGAGAAAAACACAATTCTAACTGAAACCGACTATGAGAATAATACAGCTCATGTATCAGTGAGTTTTAAAACAATAACCGTATTAATATTTGTTATTTGATTATTTTTTTTTTCATCTAAGGGGTGACCTTAACCAACAAGGGCAACAAAACTGACCTCCCGAGAAGTCCCTAATTAAAAATTTAGTAATATTTAAGTTTACTCATATAATTATATTATAGACGCTTTCTTAACCAGTTTTTAAGTAACTAGATCTCTTACTCTATAATAGCATTCAATCCTGAAATTAAACGTCACTTTAAATATAGTTTTAAAAAAAAACTAAAAAGCACGCTTTTATAGTGAATTGAATCAAAAAGTAAAAAAATAATTCTTAATATAAGAATAAAATGATTAACAAGAAAATGAATGTTATTGTGGTAAAAGCGTGGGGTGCTTTGTATTACATTTTTACACTAACTCAGCATTTCGGAATAGAACGAGTAAGAAATTATAGCAATTAATATAGAGTACCCCCACGCTTTTACATCAATGACAGTCATTTTCTAGTTAATCATTTTATTCTTATATTAAGAATTATTTTTTTACTTTTTGATTCAATTCACTATATAAAAGCGTGTTTTTTAGTTTTTTTTTAAAACAAAATTAATTTTTCATTTTTTAGTTCGATCTACAATAAAACTATTATTTATTCTTTGTTGAATTTATCCTTAAGTTTGATATTTGGAGCTGGAATTACGTGGCTGTTGGAATTAGTCTTGCTCTTCAATGGATATTAATTAATGGGTCTGAAGGGTACTTATTCTCTTCGTTTACGGGG
This sequence comes from Trichonephila inaurata madagascariensis, assembly GCA_019973955.1. Lineage (NCBI taxonomy): Eukaryota > Metazoa > Arthropoda > Arachnida > Araneae > Nephilidae > Trichonephila > Trichonephila inaurata. Next base: position 278,964 of record BMAV01021696.1, read on the forward strand.
CTTCGGATCTTCTGACCTTTTAAAGTGAGTAAAAATAGAGTCCAAAGATTTAATTACATACAAGTGAAACTTATAAAAGCGTGTTAAAAAGGACCAATAGAAGAGGGGTAGGAGAAATCGCTTTACTTTTTTTTACTCAAAAAAAATAAAATAATAATAATAATAATAATAATAATTTAAGTTGTTTGCTCTTTTCTATATATTTCTAAAGATTTTCTTTTTCTTCTATGATTTACTTGGATGAGTAAAAAAAAAAAAAATTCTCAAATCGGAAAAAGAATTATTTGGATCGATTAGCAGAAGTCCTTCTAAAGCTCTAACTATTGCCAAAAAGACAAGCATCGTAGTTACTCTTATCGCCAAATCTTTTTTTTTTTCCTTTTAAAATTACAATAACTCAAAATGATAATACAACTATTATATAATTATGCTCACACACTGATCGTATAAAACAATAAGAACGTTTGATAATATGTCTACTACTAAAATGAATGGAGAGTATTGAGGGGAAAATATGATAGGAGTATATATATATATATATATTTATATTCAGTTTAAGTTGTAGTTTAGAAAGAATACCACCACTAAAAAATTTGAGTAAGAAACTTATATTATATTAATCAAACGTTATATTGCAATTCAATTTGACCATAGAATTTTCACGATTCCAACTAGTGATTAACAAAAGAATTTTGTGTTGTTGTTGAAGAGAATCCATATAAATGACATCACACTGATGTTTCAGCTTCATCGTATTCCATCACTCAATATTTCATAAACAGCAATTGATTTAAGACCTTTTTTTCTGGCAATTAATAGATAAAATAAACTATTTAAATTAACAAAAACTTATTAAAGACTACGAAGGTCATATGAATCACTTCTTCACCAGAACTACCTGTTAAGAAAGTGCCCCCTTTTAACTATATTTCCTTCAAAAAAATTAAATAATTCATGCATTACAGTCAAAAGTCCTAAATTATTTTGATATTTTTCGTGAAATGACTCTGTTTTTAGGTGTGATAAAATTACATTTATTATTTAAGATATCTTCATGCCATAAGCAGTCGAAGCACTTGCCTTTGTCGGGAAAGGAACGCAAAACATTGAAGATTCGTTACACAAGGCAGTACCTCTTGGATCGAAGATACGACCCTCTGGCGACAACATTTCCGAACTGTTTGCTCAAATTTCTGCAATCTGGTGAAGTGCCGCTGAAAGAAACTGAAGTAAGTGTCGCAAGAGAATTCTTTGTGAAATTTCAAAGCGCTATAAATTGAATTTTCGAATGATCAAATATTATATTTCTCAGCTTCTGTGTCAGATGGTTGGCTAATAATTTATAGAAAAACTAACCTTTATACAGATAGCCATGTCTTCAGTACAATTTCTAACCAATCTAAATATACACTGCTGGGCACTGAAAATGCAACACTAAGAATTACAGAAGATATCAAAACCAAATTTAAAAGAGAGATAACACACAGTTCAAAGGTGAATTTATTGAAAATAAAGTCTTCTACGAGGTAAGGAAGACAATGAAAAGAGTGTGTTGCTGTCGTGGCTGGCAGTAACTGTTACTGCGCACTTCGGAACTGAATGAAAAAGGTTAAGTATGCCCTATTAGAGAATAATAGCTCATGCTGCCTACATACTTTATCAAAGTTTATCTGATGTAATGAGAAGTGTTAGCCCGGTCAATCACTCTCCAATCATCGCCATATGTGTAAGGTAGGTAATAGATCGGGACAAAAGGATGACCAAGACGGACACAATTCTTCTTCTGCTGAACCCAGAATGATGTTCGCATTCTATTTCGAAGCATCTGAAAATACTCTCGAAAGACAACCACACACAAAATTAATTCTAACAACAATTCCAGCTTTCTATTCCTTTTTATAGCGCTTATTGATGACGCTACAGGCATGTACGACGCGCGTTTATGCTTAAATGTAAATCACTTGCATATTCTATCACAGTTACGCAAGATGAAACTTTCACGTATTTTGTACGATTATTTTGAGGAGTTGTGTTTTAATTGATCAGCAGTGTGTGTATACATAGAAAGATCCGTGTGGCGGAGGGAGAAATTAATTCATCCACACTCACAGAGCTTTTAAATTAGAACGATACACTCACAATATCCATCAAACGTTTTCCTATTTTATAAATTACCGTGGCATTTTTCACTAATGACCCATTTCGGAACTTTACGGCAATTGATTTTGTTGATAGTTTTTAATACTTTTAAGTATAGATTTGGTAATCATTTTGCATTCTTTTTTTTTTTTCCTTCTTTATTTTGACCCCCCCCCCCTTCGACGAATATATCGGACGTGTCTGCAGTTCTCGAAAGTGAATTTTAGATTCAGTTTTCAAGGAATTTTGATGTGCAATTAAGTTTATATTAGCAAGATAAGCTTGGATAACAAGAGATATTTACAATATTACTGAACTCAGTTTTATGAAAATTGAACTCTAACGCAAATTATAAGCCTTTCCGAAGTTTTAGATACTAGGTTTTTACCGGAAGAAATTCTTCGCAATGATAGAACTCGTTGGAACACAATCCCTGCTTCACTCGAAAGTAAAGTTTTCATTTACTTCATGAACTCTGAAGGACGCTTTCCCATACGTTCCACAACAATTCCGAACATTTTCTAGTAACCTACAATATTGACAACGCATCGGTGAGATAATCATCCAAAAAGACCGAAAGCAAGAGAAAGATCCAAAAAGACCATAAAGAGAAAGATCCTAAAAAGACCATAAAAAGAAGAACCATCTCGTTCGTTTCCCATTTTTCCGAGAAACGAAAAGCCCCATGACGTCACGACCTATTGTCAAAAGCTGTTTCCCTCCTGGTCACGCCAAGCGAATTCCTCTTTTTCCCCTCCCCGAGCGGACTCGACCCTTTTCTGCCATTGGACAATGACGAAGCAGAAAAACCGTGTTTTTCTCTCTCCCTACTCAATGACGCAGAACTCTGCCGTCTCTCACCCCTACCCCCCCTCCTCTCGTTCGATGACTCGTTCATCGACTCCTTCTCTCTCTATTTTCAGATCACTCATGACAGAGAAAAAGTGCACAGCTGTGCACTGGTGCTCCAATGAAGAAATATGTTCCCCGTCATTTACAAGCAAATTTTATGACCTCTACGTTTGCCCGATTTCGGGGTCAGTAGCCAACATTGGATATGTTGCTGATCTCACTACCTATATTGAAACTCACATTAATACATCACATTCCCTCCTTCCCACATTCTGAAACGGATACAAGTTCCATCACACAATTATTGTAACAACTTTATATCTCCTAACACAAACTTAATTATAATTATTAATACACTGGTATAGAAATGGTTACTCCGATAATTTTTTTTCTTTTGCCACGTATCTGGAAAACGTTTTACTAATTTTTTAGAAAGGGTAAATGAGCAAAGATTTTATCATTGCTTCAGTTCCTGGGATTTATATTTTACTCAAAGAATAGATCAATTAAAAAAAAATCACTTCCGTCCAACGCCGGGTGTTTCAGATAATACTTAATTTTAATTTTATTACTTGAACAAAATTGAACGAAACATATATCTCAAATTAATAACTTTATCAAAAAAAATATATTTATTAGAATAAACATTATACAGAATGAAATTGCAAATAATTTTACCTTTTACTTTTTGTAGAAGTGTGTGACCTGGAAGATGGTTTTCATTTTCCTGAAAACTTAAAAACAAAAAATGGTGTGTGGAACGCCACGCGATAGAAGCGAAACTTCTTTGGCGACGTTGGTCGTAAATGCAGGAATACATCCAATTATATATAACTGCTGGGGGAACTTATTTTAATCAAATAAAATTCGAATTTCATTTTTATTGTATGAAAATAATATTTTTTTATTCAATTTTCTACATCATCATTTTCCAAGAAAGAAACAATAGATTTGGGGTAACTGAAGTAGGATATGAAAATCCTCAATTATAGTCGATCAAGAAAACGTGAGAAAACTGTATCAATTGTGGTTCCGTATCTTGTTGTTCCTTCTCTAGCATCAGTATTTATTGTCAAATTCAGTGCCCGTTTCAAGAATTCAATGTGAGTGTGGCTTTAGTTTTTCTGAAGCAAAACTAACATTAAAGTCTCCAGTTAAGACAAACGGCTTTGTAGCATGCTTTAATGTCTTCTAAATTAATTTCCGGTAAAATATTTTTGTGCTCAGCAACAGGCATTCTCAAATCATCTCTAAACCATAATCTATCACAAATCGAACACCCGTGAAAGGAAGGAAATTTGGAATTCTTTATTAATGTCTTCAGGACCTTGATCTAAGTTAAGTTCGTCCGTGCTCAATATCACTGCAGGCCTTAAAAAAGCATATTTTTGCGCTAGATTCTGCAACTGTTGGAATCTTTCTCGAATTTCAGCAGTTACTCTGTATGTTGAAGAAAACATTGTTCGCCTCAAGTCTTCTTCGTACGTTGACTGAGCATCTTCACTTGCGTCGCCAAATGTTTCCTCCTGATTCATCTTGGGGGTTCAAAGGAAATTTCAAGCTCTTCACATAAGCCTTTAGCATATATTAAAGCATCATCCACGAATTCCTCTCGTTTTGCTTCTAATACGGCCTGTAAAGCACATATTTTTTTTACCACATTGATCGATATTTAGTCCCTCTGTTTGCAAACAATTTTGAGCTTACATTGACTTCACGCTAGAAGCCAAAGTAACATAAAAACAAATCCGATTGCATAGCGACTAATAAACTTCCTGCAGTTGTGTGTGTATTAAAGCTTTCACTCGTTTTCGTCAGTTTCATCGTGTGGGAGCGATTTGGAGTTTGAAATATTTTTCGAATTTAAATATCGCGGTACTTGCCGCTGCCCCTTTCCGTATGCCGCCCGGGACCATAGCTCCCTCTGCACCCCCCCCCACGCTACGCCACTGTTTATTATCGATTCACATGCAGCAGTTGCAACACGCACTAGACTTGTTGAGGGATCTGTAGTTGATGACACAGGGTGGTTCACAAAGTCCGTATTAATCTGTGCTGTCACATTAGAAGATTCTCAATAACATTCCCATCCCTTAAACTCGGCATTAAGGGAGTATTTTCCAATGTTTTCTTTCGTGCTCGATATTCTCTCATGTACTCTGATGGAGATTTGGTAGTAGCACTTGATAAATTTGCACTATTCTCCTGGGGTTTTTTTTTTTGTCACTTTTTTGACTGCACTTGCTGTTAGTTTTTCTTTCACGAAACTCTTTACCTTTTTGTGCATTTGATTTAGGCATTTTGACTAGAATTAATAATAATTCAACGCAAATTAAAATTTAAAAAAACAAATTAGCCGCCGAACACATCGCCATGTAGCCAACAATCTAAGGAAATATTTCAAGAAAGCACACGCTTTTGCTGCCAGAGCTATTTTGTCTACACCGTAATGCACATACTGCAATTCATACAAACGTTGATGCATGTTCCCGGGTCTGGGGGAAAAGGACCCCCAATCGGAGAAGTGGGCAATCATCCAAGTTTTTCATGGATATGACACGCGCGGTGTCCCCGCTCCCCCTTTTCCTCCCGCTCGCTATCTTCTCATCATGGCGAAGATTCGATGGGATGGGGGAAGACTACTTCCGTTCGCTTTTTCACCCTAACGCAAAATTGGCCAAATTTCTCATTCACTCTCGAGCCCAAAGAAGTTTCACTTCAATAATTAAAGATGACAACAAACACACATACATCAATGTTTCCATTGTATGTAGTCTCAAAGCCAACATTGAACAATGTAGAAACTTTTTCGCAGTTAGAGGAACATCATTATTTATCCAAGTGCAAATGGGTTTGAAATAAAATTAGCTACGAATGAAGAAACAAGATAATACTTCTTGATATAGGCTAAGTTAATTTCCGCTCTACAAAGATTATCTTTCCTGAATATCCATTGAAAGATTACTTTCTTCTTGGTGAGAGATGGGGTTCCCTGGGTAGTTAAAAATATTAAAAAAAAATATTTAGTTAATTAAAAACTCTAATTATTAAGATAGTTTAAGTATTAATGTTTAGGCAAAAAATATTAGTTCTGCAGAAATTTGATTCTTATCTCTCATATTACTCTAAGACAGACTGTATAGAAAAGCAGACAAATATAGGCATAGCAAAATTTTTTAAATGCTTTAAGGTATCCGACCACGTTCGGAACTGTGATTTTGTAAAAGCGTATAAATGGATAATATTTATGATATTTAGTGTCACTTAGATTAGAAAATGTATATAAAATTGTTTTAAGAATAGTATTGCAATAAAAAATTATTTAAGTACAGTATTTTGACAAAAAATGAACATAGAATGACCCATTTTCAAAATATTCTCCTTTTGTGAAAAATGCTTCTATTATATAATAATATTTCGCCTGTATATAGCTCAGACCTCTGTTCAGAGACTCAACTAGAATTTTTGAAATATATAATTTAGAAGTGGGTTTATCCATGTTTTACGACAACAAAGGGAGAAATTTTAAGATAAAAACGCCGATAATTATTTCAATTGGATGTAACTCTGAAAATAGTGTGAATTTTTCAAAAATTCTAGTTGAGCCTCTGTATAGAGGTCTGAGCTATATACAGGCAAAATATGATTATAATAGAAGCATTTTTGACAAAAGGAGAACATTTTGAAAAAAGATTATTCTAAGTTAATTTTTTGCCGAAATATTGTATTTAAGTAATTTGTTTTTTTGTCGAAATGTGTCCTTAAAACAATTTTATACATGTGTTCTAATCTAAGTGACACTAAATATCATGAAAATTATTCATTTATGCGCTTTTTTAAAATCACGGTTCCGAGCTTTGGGGAGCGAGGGCCACACTCCAAAACTTTACAGATTCGGAAAGGTCTCGTCGAGGAGATCACGAAAATATATTTTTTCGGGCCCCTAGTCGGATACCTTAAAGATGTTCAAAATAGTGTTATGTTTATATATAATTGGTTATGTATTGTATAAGTATTCGAGATTATGGTCACAATCTCGTGAGCGGCATGTCATGAGTTCGATGAGTCCTGGTGCCACTGAAAACCCGCCGTGTAGAGGGGCTGATGCTCCTTAAATCTTCCGTGGCTCAAAGTTCTCACATTGTGTGCAGTGCCATTTATCCATTAAGTGCTTTGGGCGGGCACCCAGGGGCCTGGGCCCGGAAAAACTGGACTTAAATAGATTTTCTGGAAAAAATTTCGATCCGCCAGTGCCAAAATCTTCTGCGCCCAGAGCCTCAAATGAGCTTAAATCGACACTGGTGGCTTGATGCGGAAGTTTGAAAAAAAAGGGGGTGTATTAGCCAAAATACACTGCTGGCCACCGTAAATGCAACACCCTGAAGGAAGCATGCAAATAACATGAAATTTACAATATGCATTAGAGGAGGTGAGATATGCAAATGATTAGAATTTCAGCACAGACACACATCACGCGCGCCTGTGGCGCCACCTCAAATCACTATTTAAGGCTTGGAGATTTCGATGATTTCAAGTTTGGCAATTGTAAGTTTTTTTTTTGGTGTGGTTTTTTTTTTTAAAAACGATCAGTTACGTCTCGTAGAAAACAGCGATAAGCTTTTGATCAAGTATCCGAGTTCAACAGGGAAGGATAAGTGGCCTACCGAGATTGTGGATTATCTTTCGGGGAAATCGATAGTCGTAATGGGCGAAACCAAACAACTGTAATGCGGATATGTGACCGTTGGATGCAGGAGGGTACGACGGACCGACGTGGTCGATCGCATCCACCTCAGTGCACCACTTCACGTGAGGACAGGCAAATTGTGCTCATGGCAGCGACGGATCGATCAGTCACATCACGAACCATAGCACAGCACATTGAGTCTGTAACGCATCATTCAGTGTCTGCGCGTACCATTCGACGCCGTTTACAGGAGAGTCGTCTGTCCGCAAGACGTCCATTGCTTGGTCTACCCTTGACGCAGAACCACAGACGTCTCTGCCGCCAATGGTGCGATGAAAGAAGGATATAGGTGGCAGAATGAAATGAAGTTGTCTTTACTGACGAGTCACACATCTGTCTGCAACACCACGATGGTCGGATTCGAGTCTGGAGACACCGTGGAGAGAGGATGCTGAACAGCTGCGTTATGCACAGCCACACTGATCCTGCACCGGCTATAATGGTATGGGGCGGTATTGGATATCACTCTCGTACTCCTCTAGTAAGCATTGCCGGTACTTTAAACAGCCAGCGCTACATCTCCGAGGTGTTGAAGCCAGTTGTCCTTCCTTACCTTCAGGACTTGGCCACTGCCATATTTCAACAGGATAATGCGCGACCACACGTGGCACGCATTGTCCAAAGGTTCTTCGTCAATCACCAGATTGAATTGCTTTCCTGGCCGGCTCGCTCTCCGGATATTTTGCCGATAGGAAACATGTGGTCCATGGTTGCTCAACGATTGTCCCAGATTACACCCCCAGCTGCCACTCCAGATCAACTTCGGCAACGTGTGGAAGCTGCTTGGTCTGCTGTACCCCAAGAACACATCCAAAGTCTCTTTGAATCAATGCCGAGGCGTGTGGCAGCGGTGATCTCCAACCAGAGGCGGCGTAAGGCGTGGGCCACCGCCCACGGCATCGGGGTACATAGGGCCTCGCGCCTTAAAGCCGAAATAAATTAAACGAAAAATAAGGAAAATCCAAAAGTGCACGCTGCAGGGTTTTTTTATAATTAATAAATTCAAAAATTCTAAACTCTGTTTTTCGCCATAAGATATCGAAAAATAGATATATCGACTTTTTTTAAAGTATTCTATTTATCAGCGCATGAAATCATATGAATAAATAATTCGTTAAAATATTGTTTTCTACTTTCTTTTGTTAAATCGTCTTAATTAATCTTTAATTATCGTCATTTTCACTCATTCGTTCATATTTAGTCTGGCAACATTAACTGGAGTTAAGCTGCTGTCGCGGGAAGTCCCACAGTGGGCAGTTTTCACGATCTGACGCACGGAAATCCCAAAAAAAAAATTGCGTGAAAAAACAACCAACAATTTATGGTCCTCTTAGGCTCCCTAGCCATGTTGTAGTCAGTTTTCGTCAGTACGCGAATGGAAATCTCCAACAGTCGATGGTTTAGATCGGGTTTCTTGGGCCTACGAGAGAGAGAGAAACACCTGCAAGCCCCATTTTCCAGTTGGAAGTTCTATCGTTTCTTCTGAACAAGAATTTGCAGCTTTTGGCGTTTTTATTTGAAAATACATGCCATGGGTAAATAAAATCTTTAGTTGACTTTCAAACTAGGTTCAAATTTGATTCAAAATTGTAAAAAGATAACATTTAGCACCTAGCATGTTACTCCCACAAATTTATGTCTGTTTTTTGTGTTTAATGGAGTAGAACTTTTAAGATTGACACGGATTAATCAATGTAACATTTAAGTTGCATAGAGTAGATAGGAACAATTAATTAAACGCCAAATTTAGCTGCTATCTCCTGCAATCTCCAAAGTTATGATTTTTTTTCAGCGTTGGTTGTTGGTATTGTTATGACTGTTGTTCAGCCGTCTTATTTCTCTCTGTAAGAGGGTGCACAAGAGCCTCCAGATGTATTTTTGTTACTGTGTAGTCAGTATTAATAAAGCATTTTTCGCACAGAATGGATCACTACTTTACCGTCGTATCAAAGAGAAACATTTGTAAAGCTCTGGAAATTGAAAAAATCAGAAACCAAATCTCCCTTCTCCAACCCAGCACAATGACGCTAGATGACAATGTTTACTGCAGGAATTCAGTTTGATCATTGACAATGATAGATGGAAAAAAATTTGTATAGCAGGCTGGCGCATTCCTCTTTTCCAAACTTCTCCAAACTCACATTCAAAGCCTAGCTCCATGAATGACCTGGAGGTTATGAAAACTAGGCAAATAATTGCGGAGAATGTGAAACTAGGTATATCTAGATCGCCCGTCTGGATCAAATGGTTTGAAAGCCTTCCGCACTTATCTTATAGGTTGGATATCAAAAAATTGTTCGTGAGGAAGGCGGATGGACTTCTAGTGGATGTGCACGCAAAATGTAAGTGCAGGGAAAATTTCAGCACCAGTCGAGACTTTTGGTGGATGCTCTTGGCTTTGGGACCACAAATGATGGCAATGCTGCTAGAGAATTCTTTTGGAGCACCAATAATAGCCTCATCATTCCCAGAGATTGATAAAATCATGATTAGAAAGCTTCATTTGGTCATGATCACCATAGCTTGAGGAAACGAAATTCATGCATAGAAGTTCAAAGAATTCTGCCTGTGCCCAGCCAAGCTTTATGTAGCACTATATCTTTGGTACTACATGCTTCGGAGCCTCCACAAAGTGCTGATATAAGAAAGTCTTCTATAGACTTATTTAAATTGATATCTAAATATGATCCTACGTTAAGGGAACACATTAATCGCATTAATAATAAACAACTTGCACACCTTTATCTAAGCCACGATATTCAAAATGAATTGATCCCAATCATGTCAAAAAAAGTTACCAGTGAAGTGATTGGTAGGATAAAAGAGGTAAAATATTATTCTTTTTTACTCAACTGCACTACAGACTGTAGTAGAATTTAACAAAAGTCGGTCATCTTAAGATATTGCAGTACATCAACTAGAAAGAAAGCTTGTCACTGAAGCGACTGGAGAACATTTGACCAATGCAATACTGGGAGAGCTAGAAAAAATGGCTTAGATGTCAGAACTGTCGTGGAGAAGGATACAACAATGCTGCAAATATGGTAGGCATAATTAGTGGAGTTAAAACTCAAATACTAAATATAAATCCCAGGGTGTTTTTCACACCTTGCGGTCGTCATAGCTGGAATCTGTTATTGGTAGACGCAGCTAATTCGTCAATAGCAACCAAAACATTTTTTGGTTTTATTCATAAGATTTTTGTGCTACTTTCACAAGTTCCAGCAAACGCTGGAAAAGTATCAAAGATAAATTAAAGTTTTCTATTAATTTATCAGACACAAGGTGGGAAAGCAGAATCCAGGAGGTGAAAGGCCCTATTATTACAATTTGATGATGTTGAATGCATAGAAAACTTAAAAAAAAAAAAAAAAACGGATCAATCCGACACATTTAGTGATTGCAATTCCGTTTTAAATGAAATGTTCAGTTTGGAATTTAGCGTATCATTACATATGTCGCAGGGAAACGATGAAATTAGGGCTTTCGTCAAATCCCTAAAGAAGATAATCAATTCACGCAAGATAGTAAAATAACGTCTCATTGAGGTCTTTTCCCTGTTGTAAGTGAATTAGTTAAATCCCCGAACTGTTTTAGTGAAAAGATGAAATGAAAACAATGCGACATGGTCGATCTTCGTTGACCATATCATGGGGTTTCAGCGTAAGTTAAAGGTGTGGGATTCTCGAAATGATGAGACATTTTAGAATTCTTAATATGACTTTTATTAAGAATTTAACTTAAATTACTTATATATCGAACAAACTTATATTAAGTGAGAATAAACCAGAACCCGTAGCCGTAATTAACACAGATCGCGCAATTAGATCGCTTATCAATATAATTATACTATATCCGCCTACTCTCACAATCTTAATAATATATTCGCATTCAGAATATAATCTTCCTACCTTGGTTTCTACGCAACGTCCAATCCACTTCAGATATTTCTCTAAGTTGTCGTACAATGGTATGTACCTTGGATGAATGGCGAGATTTTCGTGATTCTTAGGTAAGCCGTCAGTTTACACTTCTATCTTCTCTGAACTGAACTTTCTCTAAATTGCCATAATGCTTACTAAAACTTCTGTCCTTTTAAATGTTATCTTATTTGCATCTATCCTTCGTTTCACTTCTTGGATTTGGGTTGGAAAAGTTTTGCCATTAATCGTGGCCGTCAAAAAACACAGAGGTTATGTTAGAGAAAGGACGCGTGAGATGTCACAACCCCTCCAAGAAGCAAAACGTGATTTATTCGAGGGTCCACTTGACCCTTAAGAAATTACGTGCCTAAATTTTTATGTCTGAATCTCCTCACTTTCTAAGTTTTATTTAAATTTTAACCTTGAATCCTCATTTTAACTCTTAATTTCCAATATTTAACTTAACTTTAATTTTCATTATTCATCTTAAAATTAAATTTAATATTCCTCTTTAATTTAACTCGTGTGACACACACAATAAATTTTACTCCATTAACTAGACCAACATTAACAGTTTTGCATTTTAATCATGGTATATTCTCACTTTTACAAATGTACTTAACTTTATTTAACGCTACTTAACTATGTACTTAAACTACTATACAATTATGTTTCATTTCATCCCTTCCAGGGTACATGAACCCAAATTTACATTTATCTTTATTTAATGTCAATCCTGCATCTTGCAACAACGAAAAAACTTCCCTTAAATGCTCAACATGGTGAGTGAACGGTGGAGACGTAATAATTACATCGTCCATATAAACACTCACAAACTTCCCTATCACCGGTTTCAGGATTAGGTCAATTGACTTTTGAAAATTGGGAGCCGCCCCTGATAAGCCAAATGGCATCCGCCGGAATGCGTAAGTGCCACTTTTTAGTACGAATGCGGTCTTAACAATATCACTGGGGTTTACTGCCATTTGAAAGTACCCACTTCTTAGATCAAGAGATGACATTATTGTCGCGTATAGGGGATATTCGTTATTAAATCATCTATTTACGGTAAGGGGTATCGCGAATACTTAGTGATCGAATTTAGTTTCCTATAGTCTACCGCAAATCTATATGCTTCCGGAGCTTCCGGAGCTATATGCTTCCGGATATGATCCTTCTTAAGCCCTCCCCATGCCTACCCAATGTGAGTCAAGTATATGACTGGATGGGTCTCGACGAGTTGAACAATTGGTTCAAATCTCAAGTCCGAGACTCAAACAGGAGCCAAGATATTGTAAATTTAAATAAATTTTAAAAATTTAAAAAGTTTAAAACAATTAAAAATTATGTAAGGAATAGCCCTATGAGCATGAAATTATAAAAACTGGAAGAGCAGTTAGAGAGGAATCGAATGAGCCAGGTCCGAATGGACTGTGAGGCTTGGGTGTCGAGATATTGGCCAAAAGGCTGTAGAGGGATGGGAATGCACCGGGTGGGATGCGTCTCAGCAGATCCTAACCATAACAAAAGTTATTACGATTCCTCAAATATCAGTCCCCTAGCACCAAAAAAGTGGCATATTGTTTTCATTTCATCTTTTCACTAAAACAGTTCGGGGATTTAACTAATTCACTTACTTACAACAGGGAAAAGACCTCAATGAGACGTTATTTTAACATCTTGCGTGAATTGATCATCTCCTTTAGGGATTTGACGAAAGCCCTAATTTCATCATTTCCCTGCGACACATATATAGTATGAGTTATTAACGACGCGTGCAATACCATAAGCAAATTATGGCAATCTGAACAAGCCCATTTATGCATTATTTTTGAATATTTACGTACATTTTGTAGCTGGATCAAAGAGTATCGACAAACTGGTTTCGGAACATGACTCTCGTAAGTTTATTGAGTCAGTTATGATTTGCCAAAATATTTCAAAAATAAAAGGGTAGCCAAAAAGAAAAGAATGTTTGATTATAAAGGTCTGATTATTGATCAACCTGTAGAATTTGTCAAAAGCCGGTATGAAACAGACTTTTTTAATATGATGATTAATTCTGTGATAAGCAATGTGGATTCAAAATTTTTGTTTAAATCAACATTTTGAAAAATTTGGTTTTCTCTAGGACTTTAACAAGCTAAAAAATATTTCAGAAGAACAAATACTGAAAAACTGTCAAGATTTACACATAGTCCTGCAAGTAGGTGAGAGCAGTGAGTACTAACCTTACGCATTACATGAAGAACTACAAAATATGATCCCAAATTAACCCAACACCATTACAGATGTTAAACATCTGCTCCATTATGTCATAGAGAATGATTTGAAAAATAATTACAGATATTTACATTGTCATTCAAATTTTGTTAACAATACTAGTAAGTATCGTTTCCGTTGAGAAGAGCTTTTCAAAATCAAAACTGATAAAAATTTATGTAAGAAATACAATGGGTCAGTAAAAACTTTTAGCTTTGGCAGTTTTATCTATTGAAGCAGATATAGCATCTAAGATAAATTACGAAGCAATCATTAAGAATTTCAGCAAAACTAAAAGTAAAAATTTTCTGTTTCTTCAGTTTCTTTTTTCATTATTGTTTAATGTGCCAAAGAAATATGAGTAAAAAGTTCGGCTTTTTTCAAAATGAATAAAAATTGTTTTTTTATTTTATAAAACTTTTTCCTACGCCATGAAAGGGCCTCGCGAAATTATCTTGCCCACATAAAGTTCAGGTCTCGCGCCGCCACTGTCTCCAACAATGGAGGCTACTCTGGCAGGAACCACACTTCACAGAAGTCTATAAATTTAATCGTTTGATACTTGGTCAACATGATATCTACAAAATAAATTTTGTTGTGCTATCTCTTGTCTTTCTTGGTGTTGCATTTACGGTGGCCAGCAGTGTATAACGAATAATCTGAACGCATCAATGTAGCTCTTTCGAAAACATACAGCATAAAATATTATGTCTATCTCGATAAATTCTGAGTATTAATTCCATTGTTCGAAAAACATATGTATAACACTGCGAAGTCTACTAATTTAATTTATTTTATTTTCCAACTTAAAGTAATTTTTTTTCGAAGAAAAGAAAAACATTGCGAAGATACTGAGGGAGTGAGAGAATGAGTGATTGTTTTGGTTTATGGCGCAAGAGCCAGCAAAGTTACTGAGAATGTCATGTTTGGTTGGAAAATCTATATTTAGGTATTAAATGTTGCAACAATTTGACTGTTGTCCAAAAAAGAATTTTCTTTCATCCATTTGTAAAAAAACAGACTCAATTTTTTGAACTATATCGGATTAGTTATGCGCGTGAATTAACGCCCTTTACAACTACACAAAACGCCCTATTCAGTATATCTTTAACAAAGAAAAAAAAAAAGATTTCACGTTTTTCCGATTAGGTTTGTTATCAAAACAAACTGACGCAATGTCGGTTGCTGTGACAATAAAGCTTCAGGAGAAAAACTCAACCAATCACGCAAAAGATATTTACGAAGTATTGACATGGCTAAGAATAACTTTATCGTTTATTTTTTACGAAGATAACTTCGCATAAGTCAACGTTTTCTTTAAAGGTGTTTAGTAATATTTTTTAAAGTTTTTTTTTATTGTTTCTGTGTTATTTCAGAACTGCTGTGAATATAGGAGCATGGATCACATTCTATTCTACACTAGTCTTCCATATACTCGAATGCGAAATTCTTTGAATACCAACATGAAGCGGACTCCTTTCAAACTATGTTATTAAAGCAAAAATTAATTACTTTTCTTTTTTTCCAAAACAAAATTTAGGACTTGCTTTATGCGGACATATATTCAACAACACTATTGAATATCATCCATTTATTTCTAAATTTCGTCAAAGTTCTCAATTAACAAGAGTAGTTCTTTAAGATACTGCATACAAATCTATAAAAAAAGAACCCTTCACTGAATATTAAAATGAAACAAACACTGACTAAAATAACATAAAAAAGGAAACAAATTAATTTGATATTTATTTTTCATACATATTTTCCTAAGAGTAATCAAACATTTTATAAATATTCATTGCATATATATTTTAACAATGCCATTTTCATATATCTCTTCGTTTCTCAGCGTTCTGTATAATGAAAATATTTTGGACTTGAATTGTACAAATTTTTATTCTTTATTAAACATATACACCATTCCTTATTACCTGTTTTATTTTTTGGCAAATAGTGCACCTAACTGTCCTGTGTAATATCCAAAAAATTAATAAATACTTTTAAAATATAAAGTGTTAATTTCATAAACATCATCAATGACAAGCACATAAATGAACACAATTCGAACTGAATAGAATTCAAATAAAATCATTTTAAGCTTTATAACGAAAGTGATATTTTATAATATTATAAAAATGATAAAAATGCATAACATTTTTATCATTCGAAGATTACTCCAGAAAAACATTTGAAAAACATTTCGACAGTATAAATGTATAAAATGCTACTCGTATAATTATTCTTTTAAGTACATATCAAATAATTATAATGACAATACTGATAATGTGTTCTTACCAAATTTATGAAATTAGCTGTTGTGGAAAACAAATTAGGATTCAAAATACTGATGATTATATGAATGATAAAATTTTAAAGCTCATGTAGTTTTAAAAGTAATGTGGATTTTTTATGAATATGATTCCCTTATTTTTTTTTTAAAATCTTATGAGAATGAGAATTATGAAAATTTAATGTTGTAGATAATACACACAGTAACAAAAGAATAGGATATTTTAAACAAAACAAGCTATAAAGATTTTTTATATGTTGCCACTATACATAAATGAAAAGAAGAAACAGACGATAATTTTGTTAAAAGAATTTATCCCAAAATGTTTTGGTACACGATTACTTTTGTGGCGCGTATTCTTTTCTTCTTTAATTAATTTTTTAAAGTAGATTGCGAAAGTATTGTAAAAAAATGAAATAAATCTCATTTGAAATCCCATCGAGAATATATAAAACGAAATTGGATTACGTACGCTAAAGTAAGATTTCTACAATTTTTTCAAGCGAACGAACACTTTTGAGAGGCCCTGTATAATGAATATCATTCTCGGATGACGTCAGTTTGTTATCTATCCCCCAAATTTTTTACTATAGAAAAAAAGGGGTTTAAAAAATGATTAACAGATTTTTTTAAATGAGAACGATGCGCTGTTTAAAAACCCGATCGAGCAAAAAAAAATGCCCTCAAAGGGGAAGGGGAGATTTTTTGGGGGCTGAGGTTTATGCAGAAACAGAGTTTTCTAAATGTTTCGGGTTTTCCCCTTTAGTTTATTCCCGCCGTACCAAATCGGGTGCGGGGGTCTTTTTAAAGCCGTTAGTGTTTTTAAATTTTTTGACGAAGAATTTGCGATCTTCAGCAAAAAATTTAGCAAAAGTTTTTTTTTTTG
Source organism: Trichonephila inaurata madagascariensis (assembly GCA_019973955.1). Lineage (NCBI taxonomy): Eukaryota > Metazoa > Arthropoda > Arachnida > Araneae > Nephilidae > Trichonephila > Trichonephila inaurata. The sequence continues at coordinate 296,063 of BMAV01021696.1, forward strand.
GGAATTTTTAAAGGGATTTTTTTTTTTTTAAATTTATTTTTACAAAAACCCAATTGCTTGATAGAAATAGGGAAATTGCAAAAATTTTTTCGCTCATTTTCTTTAGATGCAAACTGTATTTGAAATTGCCATAGAGAAGAATGCTTATCATGGAAACAATCAGTTTTGGGATTTAAACCCAACAAAAAAAGGAAATGTAATTTTTTTTAGAAAATATTCACTAGAGCAAAATTTTTGTCGTCCTTTTTAACAGCATTCCATCTTTTTGGTTTTAATATCCAATCAGGGGCATAGTTGGCCGTATATCGATATGGGGGCCCTCAAGCTTTGAGGCCCCCAAAAACGTGAAAGGGAAAAAACGCAGGGGGGGGTTCAAAAAAAACCCCCCAAGGAATTTTTAAAAAGGGGGTCAATTGGGATAAATTGGCCTTTCACTGTCTTCAGTTAAATTATTATATTCATCGAATTAATTTCCAAATTAAGCTTCCTTTTTGTTTTTCCCCAATTTTTAAATTTTTAACATACGGAAAAAAGTAGGACGAAATTTGTATTTTTTTTAACATGACCCTGCTTTGTATTCTTTTTAATGTTTTTTTTAGTGTAGCCGATTAAAAAGCGTGGGGACAAAATGTCCATTTTTTTGCTTACAAGTTGTTGAGGCCCCAATTTTTGGGGGACCCCATATTTGATGTCTCTAATGCCAGGCAGAACGTTTAAATAACCCCGGGATTGGGAAGTAGAAAGAATTTTTTTGTTACTAAGAAAAATTTAAATTTTTTAAACTAATTCAATGGATAAAATTAATTTTTAATAGAGGACAGTGAAATTTGTGTTGTTTTTTAATAAATTTTCCCCAAAATTCCTTTTTAAAAAAATGAAAAAAGAAAATATAGAAAGAACTGAGATTTTACATGTATTTGTGATGAAATTTTTAAATGAAAATTTTTCACGGGGAAAATTTTATGATCAATATCATAACAGATTAAAATTTTACTTTTAAAAAAAACTGAGGGGGACTTAAATTTCTAATAATTTTTTTTCTCCCCGGAATTTTTTAATTTTTGGACGAAAATTAGGGATATGGATTTTTTTTAGGTCTCATGATGAAAAATGATAGAGGCACATGATCTCTAATGAGGCCTTCATCCCCATTTTTTAGATTATGTTGAGCTTTATTGATAGAGCTTGCCACACATGATTAAAAGTGGGTATTGAAAATTTAAAAAAAAAAAAGTTGAGATTTAAAAAATTAAAATTGCAACCTTAAAAAAAATTAAAAATAATTGTAGAGTTTGGGAAAGTGTTGGTTTTTTTGGTTTAGAACCCGAAGCCTTCCCGAAAAAAAAGAAGAAACAAATTTTTTGAGTGCAAAATCTATTTGCTGTATACGATGAAATTCCAGGATTGAGGAATGCGTATTTATTGAATATGGGCATAAAAAGGGAAAACGACGAAATTATCCGTTTTGTTATATTTTAATTTATTTACATTTTTTTCCCCCTTTTAAAAAAAATTACCCCCTTTGAATATTTTGATTAACTTTTTAATATTTTTGAAAATATGTAATTATTTTTTATGAATAAAAATTTGTCTAAAAAAAAAAGGGTTTTAAAATTTGGGATTACATTTTTCTTTCATTTTTAAAAAAAACCCCCAAAAATGAAAATAATGTGTAATAATATATATATATATATATATATCCATTAAAAGTATTTTAACCACTTGTTTTTAATGTTTTACATCCCATGTACACAAAAGTAATTTGCAGTAAAAAGATTTCAGTTTTGTTTGAGTTTGAGCCAAGACCCGCCTTTAGAGGGGGCTAAAGCAAAATTGAATATGTCGAGGCTCAAACGTCCCCAGTTGGTGTGGGTGTGGAAGGGGTAGAGAGGGGGGGTTAAGCTCAGGTATCTTTCCCGTGGGTTTGATTATGGTTCATAAATTAGAAAATCGGTTGTAAAAAGTCCCGATTAACCGAAAAGTAAGTGACGTTAATATTAAACTTAATAACCCTTTTTAAAAAGTTGGTTTTTTATGTTAACAAGGTGCACAAAAAATTTTAGCAATTTTGTGCGGTCGTTAAAAAAAATTATTTAATTAACATCGTTTTAAACCCCTTTTTAAAAATCAATTCAAATTTTTGGGAAAATTAAAAAAATATGAAGTGACCAAACTGATTGTTTGGGTTTAACAAAAAAAAAATGAATAAAATTGTTTTTGCCCCATAAAAAAAATTTTTAAATATTGAAATTATATTCTTGTCCCTTTTTTTTTTCCCCGTCGGGAATACATTTTAAATTTTTTTTCCCCTAAAGTTTTTTAAAAACCCACGAGAACAAATTTTTGTTTGGGAAATATTTCCCTTGATAGTGTAAATTTTTAGTCTATATTGCTAACCAAAAATTATTTTAAAAAATGATTGGCATTTTCCTTGGTTTAAAATCTAAAAAATTTTTTAATTTAATGAATTTTTCTAGGTTATTAAAAGAGTTTTTTAAAAACCCGTATATACATTTTTTTTAAACCCCTTTTATATTTTAGCTTCCCAACGGGTATCGAAAAATTTTGTTTTTAAAAAGTAATGTTTAAAAATGCTTCGTGAAATTTCCCATTTTTCTAGATGCAGAAAATAAGCATTGAAATTTTAAATTCCCAAATTTTTTATAGTACATACTACGGGAAGTGAGATCAAAACAAAAAAAATTAAGAGATATAGGAAAAAGTGATTTTTTACTAGGTTAATTTGTGTTAAAGGTGACAGCATAAATTTTTTAAAAAACAAAGATCAGGTCGGGTAATTTTGGTTTTTAAAAGACATTCCTGTCATTTATCACCCCAGGGGGAATTAAGAAAATTTTTAGTAATCCTAAGTAGTTATAATTAGGTATATATTTAATAAAATTCAATTATGTATTTTTTAAATTAATAAATTTTATTAATTAATGATAATTTTTATTCAATAATTAATTTTGTATTTTTTTTTGTTCCCGAAAATCGACAAAATAAAAAAGAATATTTTAAAGGGTATTAAATTTTTTAAAAAAAACCAAAATGGTGGATTTTCGACCCTGGCCCCCCCCTTTTGAAAATTTTTTGTGGCGCTACGATACAGAAAAAACATATTTTTGATATATGTAAAGACAATTTTTAAAAGTATTTTATTTTTTTTTAAAAAAATTTCATGATGTAAAGAAGTTATTTACTCATTGATAATATTAATTTTTAAACCCAATTGTCACCAACGCATGTATTAATTTAGAAACCGGATATGTTTTTTCAAATTTTTACACAAACTGTTGGTGTATATAAAAAAATTATGAAATTTATCTGCAGTAGCATTTCATTTTCCCGGGATTTAATTCTTTTTTTATATTTTTTTTTTTGTAACCTTTCCCGGTCGAGAAATTTTTTTTTTCACTTACTAAATACATTTTTGTGAAATGTTATAGCTGTGGGAGAAATTCTGAGTATTTTGCTTTTGAATTAGCAATCTAAATTTTAAAAAAGTTGTACCCAAATTTAAATTTTAGCATCAAATCTGTTGATAAATTTTCCTTTTTTCTTCATTATATGTGTTCCTCTCCCACATATGTAAAATGTTTCAAAACATTGTAAAATTTAGTATAAATTTCCCGGACTATTTAATTTCTTTACAGAATTTTGATTTTTACACTTTTTAAAAAAATTTTTTTGTGCTGGATATATACATTTTTTTTTTCCCGAACCCAAAGGGCCGCCATCGACTTAAGCTGCCCCACCAAATTTTTCCCAAAAAGTTTTTTTGAAAAATGAAAAAAAGCAAAAGGGGTTTTCCTTTTAAGAAGTGAATAATTATTTATTTTATCATATTATAAAAAATTTAAAATTTTTTAAAACATGCCCCCCTACTTGCTCTAAATACCCCAACCAACAAATTCTCTCCCCTTTGACCTTTAAACCTCACCCGATTTTCAATAGCATTAACATTGGAAAAAAAAAACATCTGGGTTCGGGAAAAAGTACGGTAATTCCTCCGTTTTTAATTAAACATTCACCAATAAAAAATTTTTAGTAAATGATTCCAAACTGGTTTGCGGGTTAAAAAATGATATTATATAAATTTGTTTTACTGAGTTGTACCTTTAGCCATGAGTTTGAGCCTTTCTCCACAAAAACCGATGCAAATTAAATATGCCCAGGTTTAAACGTCCTCCAAATGGTGTCGTTTGAAGTTAGAGAAGAGGTGCCAGCTCAGGGTGTCGATCTCGTCATTTTACCATGGTACGTCGGGCCAAAAAGCCTTCGAGTAGGGTGAACAGTGCGACAAATATTCAATTTCACCCCCCACTCAACAAATTTAGTGAATATATTTTTTTTATTTTTTAAAGGGCCCTTTATTTCACACAATTCCGAAACCCCAACTTCACAAACTTTTGCAACACATTAGTCAAAAATTTTTTTTGATTTTGTGTCATAAAAACCTTTTGGGAAAACATATTCCCTTTGCAACTTAATTACAGTTTTTTATATACATGTCAGGCAAAAACACAAAAAAATTTTATTCTTTCTTTGGGATAAAAAAATAACATTGAATTCCCCTTTTTCTTTTAAAAATTTCGACTCCCCAGTTCATCTTTTTCTTTTCTCTTTTCTTGAAGTTTAATTATGTTTTTTAAAATTTTTGGGGTTTAAGGGAAATTTTGTTTTGGGAAACCCTGATTTTAAAAAACCGTTTTAATGGGAAAATTTTTTGATATTTAGTGTCACTTAGATGTAGAATACATGTATAAAATTGTCTTAAGGACATTTTGACAAAAAAAAAAGATATTTAAATGCAGTATTTCGGCAAAAAAAAATTTAAATTTAAAATAACCTTTTTTATAGCCCCGGGCCTCTGTACAGAGGTCAAAATGAGTTTGAAATATTCACATTATTTTTTCAGAGTTACAAAACCCTTTGAAATAATTATCCGGGGTTTTTTACTTAAAAATTTCTCCCCTGTTGTCGTAAAACATGGATAAACCCAATTTTTAAGTTATATATTTCAAAAATCTTTGTTGAGCCCCTGTACAGAGGTCTGAGCAATATACAGGCAAAAAAATTATCAAAATAATAGAAGCATTTTTCAAAAGGAGAATATTTTTAAAAAAGGGTCATTCTATGTTCATTTTTTTTCAAAAAAATTGTACTTAAATAATTTTTTTTGATAATACTATTCTTTAAAAAAATTTTATATACATTTTCTAATCTAAGTGACAGTAAATATATAATTATCCATTTATAAGCTTTTTAAAATCAAGGGTTTCCCAACGGGAGTCGGGTACCTTTATGAATAAAAAACCAAAAACCCACTTTCATTCACAAACCATTTGAGTAAAGAATACACTTTATCCTGGTCATCTTTTTGGTTTAAAAAAAAAAAACTTCAACTGCTTCTTTTTACGTCACGCTTTTCGTCCTTTATTGATTGGGGATTCCCGAGTAGAGGGTGGGATGCTACCTCAGGTGTCGTCCTCGTCACCCTTTACCATGGCTCATAATTGAAAGGGGGGCCGCCAAAGCCCCGATTAACGAAAAAAACGCGACGTTAATTTTTCACTCACTCACCCATTAAAAGTTGTATTTTTTTTGTTATTAAAATTTTGCAAAATTTTTTAATAATTTTGCGCTCATTTAAAAAAGATATTTAAGTAACATTATAACCTTTTTATAAAAACCCAAATTTAAGTGGGTTGGAATTAAAAAAAAAAAATGGGAGGGAGAGAGAGAGAGAGAGACCGAAGCTCAATGTGGGGATAACAATAAATAAATAAAATTGCTTTGTTCTAAAAAAAAAAGTTTTTCTAACAGGTAAAAAAACTGGGTAATCTAGAAAGACCGTTTTTCTTTTTTCATAACTTCAACCAGTGGGTTGTTAAAATAAGGGTCGCGTGACTTGTATCTGGGGTCGCTAGAAATTTTCGGATCTTTTTATAACTTTTTGCATAAAAAAAACTTGCTCCAAAATGACGCAAAACAAAAGGGAAACCGGGTCCAGTTATGTTTTCCCAAAAAGGGATTTCAAACCCAAAGGGGCCAGTTTCTTTCTTTTTTTGACTGCTGTCAGATTACAATTATTAAGAAATGGGGTGAAATTAGGGAAAAAAGCACAACATTTTAAAAAATGTCAATTTTGAAATCGAGAGGAATGACATTTTTTAAAAAAAAAGCATTTTTCTTTTTTGAAGGAACCCCAAAAAATTCGAAAGAAAAAGATCATTTTTGAGGTTTTCAGCTAGTAATTTCTTTCCCAAAACATTAAAAAAAAAGCACTAAGAGACCCAATTTTAAAAGGGAACAATTAGGGTGTATGTATAAAACCCCAAAATAGGGGAAAATAAAATTGGGTAATAAAAAACGGATAACATTATTTTTAAAAACATAAAAGGGAAATTGGGGAACTGCTACTTGGGGGTTTATATATAGAGAGAATCACTTTGTGTCTTGTAAACCTCCTTTGCGTATTGTACTGAAGGAATCACAATTACGGGATAGCGTAATTTAAAAAACATCACAATTTATTGTGAAAAAAAACAAATCAAGAAAAAATTTTTTACTTTATGAGAATTCCTTGCAGTGAAAAAGGGAAACCAAATGGAACCGAACATAATATTAAATTTAAAATTATAATTGACATATTTTCACTTCATGATTATGAATGTTTGGTTATAATATCTGTTTTTTTTAAAAAAAATATATATATATATATATATATATATATATATATATATAATCTATAAGCTATTAGAGCATGTAAGGGTAAAAGATTTTTTTTAATGTAGATAAAATTTCAATTTCGTATTTAAAACAATAACTTGAAAAAAAATTAACTCTGAATAATTTAGATATAAAAAAATTTTTAACTGAAAGAGTAAAAAACTTTCCCTAATTTTTGGGATATTTTTATAGAAAAATTTTTTTTGAATAAATTAGGGAAAAAAAAATGGGGGGAAAAAATAAAATTGGGTCTTTTTATTAATAAAAATAAATTTTATTATTCTGAAGTTCAGAATATAATAATTTAAAATTTTAATTTTTTTTTTTGGTTTACAAAAATTTTATATAGTAATATAAAAGGGGGGTATTAACCATTTTTAAGTTTTTATTGTTTATTTTTGAAATACTATGAAGAGCCAATTTCATAAGAAACAAGAAAAAAATTTTTTCCTTTTACTAGATATCCCTTTTTTTTATTGAAAATTATTTTTTTTCCAAAATAAAAAATTCCCTTTCAACTATTATAAAACAAAACCAAAGTTTTTGAAAAACGAAATTTTTTTAACTTTTAGTCAAGACATTCCAGTACTTCAAAAACCCCGGGCAAAGCCCCGAATCTGGCCATTTCCAACGACTATTTTTAGAAAAATAAAGGGGGGTGACATGCAATGACGTAAATCTCAAGAAGCAACCAGGGTTGGCCAAAATTTTTTTCTTTTGGGTTCCCCCCCCCCTTTTTTTAAAGGAAAAAAACAGAATTAACGTTTCTGAAGTGATTAAAGTCATTTTTGTGTAGAAAAAATTTTTCTTTTCCCTAAAATATAGTATTATTAATGTGTATTTGAATTTTTTACCGTAATATTTTCTAAAAAAAAAAGTTATTTTTAAATTGGGGCTTAGAATGCATACACGTGGGACCGGGAGCCAATTTATTAAAGTTTAAAACATGGGGTCAAAAAAATTTTGAAGCAAGGAAAATGTATTTTTTGCAATTTTAAAAATTTTCTAGACAAAAAAGACATTTCTTTTTATTTATTTAATTTCAAATATGTATATCTTTCATAAGCACACGAACATACCACTAAACAAAAATGCAATCAAAGCCCCCGGGCCCACTTGACGGAAAACAAACCAAAGTCGTCAGGGCCCACTTGACGCAGCAACAAAGTCGTCAGACCCACTTGGCGCAGCAAAAAAAAAAGTCGTCACACTCAATTTTTATGCAACAAAGTCGTCACACCCACTTGACGCAACAAAGGAACAACTCACACGCTCTCCATAACAAAAAAATATCTGTTCGTTCCCCCATCCATCGACTCACTGGTGGGGGAGTTTCCGGGGGGTATCTACAGATATTTTGATGCATTTTGATTTTTGAATTGCAAAAATAAATGATGGTAAGTAATATTTTTAAAATTTCTAAATATTATATTAAATTTTAAATTTTTTTGTTGTTGTAAATAACCATTATTATTTTCATTAGATTCTAAAATATCTTAAGGAAGTATATTTTCTTTTTGTACAATATAACCTTTTGCGAAAATAAACGGGTTCGCTTTATTTAGTGCTTTGAATGACGTTGAGTGTTACGAAAATAAATTTTTCGATTAATTGGTTTGAAAAACGTTTTTATAATTTTGACCTATTCAAAGAACTCGAACTTTCAAAAATTTTGAATTCTATAAGATATTTCAATCCATATTATTTCATTTTAAAGAAATATACATCATATATATGAAATTTAAAAAACCTACTCTTTTTGGTTAAGCTAATTACTAGTTCTATATACATGTTTCAAATATCATTTATTCTCACCGATCCTTAAATTCACCTTGAAGTCGTCAATCGATCTTTAAAATCACCAATATATCTTGAATATGACTATTTGAATGTTAAATAAAAATATTTTTGTATATATATTTCAAATCTAAATATCAACTGTATTTCTTAATAATTGTCGGGTTTCTTTTTTTATCTCTTAAATTTTGAATTATATAAAATTATTATACTCAAAATTTATAATAGCGGTACATACACTTAACAATCAACAAATTATAATCCATTATGCAAAATATACGACAATGACCCGCTGTTCTATTGCGAAAGTCATGTCTTCGCTAAGTATCGGAAAAAAAACTGCACGTTTCCAGTTTCGCCATTTTTATCTGTAAAGAAAATTATCTGCTGCTTCTTATAATTTTATGTGTTTATATATTTCGTGTCACATTTATTCGTCTACATCAAATTATTTCACCATAAAAAAAAATTCTATAGGATGCATTGTATTGGTAAACCTTTTTAGCGTTCAAATTTAATAGATTTATAATTCTTCTTTAAAGCAACAAGTAATCCTTTTGTATAAGATTTGTATAAATCAATAAGTATTTTTAAATCAAAATAAAATCTTTAACTCCATATTATTTAAACATTAAAAACATTAAAATAAATATGTGATCTTATATATTTTTGTGATTCATTATAAATTAAATCCTTAATTGAAATTAGTCAATTAATAAATAATCTGCTTACTAGCGCTCGATCTGATTTCAACACTCCAAATATCTCTGCCACAACTAGTGTACTGTAAACACATCTAGGCAGATGACAACTGTAATTTGACGTAGGACCAACTTGTCCTTCTCAGACCAGTTACTATGCCCATCGTAAAATAGTCAGAGATTATCTGCTGTTACACATCTTCTAAAACAAGAAAAAAATTCCACAATGATTTTCTTAGCTGAAAAAATGGCACGGACATTACCCATTCTACAGGTTTTTCTTCCCTATAATCTAATCAACATATGTCGGACTTTCTGGTAACTTATTTTTTTTTTTAATATTTAATGTATATATTTAAAATTATACTTCAACAGAATGTATTAATTACTGAATTGTAGGCACATCTATTACGTAAGGAAATCTTCTGTCTTTGAAAATAAAATAGAATTGTTTAAAATTATCAAAACAAATCTATATATTCATTTACTTTTGACATAATATTTAAGAAAAAGAAGTTCTTTTTTTCCCCTTCAGAAATAATGATTAAGTTAATTACTTGTCATAAGTATATCACTCGATATGTTGAACTCACTATATCAGCATTCAACACGCTCCAAATTCTTCAATAAGTAATTTGAAGAGTCTCAATCATTAGCGTACACACAGAGTACTTCTGTGGCAGTTTACATTTTAAAAAACACGTACACCGAGGTGAAATCTAACGCTAAAAATTAAAAATCTCTTGACATATGGGGCCTCCCCTCCCCTCCCCCATCAAACCAACTCTTGTAACCGCCACTGGGTCTAATTAATATCATTTTTTTTTTAAATAGCAAGCACTTGGATAATAAATTTTATAATTCTCGAAAATTTATGAATTCATCTTTAAACATTATACATTTCTGGCTTTATATGATTTTCAAATGTTATTTTTCGGTGATAGCAGAATAAATTTACGATACAGTGATTAAAATAAAAACTTCGGTAAAAAGAAATCATTGAACCTCATGATAATTCTGTTTTTCGCTGTAATCGCTTGCATCAATCGCACAAAAATGTTTTGCGGCCTAAAAAAATATGTGTTGAAATACTTTGTAAAGAAATTTATCTCAAAGTTGGAGATAACTTATTTTTTTAGGCTCTTTATTTGATCTTTAATTTATTTATATCTTAACCACCAGATGGCACTACTACAAATTATATAAAAAGAAGTTCATAAAAGAATATAAATGAATATTTACTGAGGATGGGAGTTATTTCACAAATTATGACAATGATTCTCACAGTATCGTAACGTACACCCCAGCATCGCGCGAAGCCTAGGGTTATAGGGGGACCAAAGCTTGACTACCGCCAAGTACTTACCCTTTGGAAAATCCAACTTGGGGGCCCCAAACCTGACTTTGCAGGAGGGCCCAAATGTTCTCCATTACGCCACTGCGGATTCTGAACTTTTGTTGTTGTTGTTGCGTACACTTTTAACAATTTCAAAATTTGGCAGCACACTTACAACAAAATAAGTTTAAAAGAATTATACATATATGCAATACACTTCTCCATCTGTCCACGAAAGAATAAGTTAAATATACCATGTATACCCTTTGTTTATTTCTATAAAACGGCCGAATAATTCAGTTTCGGATTTTATTTTTTTCTTAGAGTATAATTAATAATTTTAAAAAATTTGGTGGCACACAAAAGTGCCGCGGCACAATGGTTGAGAATCACTGTATTATGATAGCAAATTTCTGTTAGGTTCCTTTCAAAACTCTATTATTTTTATTACTCCCTTTAAAGACTTGTATTTTTATTCCAATACTGCAAAACGCGTATAGTTTAAATTTGCATAATTTTTTAAATGAAATTTCCGCGATGTCACTTAAGTGAGAGGGTTATTCTCATTTATTTCAGAGATTTTTTATTTAATGAATAAGCTTTTAAAAGAATGCAAGAAAAGAAAGATGTGTTTATTAAAGGAGTGGAGATAAGTTGAAATTTACATATTTTTAAGACTAAAAATTAGAGTTTGATTGCCTAAAACAAATAATAAATGATTGTGGCGAACACAAGGGTGGAGGCCGGACCCCCACCCTATAGCCCTTGAATTCCCTCCATTGATTATAATCCTATGTATATAGTACGTAAAATTAAATTGAGTATATGTTGTTAACAAATAATTGTATTAATTAATGCTAACTATTTATCCAATGATTAATTTTTTACTGTTTTTTGTTCTCGAAAATCGACAAAATCAAAAGAGTATGTTGGGCGGCGTATTGGAGCATGATACGAAAATGATGGATTTTCGACCCTGGTTTACTAAGTTAAGAAACAAATGCTTTAATAAACAAAATGCACAACAGCAAAACAAAAAATAAAGCGTTCACTCAAATTCTTTATTTGTAGTAATTTTACTGAATTCTTTGAACGATTTATACTCTAACATGGGATACAAAATAACAATATAAAATGAAGAAAAATAAACTTATTTGAAAATCCAATTTTGGATTTGGATGAAAATTTGAAAGTTAAGGAAACTCAACCTTTAATCTCATACACAATTTTGACGCAACTTGGATCTGGTGCAAAATAGTGGCCCATGGGGGGATCGAACCCACGAACTCAACCTTTAATCTCATACACAATTTTGACGCAACTTGGATCTGGTGCAAAAAAAGTCCCTGGGGGTCGAACCCAACCTTCGCTTTTTTAGCACGACGCTCTAACCCAAATGAGCAAGGGCCCTGAGGCGAATAAATAAGTGATTTGTTAAACATTTTTTTTTAATTGTATATTACTCTATCATCTAAAAAGTTTTATAATTATTTTAATTTTTATTTATATTTCTTATTTCGCAACACATTCACAACAACATCAATTTTGTGCAAACTCAGTAAATTTAAATCTTTTCTATGCAGCCACAGTAATAGAACAAATTCAGTAAATAATATCTAAAAAATGATATTGTATATCTATCTAAATTAATTATAGTGCTATTAACAGGGACTTTTTTATATCGAATCAAATGATGGATTGAAATTCAAAAAATTGTAGAGAATTCAAAATTTTAAATAGAATTTATTTTCAAAAATATGATTATATTTATCCTTGAAAGAAAACCAAAGTTTTATGCTGCCATCTAATGGCTAATATTATTACTAAATTAACTCCTTCAAATATATTTTATACGCTTTATTATTACTACTCTTCTCAAATCGATATAAAACATTCTAATTTTAAAACACTTATAAGTATTTAATTTAATAATTACAGGTATAATTAGTAAGCAATCATTTCAACGTCTTACCTAACAAACATTTATACCTACTAATTACAAAAACATAATTGAAGAAAATGAATCTTTATTTGAGAATTTTAGAACACTAAAATATTTTTAAAAAATGTACAGAAAAAGATAGCATTTTTTTTTAAGTCAATAACTGTCAAATAGTATACATTTGTTTTATAAACAAATTTTTGGAATTTTCCCGTCATATCATTTAAACTTATTTTTGAAATATATCTATTTATTTTTCAATAGACATTCGATTAACAGCAATCATTATTACAGTTCAGAAGTCATTATTGATTTAAATCCGGATCAAATAAATTTAAATATAGTAAGGGAAAAAAATTCCCTCGTACCAGAAAAATTATACATATTTATTTTTACGTTATAGGATTCCGTTATATTAATTGTGACTTGAAAAGGCAATTTAATATTTGGTATTCTTAAATATCCTAAAAAGGAAATTAGATAAAATACCCTTGAAAGTGTAAACCTATATAATAATCCTGTTCCTACATAGCAGCTTCAATTGTTCATTCCTCACACTATTGATTACATTACTTACATCTCACATTAGTATTTCGGTTGAATTAGCATAGTAGTTAAGAGCGAGAGCATTTTGATATGTAACATTTGAGTCCTGATATCACCAAATATTATAACGAAATAGAAATTATATAGGGAGCGTGAAATTCAATTGTGTCTCCAAGTCTTAATGTGCCATTCTATGGAAGTTAGAAGTTCAGGTACTAACTCCGTGATGTTTTTGTCATAATCATGGATAAAATTACGGGACCCATGGCCCTCTTCTAGCCGTAAACTTAAACTCGCGCGAAGCCCTTAAACTAAATAGTCGTAATATTTCCCATGTAACAGAGAATTATTTGTTCCGAATTCCATGCTTATCAGAAGGCACCGAATTCAAATGAAACAAAAATGAGAGTATTTAGTAAAAGATAATTAGTAAAAAAAAAAGCATACTCGTAGAATCATATTTCTGATAAAAAATCAATTATTGAAAATAATAGTTTGGTCATGCCTTAATTTCATGATACAAAAGACGAATAAATTTTAAAATAAAAACTATATAATATGGAATCACTTTTAAAAAATAAAAAATATATACATTATTCATGTTTGTAAAAACATATAAAATAATTATAACAATTATATAATATCTACAATAATAATAATAGTAAACTGGTGAATAATAATTTTTTTAATTTCTTTAAAAATTTGCTCCTAGTTTTCGTTATTCACTAATGTGAGTAACATAGAACTGGCTCTTTTTCTTCAAAAACTGAAATACATTACAGTGGTGGTTTGTCATTTTTTCTTTTTAAAAATACATTAGACTTTTAAACAAGGCCAGGTCTACTTTTTTCAGCGTCCTCGATCAAATGAATAATTTTGCTGGTCTCTCCTCTCCTCCCCGTAAAAAAACAAAGAAGAATTATTTGTTCAAATTAATGCCATACAAATTTGAATACGGAAATTGAAAAACATTGTATTTACGTAGAATTTGGGGTTGAATACTAGGCTGGTCCCTAAAATCTGCCCTTGCTATAACATTTTACGTTTTCAAGTAATATTATACATATGTTTGAATTATCTTTTTGCACTGATTCGCTATAAAATGCTTTGGTTAAAGGAAATTTGGATGCTTTCCTCATCACTCTGAGAATGCACTATTCAAACTCAAAAGTTCATCAAATAATATGTTTTGTTGCAGAAAGTCAGGAAATCTTTCAATTTATTAAAAAGCGATGCATTCTGTTTCCAGTACATCACACAAAAATTTCAGACAACATTTAATATTTCACCAATAGATGGCGCCATATTTCTTCATTTTATAATGCTTGGAGAAGACTAGGAGGAGTAGACCGGGTTCGGTCCTCAGCCCGTACTTATACAACATTTACACTCACGATTTTCCTGATCACCCCACCGTCAGTACTTGTTTATTCGCAGACGACTCAGCAGCATTGACTCAGGGCGTCCATCTCAATTACACTATTAAAGCCATGCGAAATTACCTCGACATACTTGAAGACTGGTTTACACAATGGAGAATAGCAATTAATGTTGAAAAAACGCAAGCCATTGTTTTCAGAAAATGGGGCGTCATTGACCCCCAATGTGAACTCACACTTTTTGACAACAACATTCAGTGGGTCTCGGTGGTTCGTTACCTGGGCTTACACCTCGATAATCGATTAACGTGCAAGAAACACATTGATTATCTGTCTGACAAATTCTGGGGTAGAATAGCGTTAGCTATCTCTCTTATTGGGAGAAGCTCTCCTCTATCCTTAGAAAATAAAGTGATTCTTTACAAGCAAGTTTTGCGCCCAGTGATCACCTACGGTTGCCCCATCTGGGGTGCCGCAGCCCCGACCTACACGAAACGCGCGTATTCAAATTATTCAAAACAAAAACCTTGGTACGTTAAAAATGTTACTCATGAGCCTATTGTGAGATTTTAAAGCAAATAGCACTTTTTTTTAATGCAAGTAAGTCCAGTCGAAATTTAAAAATAATATAATAAAAAAGACGAAAGTACAAACTTATGTTTTATTGTTTATAAGCTTTTACAAGTTAGGTTAGGTATAAAATAAAAATGAGTAATTTGAATTTTTTCATTCAAAATAATTGTTAAACTCTCAGTGTTTACTTAATGTGGCTTTTGAAGTATACTACTTTTTTTACCATCTATATTAGAATTAGCTCTTACAGATGTCTATAAAATTAGGTTATTATAGGGGCAAATTAGCTAGTTTTGAGTGACATTTATTTTATTACGTTCACATAGCAGAAAACATTTATTCACAAACATATTTTGATCCAAATTTTGAGGGGTTTTTGTCTGAAACAACCCCACTTCATGAAAATTGCAACAAATGGTTATTTATTATCTTTTTAAAAATTTTCAAATTTTTCAGTAAGTCTTCCCGTGCCACTGTTACAACTCCACTGTGCCACACTGTGTGTGGTATTCCAATTCCCGCCGAGTGCTAGGTTTAACAGTTGCTTGCTTCACTCACACTGCTAGCCATTTCTAGGTAGATCCTTAACGCTGCCTATTTCTTTTAACCTTTCATACTATCGCTTCATTTATTTTCCACATTAAGTTATGCTTCCATAACAAGTCAAAATTTACATTGAGCATTTATAGGCGACAAGCTGCTATACCCGTTCTTCGCACGGGTGAATTGAAGCATTAAACTATGTAGATTGAAGGATAAAGAATTTTTTTTTAATGAGTTAATTTTTCGTGAATTGCTAATTAAACAAAAAAAAGTTTTTTGCATGTCTCAGCTGACCAAAAAACCTATATTTATTAAATTTTAAGTCTGTAGATCTAATAGCTGATAAAAAGGATTTTTTTAAAATTTTTTTTTTATTTATAACAGTCGATTTTTGAAAACTCCATCCTAAGCTGATCTATGCTCAGCAAAAGTAACACATTGTTACACATTTTGTGTAATGAACGCTTAAAATAGTATAAATAATTTATATCTGGATGTATTATACGTTAATATTATTTTCTGTTTTATTTATTTGATGTTAAAATTGTAAGATTCGCAAGCAACACCATTCCTTACATTATAATGGCGATTTAATGGAAACATAGCAAACTGCTGGCGATAGAACCAAGTTGGCATCATTTTTGGCGACTCTGTTGGTAACTTGACTATTGATGGAACGATGCATAAGTTTATATACTATAGTGCCACCTGGTGGGGAGCTACAACAAAGAGAATAGCACAAAAACCTTCTCCACAAAAAATACATATACATGCCAATTTTCATAGGCATTGGTTGAACGGTGTTGGAGTGAAATGATTTCACTTTTACAAACATCCATTTATATATATATATATATATATATATATATATATATATATATATATATATATATATATAAAGAGAGAGAGAGAGAGAGATTTCGTTTCGTGTGTGAAACCAAAACAATGAATCGACGCCATTTTCTCGAATCGATGCCATTTCGGCAAATAATGATGTCTTTTTAACGTATGTTCCCCCTGGTCACTCTTGAAGGGGCATACACGCCTTATACTGCAAAATAAAACTACTAAAACTGATCTATCCAATGATGCAAAGAGTTACATTATTATATTAAATGGGTACTTACCTATTTGGCACCGCACTAAAAACTGATACCAGTTCCCAGGGAATGTAAAAAGTCTGTAATGGTAAAACTACCAATCCGCAGCCCCATTTGGAGAAAAAAATATATTAAATGGTTATTTTATAATGAATTTTTATAATTCGAACAAGATTTTTGGTTCAGCCTACATACATTACTACGAATTTCTGAATGAGTTATCTCACGCGTGTGTGTTGTTATTTAAAATTAATATTCTAAGTTTTTTTCCAAACAGTCTTGTTAACATCACTAACTCGCATTTCATTCAAACCATAAAAGATTGGTGAGTTGGGTTGAGAAGTATAGTACCAGAAAGATAGTATATTCCAGAATAGTCGAAATTTTTATTTTTACTTTCTTCTTCAATAGGCAGTAAAAGTTTCTCTCTAGGCAGTGGATGGCAGTCTATTTTTGGGGGGGCATCTGGACTGATACACAGTCCTCAATCCCATATCTTTAAGAGTCTTTGAAGTGGGGCTTGACTTTCGTGGAATTACACAGTCTGCGATGTAGCATGCAGGCTATTGGCTGCGACGGTGGAATCCGGGAGAAGGGGCTTAAGGTGATCTTCAAGACGTGGAATGTTCATACATGGCTGAGAGCTATGTGGGTGCTCTCTCATTGGTTGGAGGTGGAAGTGAGTATAGCCTCTGGCTGGCTGCCCATGGGGATAAGTAAAATTTTAAAAAGTAGAAAGTGGAATACGCTTGTCCAGTGCAAAAATTCCATAAAGCACCACGCCATCGTTAGTACTTCCAACACCTTTGAAAACACAACGGTTATCATCCAGCTAGGGAACAACACCAAAGTCACTATGGCGTGCGTTTACAAACATCCACACGGCTCCTTTAATGTCACGGAACTCAATGCTATTCTCAGCCATAATAATAAACCTTTCTTTGAGTTCCCAATGAAACCCCAAAGGGCCCCCACAA
>BMAV01021697.1:0-15186 GCA_019973955.1 Trichonephila inaurata madagascariensis
TTTTAAAAAGAGTATTTTGCAAAAATGGGGGTTTTTTATGGGAAAACCGTTTTCTGCGGTTTGCGGGGATTATCTTTTTTTCTCAAACAAAAGTTAATGTAAAAATTTGAGTGTCTTTTGTATGTTAATAGGACCTGGAAAACGATTTGACTCCTTATTTTAAGTGAACAGGGGGAAAACGGGGAATTCTTTAATTAGCTCGATTAAATTTCCCAAAGTCATATTTTTTTTTTACTTTTTTCCCTTAATTTGAATTAGTGATTAAAAAAATCCCAAAAAAAAAATTACAGTAAATTATAATCGGTCAAAAAAGGGTTAACTCATAAATACAACCATAAGTTAAGCATTGCTTTTTTTTTCTTACATCGAGTAGGAAGAAAATTTTAAAATTTTTCTCATCTAATTTTTAAGGCGAATATACATGACTTTTCCATATTTCCAAACTTTGTTTTTTCCACTAGCCTCATTGTTTTAAAATTTTTTTAATTTTCCCAATAACCTGGAAACTGTCGTCCCTTTATCTCCCAATTGATTAACGTTGCTTTAAATAGGTTTTTAACCAAATCCCCTTTTTTTAAAGGTTTTTAAAAGTGATTTTCACGAATTTTTCCTCGCGATAAAAAATTTCAAGAGCTCAATTTTTTTTAAAACGCAAAATGAAAACGACACGAAATATCTTCAACCAATTTAGATGAGTTGCTAAAGGGGAAAGGAATTCCTTTGAATTTTACCTTTAAAACCCCAGCCGAAGAGGGTTTTTGGAAAAGGGTTCCTTTCCCTAAATTTTTAATTTCCCCGCAAAAAAAAAAGGGGAACCAAAAATATCTCTTTCCCAATGGTCTTGAAAATCTTCATCCACCCTTTTAAAAACACTTTAAATAATCCAATTTCCCTTTGTATTAACCCTTTCATTGGGAGTTTGTTAACTTTGTTTTATGAAAGCTCTTTTAAAAAAAATGCCCGCATAACTTACCCCCTCTTTTTAAAACCAAACCGGTGGTTCGTGCTGAAAAATTCCACTTATTCTGCCCAAAAAACCCATCGTTCCATCTCAATCCCAAAAAAGTAAAGAAATTTTTTACTAATAAAAATGGATTTGGGTCCACTATCCCGTAACCTCCAAATTAAAATGAACCACCCTTTGTTATTATAAACACTTTTTCGTGGGGGCCATTTTTTTTCGGGACAGAGTTAATCGTCGTATTTTTTATCTAATTTGTATTAGATGCTTCTTTTGTGACACTTTGATAATCCCTTTAACACAGTATCTTTTCTTACAATTAGCATCGACTTTTCCCAACAATGAAGGGACGTTTTTAAACAGCCCTTTTAGTTAATGTTTGCATTTTTAAAAAGGGGCCCCATGCTTTTACATTTAAAAAAAAAATTTTTTTTTGCAAAATTCTTTTAGTAATAAAATCCTATCAAATTTCATGCATCTAAATAACTTGTGTACACCTGCCCTTTCAAACAATTCTATCATATTTACATTCTAGAGCTTTCACAAGCAAAAAAAGACTTGGCCTTTGAAAACGACTCGTGACGTTATTAATTCCAGCGATAACTCTGAAATGCAAAATTCTAAACCTTTTAAAAATAGTAAAATTTTTCCTTTTTTACAAATCTTTTCGTTTCTGCCTCTTGCATTAACCATGGATCCATGGGCGTTGTATCAGTTCCCAACTTGACTCCTCTAACACTCCGTCACTAGTATCCACTAGATTTCTTAAATTTGTCATTTATTGATCTATACGTTTGGTTTTAAAAATATTTTTAACTAACGCATAAGCAATTGGCCTTTTATCGTATTTATCGATGAATTTCCCCAAACTTCTTCATTAGACTTATTGGACAATGGCATATGCTTTATTAGAGTCGCGAGTTCATCTGAAAGCAAACCTTTTGAATACTGGAGCTTCTAAATATTAGCGAAGATGATGGTTACCCTTACAGCTATTTTGGAGAACTCTTGAACGTTACCGCAGTTTTATTGTCCGTTTTAATCTTGGTACTTTCAAGCATTTGAAGATTGCTGTCATGATGTATTGTTGCTGCTTCTGGATTCTACTGATGGAACTTATGAAAATTATTAGTCTTTTACAAGGACTTTTGAACTATTTTAAAACTATTGTCGGTCATACTCTTGTATCCTCGAGTATTTTGATTGTTACCACACTATGTTGATACTGTATTTTTATATCTTCATTACTGCACTTTGTCCTGTCCTTTATAGGTCTCCTCTACCTTTGGTAGGTATTCTTGAAGTTCAGAGTTTAATAGAATTTTTGATACGCAGATTTTTGAGATGCAGAGTAAACAAAAGCAGCTCCAATAAGAAATGTCGATGAGATAGTCCAACCAGAGCAAAAAGAATGAGAGATGCAGCGACGATGAAGAGTGTCGGGCAAACAACAAATAAAGACTAGTAATTTCAAGAAGTTTGAATAAAGCGGCCCAAAGCACGACACCAACGGAATGCTGAACACTTGGAAAAGGGAGCGTCGATGTGTGTGAAGGGAAAAGGACCAGGGCGGTCGCAGTAATAGAACCTGAAAAAAGAAAGGACGGCAGTAAAAGACACATTAAAGATTGTTCGCGAGTGTCACGAGTTTATAAATAATACGATGGACCAAGTCTTTCGACCAAAATTTTTTTAATTTACAAAAAGAACTAAGTTATTGGGGTTTCATATCAAGAGCAGTTGTTACCCGTCAGTGAATGCCGTCAGTCATTTAGCTCTGCCAAATGTTACATACGGGTGGAAAGGGGGCCACACAGGCGTCAACAGAGATAAAAATGACTTCGGAAGGTCACCAATAAGACCAGTAAAAATCGGCTAAAAAGTCAAAATAGTGTGAAAATTTAAAGGCGAATAAAAAACCTCGAGACATAGAAGGGGCACAAAGACGGATCTAGTATTGACGTTTGCTCGTAACATGTTCAATGTAAATGACTCGCGAAACCCCCCTAATGACATCCGAGCAGTTGAGCATTCCCTCCGAGATGCATATTTCCATGAGATCCCGAGACGTAAGAAAGGTATCGTTCCCCGGGATTCCAGGAGCCCAGCAAGCCGACGACAATAGCGTCGAGATGCGGTTTACTAGCAGCTCGAAGAGACTAAAGAATGAGCTGGTGTTTCTGAATCTTGGCATTACGAGTGGCAGCCAGGGACTCGTAATGATCCTCGAAGACGACGGTGAAGTCAATAACAATGGTCCCTCCGCCGCTCATTCGGGAGGCCGGTCGTAAGAGGCGGCATGATTCCAGGATACTTCTTATTGATCTCCGTGCCAAGGTGAGCCGGAATTGGCAATACGACTTTGTATGCAATCGTGTCGTCTCTTCCAGGCTGCACTGTGCAATTTACAGTAAGACGTGAGGGACGGTCTCCATGTATCCACGTTTCCGGCACTTGGGTTTGGATTTAATGCAATGCAGTTACAAACAAGTCCTTAAAAATTTTCTCTGGTATTCAAATTTACCCGAGAATACAGGTATGTTTAGCTTCGGTAATCGAAAATTAGCGCTAGATTGCTCTGTTGGTATAGCTATAGAAATGTTTTCGATTTTAACATTAATCGAACAAGATGCATCAAAAATTCGAAAAGATATTTTGCTTCAAAGGTGCAAATTAAAAACAAAATCGATGCGATTGAAATTCCTATTCTTCTGCCATTAACTCTGCATTTAATCTCAACTCTATTGGCTCTTCCAATCTCTGCAATCGAATAAGAATTCCATTCTTTAAATTTAAATCATTGGTTTCATTTTCTAAAATCTAGTTCAAGAAGCTCTAACTCTTCCCCATTGCTACTTTCATTGACTCCTTCTGCTCGTTAGCCATTCTGATAAAAGAATTAAAGTATTGGGAGAAGACAACTAATGAGGGGTTCGAGTCTATATTCAAAATCTTAATTTCACGATACAAATTTAAACCGGGTGTTCTTCACCATATACAACAGATAAGTTGTCAGATACGTCAGATTGTTGTACTTCAGATAAGTTGAATTTTATTATCTGCTGTGCTCCTTTGAAGAATATCGTCGCGCGGTCTTCCACTTTATCTTGTATGGACTTTACCATGCTTGTGTAACGAAAACAAAAATTAGCCTTCAGCAGTTAACATTTATCTTTACTGATACAAAATCACTCGTACGCTGATGCCAGATGCACCAGTATAAAAAGTTACGCTGTTGCCTAATAAATAACAAGATATACGGATATTCCAACAGTGCGTGATTTAATGTGGCACTGTCGAGAACCAGGGCGGAAGCATTGCAGTGAGCCAGTTCATCTCGGATTTTGGTTGAGACAAAGGGAGTCTGAAGTTCTCTTGCAATCGAGTCAGAATAAGACGGGAAATCATACTCGACAGGGATAGGCTGATTGGAAGACACTCTAGAAAAATATGGTTCGACCTCTGGCTGCGAAATTTTGCAAAACGGGCTACGAATACCCAAGATGGCCGTCTTCTAAGGGTTGAAACAAAAAATCCTTTGATAACGGGAGACCTCCAACCGGTCGTATCGTAGGCGATCAAACACCCGTGATGACTGAGGAGGGGCCCGATCTTGAGGAGGTTCTTCTAGAGTTGCGTTTAGATCGCTTGGAGCCCGAGGGAGACTTACGCTTTTGGGGAGAAATTTATCAACGAGGTCTCGGAGTATAAATTTTCAACCTAGAAACGGTCAAAACCATATAAAAAGAACACTAAAAATAACTTGATTAAAAACAAGGACATATAGGGAATTTCTAGAAAAGGGTCCCGTACAAAAGATTATTTTTGCCTTCGCCCTAATAGATGTCCAATAAAAATATTCCTAGACCACCTGATGGTATCCAAGAAAGTTAGTTTCCTCATCAAGAGGTGGCATATCTCTTTGCTATACAGAGTCGTAAAGAGAACAGAATCATTCATGGAATCCCAGTAATAAAAAGAACCGACCACCACTGCGTCAAGGTAAATTGGGACACCAGACCCCCTTAGTGTCGGGAATAGGAGCGTATTTTTCAAACTTAATCCTGCGAGTGGTTTCAAGAGAGGTATATCCATATTCGTATAAAAGTCAAAGTCCAAATAAACATATTAAAAGTAAATCGCCTGACTGACCTGGACATGATGAAATGGGAAAAATTTCGGCACAGTCAAAAGTTTATATTAAGAGAAAGTATAGGCCTTCCTTCATTACGGATCTCGTGCAATGAGGATTATCAAAGGCAAAGCTCCATCTGAAAAATACTGCAATAAGTTTTCTCTGAGGAGCTCGACATCATCTGCAGAGAGTCCCAGCAATCGTATCTCAAGCTATAGGTAAGCAATCGGGACTTGGAAAACATCTAAGGGTCAAAAGTGATGCTGCTGAATGATGGGTCTGCCAGAAATTGGTATAGGAAAGTTACCATTAACAGAGCCACAGGAGCAAAAACCCAGCATGGCCATCTCAGTTTAAAAGCTAATAAAAGGGAAACTTCCACAAGTCAATGATTAAAGAAAAAAAATTGGAAAGCGACCAGTTCAGTCGAAACGAGATAAGAAAATAATAAAAAAATAGCATGATTAAAACCAAGGACATAAGTACATACTAAAAAGACGATAGGGTTCCGCATGAAAAGGAAGGCTAATATTGCCTCCGCCCCAATAGATGTACGATGTAAATATCCTTTGACCATCTGATGGTACGGAGTAAATTGTTTCATCAAGATGGATATTTATTTGGGATGAAAAAAAATCAATCGCTACCACGTCAATGTAAACTGGGATCCCAAAAACCCTGGACATATAGGGGCACAGTTTTGATTTGGTCCGTCGTGTGTTTCTAGAGGGTATATCGATCTTCGAAGGCTACAGTTACGTCAACAACGTGGCCTTTTTTTTTCCCTCCCAACGATGTCGGGAATCGGCGTTTGAGGAAAACTTTAAATTTTTTTTTATTAAGAGGTCTTAGAGAGGGACCCAAATTCATCGAGGAACAAAAAAAACTTTTTTTTCGAATCCATATATTTTCCAAAAACAACAGGGCTTGAAACATTCTCCACTTCATCAGACTTATATGCATATTTAATCAATTTTAAGATTGTTTCTTAAAAAAAAAAAGAATTTTTAATTGGACAACTTCTAGAAATTTTAAAACTATTGTTTTTTGTGCGCGTAAAAAACTTAAATTAAAATTAAAAAATTAAATTGTGAAAAAAGCTTGTCTGAAGTTATCACACTTTATATTTTTAAATATTTTTTTAAAATTTAAAAAAAAAATCTTAAAATTTTGGAAAAACCTTTTTAAGTCGTAATTTTCAGTTTTTTTTAAAATTTTGCATGTTGTGGGGGCGCTTAATTCAGGCTCAAACTGGGGGCGCGATAACCCCCTTTAAGGGGGGCAAACAAAAAAAGGGTTAAAAAATTAATTTACTGGGAAAGAAAAAAAAAAAACTTTCTATATAATAAAAAAAAACAGATTTACATTGATATGATTTTATATATCACGGGAAAAAAAATCAAAAAAAAAAATTCTACTTTAACGCTCATTAGCTATCTTTTTTAACTAAATAAAAAAAAATTTTTTTTTCTTTTTACGTAATCCTACGATGAGAATTTTTTTTTTACGTTTCTTTTAATCTAAAATATTACTTTTTCTGGGTTTCAAACTTACTGGTATGGTTACATATCCTTTTTTTTTAGGGAAGTTGTGAAATTATATAATTCTTTGCGTTTTTCACAATGTAAAAGAGTTTTTGTCTTATAAGCATATTGAGCACTTTGAAGGATTAATTGACCCAAATTTAATTTAAGTTATAAAACATATAAACAGTTTTAAATTAACGATTTTTGTATTATTTTTACCAATGACCTTGACAGAGAACCCTCTATTATGACAGTCAATGGGAGCTAAAATGAATTGATAACATATCCCCTTTTTTTGGGAGTGGCAAACTTTTTTTTAGAATCTTAAACTTGTTTTGAAATTCCCCCGGCCCGACCACTTTTTTTCAAAAATATTTTCTTGAACATGCTGCATTGTTTATAAAAAACTTAGGGGTTTTTAATTGTGATGTTGTACATGATTATGGTTTATAAATGTAAATTAGCAGAATATAAAAAAATTGGGCATCTGTGATCTCTCTGAAAAAATTGAAGCTGATCAAACAAGGAAAAAAATTTCTGAAATAATGCATTTTCATGAAAAGCGAAATAAATTTGAAAAAGTAATAAACATGAAACAAAAGGGAAAATTTTCAATAGCACATTAAGAACAAAAGAAAATTTGAAGCCAAAAGTGTACCGCAAAATACTTCCCCCTGTCAAAAAAGACACAAGCAAAAAAATCAACAGGATATTTTCGATCATCAAATAAATTAAAATTACAATAACGTGAACAAAATGTGACATTTTTGCTTGCAAATAACTTACCTGTTTTTAGAAAAAAGTGTCTTTGTTTTTGTGTCCTTTATTGGTCACGCATTTGGAAAATTTAGTTCATTTTTTGGATATTTTCTCAAATTATGAAAGACAAATAAAAAAATCCTTGAAATAGGTAAGTATAATTTCTCTTAGCTAAATTATGCACTGAAATTTGTTTTTTATCTTGTTTTAAAAAAAATAATTATAAAAAATTGGGGTGCTTCCTCCCCGCCCTTAAAGTTGGTTTGAGTGCACACCGATCCGGGCTTTCTCACTTTAAATATTAAAAAAAAACACAATTGCTATTCATTAGAGTTTTTTATTCTTTTTTTTTTAAAATTTATTCTAAATGCTAATTCTCGAGGCTTAAAATTTCAGTTCATTCAAAACCGTTTATAATATGGTATTCATTTCAATAAAACATTTGACATTTTGTATCATTGTTCACTTGGTTTTTCTTTCCTTACAATTAAGCTATTATATCAAAAAAAAAATGTTTTCATTTTTAAAAAAATTTAACTCGTGTTAAGAGTGGTACTTCAGCCGTATAATAACAAGTTTAATAATTATCGTGACTTCCTGGGCTTGTCTTGCGACAAGGAAGGCTAAAAAATTAAAAAGACACTCAGTTATTTTTGATATTTAGCTCAGATCTATATTTTTTCTTCAAAGTAATCGCAAAAATCCCGGGTTCACAAAGGTATGATGTTAAAAAAGGTAATAGTATACGAAATGCTTTTGTTTTTAGTCAAAAAATTGCATCCACCTCTATCAAATTCAAAAAGTGATTTTTACAAAAAATTTCCCTTTAATTTCGTCTTTAATATGAACTCTTGAAATCTCTTTTTTTGGGAGTTGAGAGCCCTTCGGTATTTTGAAATGGACCCTAACCCCTTCGTAACTTACTATCCTTTGCCCTCGTCTGTGTACTTGTTGATGCTTTACTATCGTCCAATGCTCGCTGCGATTTAAAAAATATCTATAATTTTGTTTTAATCCACTGCCGTAAATACTTAATACCGTGAATTACAATTAACGCGTGAATTATGAAATGTACATTCAAGAAAATTCGGTATTCGATTCGGCAAGATTGACTAGTTGTACAGGTCGCATTTTTTAATGTTTTGTGCAGACGTCTGTTAGGTTGCCTAGATTCACATGAACGTTCCAAGAATGCCAGATGTAATGGATATGAAAAAGAGAAACATAGATTAGGCTAATGACTTTTTGTACTTTTAGAAATGGATCTTGAAGGAAATAAATCTTTAATTAAATATTATTTCTCAATCTGTTTCAATTTAAAAATTAGAAAAAAAAAATAACATAATTACCCTATTATTTAAATTTTTTTTTGCAAAAGTAACAAAACAAAATTTAATACTTATTTAAATTTGTACGGTTTAAAATTAAGATCTTATTATAGCTTTAGCGTAAAAAGTGCTTTTTGCATTCAGTAATTTTTTAATGTGTGGGGGGCGCGATAAAAATTTGGTTTTAAAAAGGGGGCCCCCAGTATTGAAAGTTTGAAAACTGGCAATTTGGGGTGTATAAATTTTTATAATAGAAGTATTTTCTCTTTATATAAATTAATACGCGCAGGCTTAATTTTTGTTTTGAGAGAAATGAGTTTAAAGTTGCAAAAAAAATTATATTTTAAAAATGTAGTATGCATATTTAAGAAAAACTTAAAAATAAGTTGTCCATAAAATTTCTAATGAAAAAAGACAAGGAATTTTACAGAAATTGGCCATGGAATTTCAATTTGTAAGTTGCATGAAAAACAAGTTAAAAGATAAATTGTGACCAAAAAACACTTGGATAAGTAATTTCTTTAAAAAAAGAGTTCCAAAGAAACTCGCATAGATATATACTCTAAAGTTGTATATGGAATTCTACATAAATAGGAAGAATAGTTCTAAGAGCAATAAAGTATCGAAGCTTAGTTTTTAAGTTCCGCAAAAAATTACGTAAAAGATGAACAGTGGCAAAAAAAACAATAAGGTCAATTTGCTTAAAAAAATGTTTAGAAATTGTATAGAAACGTATTATAAAGATATAAATGAAACTTTAAATAAAAAGAATAAGTATATTTTAAAAAATTTGGGTGCAAACAATTTAAACTTATTCCCGTTCTGCATATAATTGTTTTCCCTAAAAATTTAACTTTTTAAATCAGTAATTTGAATAAATACATATAAATCTTTTAAAAATTATTTGAAATATTTACATGTAAATTTTAAATAAAAATGGTTTTTAAGGGGGAAATTAATTTTTTTTGAAGTCGTAAATTAAATGTGGAAAAAATATGGGTTACCTTATTTCTACTAAATTGCTCCTGGATCATATGCACACCCCTCAGATAGCTTAAATTGCATATTTTCTTTAGCCAGTTTCAGCCTTTTGTTTCTTCGTGATTCCAAGGAGGCTGCCGTTACGCGCTTAAAAGCTGTCGATAAGCGTTTTTATCAGTATCTTTAGCAGTAATAACGTTATTTTTGCTATATTTAAAACCCATTGCATTTATTATATTAATTTGGCTCTTATTCTAGCAGGCATTATTATTATTATTATTATTATTATTCAGGCAGCTATTCTTTGTATGGTTATACTAAATCCAATAGTTTTTGGGCTGTATTTCCAGATTAATGAATTCAAAGATTTATTGGGGTTTTTTTGCAATAAAAGACACCTTCGTAACAGTTTTAAATGCGAGAGATCTTTGAAAAATGGGGTTTTCTTCGAAACTGCTTCGAACGTGTTTTAAAACCCTGCACTTTTGTGTTTGGACTTTTACACATTATATTTACACCAACTATTGTTGCCTTTAGAGCAAAACCAGTGTTTGGGTTACTCGTAAGTACTAGCTGTACGAGCCCATGCAGCAGAGATAGCCTGCCTCATTTCGTGTACATTTTTGGTATTGCCACGAGTTGCATTCCCATAAAAAGTTGTTGATATATTAATGACAACATATGTGAGGCGGCCTTTCTCGCCGAATGTTTTGCCATAAGACAATTTTTTTCTAGCCAAGAGATGATTTTAGCTTTCTCCAACTACTACCCGTTCGCTTTCAAACGCGGCCAACACTCTTTTTTAATTTTTGATACTGTCACCATAAGGCGTTTTCTCCAAGAGACACGTCTTTGTATCTTAATCTTCTATATACTGTGTACATATGAGCCCTTGCTTATGTTCACAATGGAAAAAAATTAATTCATCCCAACGGCAGACTTTTTTTTTTTTTTTGCGAAAACGCTGGTGTTTCGCTAAAAAGACGCTGTGTCTGGGTCCAAACTTTCGTCCTTTAAATGAGTCGCACACCTTACAGAAGGATGACATAACCTCGATATCGAGCACCTCCTCACACTCTGCAGAATTTTTCTTCCAAAGCAGCATAACTCATTGACGCATTTGCCAAATTCTCGCACATCTGCAATTTTTATATTGATACTAGCATATGCCTTTTGAGATACAGGTTTTGGAAATGTTATAATAGTATAAAATGTACTTAACGCCGATAAACCTTGTCCTGTACATCTCATGGTTAAGACAGATTTTCTATTTATTTCTGGAATGTTCTTTTTGCTCCAATGAGCTCACATGAATTTAGTTTTTTGCATGTTGCAATTTGAGCACATCAATAAAAAGGTGACGAAAGTCCTCAACTATATTTCTCGTTTATTTTTTATTCCATGGCATTACAAACATACTGTTACGTATTTTGGTAAATAGTGAGTAAACAGTACGATCTACATGTGGTTTGGTGTCAGAAGTGGGGACATGCCAATAACAAGAGCGATGGATGAGCAACTGAAGGGGTCTGTTCGAAGGCATCAGTACTTAGCGAAAAACGGCCAAGAGACGCTAGAAGAGGCAAGATCTGAAAAAATTCTCTGAAAAGAAATCGAGAATGTTTAGAGAAAAATAATAATGTGAAAGAAAATAACGCATTAATCGAAAAGGATTGCGGTGGTTGAAGAAGATGGAGAAGAAGAGTAGAAAATATTAAAAGAGTAAGTAGAAGAAAAAATATGAAGAAGGTGTGGAAATCTTAGCCTTGTATCACAGCAGTAGATCTCGAAAGAAACCTAGTTTGGGGAATAAGAATGAAAGATTTTGTCTTGCTCTCCAGTTCCCTATGTCTACCGTAACGTTTGAAAGAATAACGGTAGCGTTATCTTAAGTAAATTCAATATTTAAATTAATCACGTCACAACTATTGAATATTATTTACAGAATTATACGTTGAAGTTATCCAACTTATTTAAAGATTGTTAGTCCAATATTTTTGTGAGAGTAGGAATCCTTTTTGGCCACCGCTCCCGAGTAAGTTCAAAGCATCTCTCTCATTCTCCGGTCAGCGAGGTTCGATTCCTCGGTGGTCGCAAAAGGGGTTGCTAGGTCAGCCATGCCTGAACCTTATCTCCAGCTGTAAGATGCACGTGTGTATGTTGGTCCGATTCTTCGGGGGTCAAAAGAGGTGGCGAGATCGTCCCCCCTTAGCCCTTTCAATGATAACACCTGCAAGATGCACGTGTGAAGGTCGTGTCCACAAAGACACCGATCCCCGTTGGGGAGAATACGACGTTGCACTACCTCTACGGTGCCTGTGACTGCCTCTTTTAAGTTACAGTGAAACTTTCAACCTATGACGGAAAAACCAACTGCGAGGTATACAAGAGTCAATTCTCCATAATTTCTGAAGCAAATGGATGGGCTGAAGGGGTGGAAGCATGTCAGCTAGACGCATCCGTTAGAGAAGCTGCTGAAGTACTGCACACTCTTCGCGACACAGAGCGACTGGGTGAAATTCCTATAATGCTCGGATCTTCGGTTCGGGCAGGAAGTACTCAGGACTACGCTCATCTGCAGATGAAAACTAGACTCCGAGCAGACTTGCAGAAGTATGCCTCGAGTAAGAAAGGCTCGCCAACTTGGCTTTCTCCGACCACCCAGCAAATGTTAGCGCAGAAGTAATCTCTTTTGGAATATTTCGTGGATGGATAGAAGGATGAAATCTAGAAGGCTGTGCAAAAATGGCGAATGTGCAAGATCTTAAATCTGCACTGTTATATGCCTAAGGTGGAGGCCGCCACTCAAGCCAGTCACCAAAAGATCGACATTTCTATCCGAGGAGCTAGGGTGATTGCAGATGAGCCGAGTGAATCTCGATTGCTAAAGAAATGGAGAAATTGAAGGAAATGCAAACCATAGGGGTTGGGTATTTCCGAGAAAGAAAAAGCAACTTCAGAAGTGCTACGCGGGGATGCGGTGGAACGGGACACTTGAGAAGAAACTGTCATAGAGCAAGGAAGGAAGAAAACAGTCTTCTTCAAAACAGGAAAACTAATATATGGCCATCTCGCGGGCGGAGGTTGCCTGATAATGAAAAGCCTTATCACAAAAATCTCCAGATTACAGCAGTGAATGGCGGAGACGAGGGACTTTACGTTATACAGGACAAAATTAATGTAATAAAATTGCCGTATGGTTGTTGATACTGGAGTCAATGTGTCTATAATCAGAAAAGATTTGGCTGAAAAGTTAGCATTATCTGGACGCCGCCCTGCGTTTCCTTGCAAACAGTGACGGGTAGCAAGATTCAGGTTCATGGAGAAGCTAACGTCACTCTAAGGTTTGGAATTATAGACTATCACCATACGGCATATATAGCAGATATCACGATCCCTGTATTCTTGGACTGGATTTTCTGGAGAACATTAACTTTAAATTGGACTTTGAAAAAGCAATATGCTTTCAAAATTTAAGACATCACTCTTTTGCTAATAAACTCAATTTGAACCCAACCAGAAAAAATATTGAAAAACCCAACATATTACCCCAAAAATGAATGTAAAATACGGTTTTGGTTTAAAATTCCGATGCTATTTATTATCCGGACGGAAACTCAAAAGGAGGATTACGATAGCCTTTGTCGTTGTAGACGTCTTAAGTCGGGTTTTCACTAAATTTTCCACCCCAGGATAAACGAGGATATTCAGGAATGAAGTAGTAGCAATTGTCTCCGTCCGGGTGTAGAACGAAAATGCAATAGCAAAAACCATTCTTCAAAAGATCTAGTCAAAGGGTTACTAAAAGAAATGACTTGGGCAAAAAACAAAATAGTGCAGGAAAACAGATTCAGAATTCCAAAGCGTATTTTCAAAACATCTGAGGACTTTTGGAAGAACAGAAACCAAAAACCGAAATTATCGGGGGGAGCATCCTCCTATTAAGCAGCACCCCCGACGACTACCGTTTGCTACACTGGAAGAAGTCCAAAAAAACTCATTAAGGACATGAAAGATAATGTCATTGAGCCATCGTAAAGTCCTTAGGCATCTCCCATCGTCTTGGTCAGGAAGAAATGTGAATCTACCAGATTCTGTGTGGACTACCGTCGGTTGAATGACGTTACCAAGAAGGACAGCTATCCTCTGCCAAGAATAGACCTACCCTAGATCTCAAGGGCGGATATTGGCAGGTAGAACTCCACTCTGACGATAAAGAGAACTGCCTTCAACACGGGACAAGGACTGTGGCAATTTAAGGTTCTGCCTTTCGGCTTGCGCAATGCACCTGCAAAATTCGAGCGTCTTATGGAAACAGTCCTTGGTGGACTTTCGTACGAGGCCTGCCTGGTTTATCTTGATGACATTATCATCGTGGGGCGCTCTTTCGAAGAACATCTGAAAAATATCAGACGTGTGCTACAAAAGCTGAAAGAAGCTAATCTGAAATTAATCGAAGTGCCACCTATTCCAGCGTGAAGTCGCCTATCTCGGACACATCATTTCGGTAAAGGGTTACGAACAGACCCGGATAAGATCTCGGCTGTGAGAGACTGGAACTGCCCGACGGATGTTCACCAGCTTCGGAGTTTCTTAGGCTTATGCACGTATTAGCGGAAATTCGTGAACAATTTCTCAACGATCGCCAGACCACTCCATAAGCTGACCGAGGCAAAACAAAAATTCATCTGGACGGTTGATTGTTACAACGCCTTTAACAAACTTAAGGACGCACTAACATTTGCTCTAATCCTGGCATATCCTGAAATTGGGAAACAATTTATTCTGGATACAGATGAAAGTCATGAGACGACCTCTCGAGTTATGGAAGGCGAGCGACGCACATTTAGGAGGATTAAACCTCAGACCTATGCTACCGGTGAGGTCACAAAGAGTCCAGAAGAATTTATAAGGACCTCAGTCTTGTCTAATAGAATGAGGTCGTCAGCATAGGCGAGGCATCGTAGAGGTTGTTCAAAAAGGGGAAAAACCGTTCGTATCCACCTCAAGTACCGGTCTTCGAATTTGTTCGAGGGAAAAGTTAAACAGAATGGCACTGAGGGGACAGCCTTGCCGTAGCCCGGCTTCCATCGGAATTGGGAAAGACCAAACGGGTCCTACCCGGATCTCACTCGAAGCACTAGTATATAGATAAGCGATGATTTTCGAAGTTGAGTCGGAACCCCGACGGCATTTAGAGATCTTAATATAAATTCATGAGGAATGGAACCGACCGTAGTCTCGAGGTCAAGCCAAGCGAGGGCTAAGTCCGATTTAGATCGTTTTGCCTCGACAATGGCCTGATCCAAGAGAAAGTTATGCTCGACACATCTCTCGATTTTGCGAAAATCCTTTTGGAAATTTGAGTCTGTTATTGATGGTGACCCAGGAACTCAACCTTGACGAAACGATTGAGGGGAAAAATTTCCAATGATATTTAAGAGATCGGGTGCCAATTAGTGATATCGAGGGGATCACCCTTGGTGGGAGAACGAC
>BMAV01021698.1:0-288503 GCA_019973955.1 Trichonephila inaurata madagascariensis
GGTTTTCCCCTCCGTAAATTTCGATCTTATTTTTTGTGTTTAAAGTGCACGTTATACGCCGGATTTTACGGTACATATTTGTCCAAAAATTTGATAATAAGAAAAATCCCTGTTTTTTAAAAAATTATAGTTTAAAAAAAAATTTAATTTTTCTTTAATTTTGAAGAATATTAACACTTGGAAAATCTTTACCCAATTATGAAATTTGAATTTTATCTAAATTTTGCAAGTAGAGATAGAGAGAAAGGAAAACAAGTGCAAAAGTCTAACATCAGTTTTTAACTCAATAGAAAACATGTGATTGCCTTTAGCATAAAACCTTTATGAATTTAGATCATTACATCCAAAAAGATTTTCCATTTACGAGTTTTGTAGCATTTTTGTATCGAGTATTGTAGATTGAAAATTGAAATTGAAAATTAATTGCAGTTGAAAATCAAATTTGTTCAAATCAAAAAAGAAATTCTGAAATAAATATTTTGTTATTATTTGCTAAGAGATATTATTAAATATAGAAGTCCCCACACATTGACAAATTTGAAAATGGCAGTTAAAAGTTTCTGAAGTTCTTTTAGCTAAAAATGAAACCAACGTGTAGCTGTACCTGTAATTCTTTAAATAATTGTTTGAAATTAATTATAATTAAATTATCGTTTTTTTTACCCAAAACATTATTATGAAATAGCAGTTCAAACGAGCTTTTAAAAATAGAGAAAAAAAAAAACCCCTTTTTCATGTTTTGACACAAGTCCCCAAAAAGGGTCGTAAGCCCCCAAAAAAATATCCAACTGGTGTATTTGTAATTTTTAAATAATTGTTTACATCAATTACTTTTATTAATTAAAATTTAAAATTATGCATTGTCACCCAAAAATAATCATTGTATAAAATTTCAGTTCAATTGGTGCTTGAAAATGTTTTTTTATTATATAACGGTTGAAAATTCCACGAAGGTAAATAAATAAATATAGAGAGAGTGTGATCTAATAGTAGGAATTGAAAAATAATAAATGGAGAATATTGCTT
This sequence comes from Trichonephila inaurata madagascariensis, assembly GCA_019973955.1. Classification (NCBI taxonomy): domain Eukaryota; kingdom Metazoa; phylum Arthropoda; class Arachnida; order Araneae; family Nephilidae; genus Trichonephila; species Trichonephila inaurata. The sequence goes on from BMAV01021698.1 coordinate 1,027, forward strand.
CTACTGAAACTAAGAATAATAAAAGAAAACGTATCAATGAATTATCAATAAAAATAAAAATTGGTGATTGTGATGTCAGTTGTTTTTATTCGGATAAACAAATATGTGAACAAATTCGTAGTGAAGGAGTATTTGTTCAATTCATTACTAAATAGTGAGTCATTGCTTGCGTATGATAAATAAATAAAGAAACCCTGTAATCGAATAATAACAAAAAGAATTTACCAATAACTAATGGTTAAGGTTAAGGTCAAGAATTTGATCTTCGATTGAGGTCGGTTAAAGGCGGAAAATTATTTATTCAATTGCTTTCCGTTAGAAAACTCATTGAGCAACGGCTGGATATAGAAAATTTGCTCATATTCATCGAAAATTCCTTTCTGGTGGAGATTATTCAGATGAATGTACAACTTTATAACATTAAGATTTTCTGAATTTAATTCTCTCTCTCTCATGAAGAAATCTCTTAGATTCTACATAAAATAGTTAATTATTTATGCGAGGTTTGTTAAATGCTGTAAAATTATTTGCAATAGTTTCATCTAGTCAAGTTGTATTGATTATTTTCACTTTGTGTATATAATGCGTGTGCACTTCCATTAACTATTTGAAATCATGCGATTTAATTTTTAATGAGTAGGTAAATCAGATCATTTATAGTTATAAATATAAATTTTTCCGCGTGATCAATCCATTTATACCTATAATTATCCTTTCCAGTTTACAACTTATATTATTAATCAAAGACTTTGTGACGAATCTATACACGATTTTCTAATTAATCCTCTTGGGGAATCTTTGGGCTGTCAATCCGCGTTATTCGGAAGAAGAGAATCGTGATATGTAAATTAACTTACTATAAATAGGAGAGGTTTTCTAGCTAGAAATACAGAAGGAGCGAAAATATACTCGAAACAGGTGAGATTGCTATTAAAGGTATAATATTAGAATTATAGAGCTTTGATTATATCATTAGAAGGAAACCTTAAAATGACGATTGTTCACTAAGACTGAATTAAGATTAGATTAAATCGGATAATAGGTTATATCCTTAATTAAGATAAGGATCAAGTTTGTTAGTCGCCTAATCGCTCACGTTTTACTGTCGTTGTTCTACTTTCACAGTTATCATTGAGGCATTCTCTTAATATTATTAGTTGAAATTGTGTCTGTTCTTAGTGTTGAAATAAATAGATTAGTTGAATCATGTCTAGTGTTTTTTTCCTTCCCCCCACATATCTAGGTGCTCGACAGAGAGGCACGACTTACAACTTATAGGTAGCATGGACATTTTTTTGCAACAACAAAAAAAAATCCTCGGAGAACATCGGAGAGTCAAGCTGACGCTGTAGGCTGCATTCCATGAGAAGAATATGAGTTCTGTAGATACAACAAGCATCTTTGTTCTATATCAGTTTCAGCAATTATGGAATAATGTATCGGCTTATTAAGTATTTATATTGTATTGTAAAGCATGGTTCAAGCATCCCCTTGCAAAAGCCAAAAAAAAAAAAAAAATCTTTAAATATATCAGATAATTAAAAATCACATTAACTATTCAAGTCTTGTAATTGTTTAATAATATAATTTTAGACCAAAGATAATATAAAATTATTTATCCAAGATTCCTTTCTTTGAGGTCGTTCGATAAACCGTTTTACGACGAAACATGCGGAGTTTATTGGAAGATATATTGGTTTCCCGCGATTCTAAAGAGACAAGCAATGAGTAAATTAAATGCCTAATTGGCAAACACAATATGCTATAAAACTAAACTAAACTCAGTAGCTCAACAGCCCATGGTGGGACAAGGCCTACTGTGCCTATCTCAATTTTCGTGACCCTTGTGACAGGTCCATAAGCGTTCTTTCAATTACTAATCGTCTTGGGGGATATTGGGTCTTTAAAAATTATTCTATTATAAACCTTCCCCCGAAGAAGAAGATGTGAGTGTTTAAATTAAGATTTGTATATAGAGATTAAACTTTCAACTTATAGGGAGAGAGAGGTTAGACTGCTAGCGCACAGCAGAGATTGATTAAACGTGAAGTGAGGCGTGAATAAAATATGAATTAGTTAATATTAAATATTTATTTGTCAACAAGTAGTTAAATTGGATTAGGTCGCTTGTGGACTTGAAGGTACAATATATTGCCTGGCGTAAGGGGTTCGCTTTCATTAAGATTTCCCCGTTTTCCCCGTCTACCCGGGCCCTATTGTTTTCCTTTATTTATTTTTGGGGCCCCCTTTTTAACCCGGTTAAAAAGGGTTTGCAAAACAAATTTAAAAGTTTTTTTTTTTTAAGGGCCTTTTTCCTTTCCAAATTTCCCTCCCAGACTAATCAAGGGGAGCTACTATTCCCCCCTGGAAAGGGTAGATGTTCTGGTCAGTTCGTCAGTCTGACGCAAAAACCCCCAGTTTTTTAGTTCCCCAAAAGCCAGGAAACTCTTTTTATCGACCCACTGAAGAGATGAAAGGTTGAATCGACCTGTCCCAGCCCGGGGTTTTTGTACCGGACCTGTGGCGCAAGGGCGATCCCCGTTACCCACTCAGCCACTGGGCCTCAAACAAATTACTATTTTTGGGAAAAAAAAATAGGACTTTTTTTTCTTTTTTTTTTTTTCATTTTAAAAGGCAACAGCGTATTTTATCTGACAATCAATGACGTTATTATATAAAAACAATGTTTGCAGATTTGTGCTATAGTAAATTTTAATAGATTCTAAAATAATTCACAGTATTACTACGTATTAGCTTAAACACCACGAAAATGATGCCCAGTACTTCAGTCATATTCTGGATAATTCTGTAATTTGTTTCTGCAGAAAGGAAATGCTGGTTTATTTCTGAAACGTTCATCTAACAAGTGTTCTTAACAATTAAAGATTAAGCGTTCATCTCGTTTTTACGAAACAGGAAATAATAAAATTCTAACCGAAACATGAATTTATTTTTTATTTTTTTTTTTTTTCCTCAAGTTTATAAGCGTCATTACTGTCGGTACGTCGCCCTTTTTCTCCTTTTTCGAGATCCATAATGCATTAAAGAACACAGAAGATGGTGAAAGCAGGATAATAATGCGACTACGCTTTGTGATCATATATCAATAATTCAAGAGGGATCTTTCAACATCTTCTACGCTTTTATAAATCACAAAAATTTTAACGCGACGTATTTGTTTCTGCCTATTTTTTTTTTATTTTAAGTATATCTGAAGTTAATGACTTTATGGAACATGTGCCAAACACAGGAAAGCTTTAGATAAATACAACATTCTGTAAAAAAATACTCTGTAAAGTAACATTTAACAAATTGGATTAAGTTTTATGAAATATATATAAAATTGTAGAAGCAAATGGATTTTAAACTTTTGATTTAAATAATGAACCCTTCGTGGATAATTAGAAATTTAACGAAAGGAAACAGTGCGAAAAAACAGCAACAATAAAACAAAAGCAAACTGCATCATAAAATAAACATTAAAATGGAATAAGTCGCATCATTTTTTTTTGGAAACTGAGAAATAAATTCGATTTTTTTCAGAATGACTTCGTTTATATCATCCGATCAAAGACAGTTTTTCAATTCATTTATCTAAAAGTTAAAAACTTAAAAAATTGTCTCCTACTTAGTTGGTAACGGCTGAAGATATGAATAGTTACAATATGATTTCTTTGAATCAGTTAATTTCACATGCTGTGAATCAAATCGGAAATATTTTACAGTTATTTTCAAGTTTTAATTACCTAATGATTTTCATCATGATTATTACCGCATAGATCCGAATATAAACCACTCCATGCATGAACCGAGAGTGCACTTTTCACCAAAATTTTACCCAAAATTCAAAACTCCTCTCTATAAGTTTAATTTTTTTTTAAAAAAAGAAATTCCTGAAATTTTCAAACATGTCACCATTTGAATGGAAATGATACTAAGCGGGTAAAAAGTATAAAATATTTTTCCAATCAAATTGCTGTAAAGTAAGCCATTTTAGATTGTTTGAAAAATGAGCTGGAAAAGAAATTCGTATACAGAACGTTATCGTCGACCTATGTTTCATGCCTTGGAGGGAAAACTCAATGCGTAATGAACATATGCATTCATTCATCCCAAAGAGTTAATGGGAACTCAATGAACTATAAGGAAACTCTGTTTTTGATAATGACTTTGAAAGGTTTAAGAGGCCTTTTTTTTCCCTTTTAGAATAAATAATCCCTTCAAAACACCTAAAAAGTTAAAAGTTTAAATCGTTTTTCAACGGATCCGTCTGCAAGCCTAATTTCGTAATACAAGTTGAGAAATTTTCGTCTTGTACACGGAGATATACTGTAAATTAATTTAATATTTTATATCAGATACATTAATATCTCTGCTTACGCTATCCCGACTTACGTGATTTTTAAATTTCTTTTTCTTTTCTTTTTTTTTTCCACCCACTAAAACTTGGCGGAATCGTGCCGGGGGCCTGATAAAATTTTGGGATTGAAGAAGTTGCCAATCTTGCCAGGTAAACGAATTAAGTGGATAGTGATGACGTTTAAGAACTGCTAGATTTTTTTTTTCCCACAATCAGGAGTTGACAACAGATGAGCTCATAGAAATGCATGAGTAAGAGCAAGGCATTGAAAAACATGAATCTGGACCTAGTTCAATCAGAAGATCGAATGATGGTTGGGAATTTGATAGAAGACCTAAGTTTAATAGAAAAAAGGTTACAAATTTTAGAAAATACATACTCCTACGAAGAACGTGTTTTTCAACAAACCAAGGAATAAAAAAATTTTTAAAGCCTAAAAAAAAAAAATTTGGGGGAAAAATAAATCTTTCAACCGACTACTTATTAGATTTTTGAAATCTTTTGCATCAACATAATTTTGGGTTTTTGTTTTTTGTATTTGTATCTAAGGTTATTATTATTATTACCAAATTATTATTTTTTTTCAACTCTGGCCTGAACTAAAAATAATTTATATCTATTTATATGCCAAACTACACCTCGACTTACGCGGTTATTATTGCGGGGGGCCTAGGGTTCTAAGGACTCCAAAGCCTGACTGTGCCGCCCTTTTTAAAATCAAACTTAGGAGGAAAAAACGACTTTCGGGGGGGCCCAAAAAGTTCTCTTTCCCTGCTTTTTACCCCGGCACTGTTCAAATTCCTTGGGACTCTTTTTTGGGATCCCTTAACATTTAGCATTTTTTTCTTACTAGTTTGGGGGCCCCGGGCGGGGGGCTCTATCAATATAAGGCGTAGCTACGCCCCCTTTTTTTACTCCCCCAACCCCCCTCCAGGTCGATTTCCGCAAAACCATTATTATGGGGTTTTTGCACCAAAAAAAAAACATGCTTACCCTTTTGTTTTAGCTCTTAAAATTCAAAACTGGAAGTTTCATCTATAATACCAACTCCCTTGGGAGTCGATTTTCATAAGACATGTTCTTAATGGAGCTCTACTCAGCAAAAGAAACATGCTTATCAAATATCAAACCTAGATATCTAATTGTTACGTAAATCTCAGAATGAATGAATGAGTTGCTTTTCGCCTACCTATAGAGATAGATATAATAAAATCTGCGACAAAATAATAAAAAAGAAAATATAGTACATAAAATTAGAAATAAACATAACTATGCCATAATAAAAAAGCAAATTTATTACTCTAAAATTCTCTGCTGTATCCTTATTTACTCATTCTGGATCAGTGGCGTAATGTACACCCCCGCATCGCGAGGGGCCAAAGCCTGACTGACGAAATATTCCCTTTTTTTAGATCAGTTTGGGGGCCCCAAAAATCTAAATTTGCGGGGGGCCTAATATTTCTTCGTTGACTCAGTCCCATCCATCGGCCAAGTTTAGGGTATTACTGTATATTTAATGGAAAATTTAAATTTACGTTGAATTAAATTCCAAAATTAAACTGCTTACTGTGCAAATGAGAAAGCAGACACGTGCTAAGATAAACACGACGAACCAGATTTCACACTTAAGAAAGATCGCCTTTTATTTGTTTATTTCCACTGCTGTCAGCTTACAGATAAACCAGAGTCTTTTCTCACGATCTTTCATTCACAAGACCTTATCGCTCCATTAAAGTTAGTGTGCGGTCAATATGAATATTTTTTAAAATTAAAAATCGTAAACATTCTGATTATAAAAGTTACCGCTCGCAGTGTTACGACATACTTAACAATGACCACTCCTTTGATGGACTTACTCTGTTGTGAATAAGGAAGTTTCAATTCTTAGCTCGCTATCTCTGTGCTTTGATTTTTTTTTGTCTCACTCTAGCCGAGAGACAGATAAGCGATTAGTTTCAAAATCCTATTAAAGAAAAGAAAACAAGTATCTGCTGTAACCTGATAATCTAAGTCGTGTGGGCAGATAGTTTCTCCGATTCGGTTTGTAATTTCAAAGCAAACAACCTTCATCAGCCTTGAGATCCCACAAAGCGCAATTACGAGGGTCAAAGAGAGCGGAAGATGTTTAACCAACGTCTCCGAGGTTGAAAAAAATTACCGGAAATGTGAGTTAAAGACTTCGGCGGGGGAGAGACCGGTGTCTTTTTTTTAAAAGAGAATTTGATTTTATTTATGCATGTTAATCCCCCACAGATGTCCAATAAGATATTTTTCAAAAAAATGTTGAAGTTGATCTTTAGATGCCCACATTTTGATGAATCATTCACATCAGAAACCCTGAAAAGGGAATAAATTGTTTCTTTTTCTTATATTAATAAAGGATTTTTTTTTTGTTATTGTCTACGTAGTTCATTCTCTCTTCACCTATGTGCCATGTTTGTTTTTCTTTGATGCATATATATATGGAACTTTTTCTTATTTTACTCAATTTATAAAACGTGTGTGTTTTTGGCGACAAACCACAAACAAATAACGAGGATGACAGCTGAGAAGGGTGACCCTATTCTCCAAACTTACAAAGGACTGAATAATAATTTATAAAATCTATAATGAAGAATATGCTCTGAATGTGTGCTAGTTTTTTAAGGTTAACACTAATTATCGAGGGAAACAGAAAGTTGTTCTGAAACGTAATGAATAAGATTATCTTTAATAATTAGTTTCTTATGTATAGGCCGCAATAGCCTCGAGGTCATGGTCACGAACTCATGGCTGGTGTTGTCGAGTCGTCGGTTAGAGTCCCTGATGCCACTGAAGACCCGCCATGCGGAGGGAACTGATGCATGTTAAATCTGTCGTGACTCACAGTCCTCATGTTCGTGTGTTATGGAAGTCAGGAGAGTGGAAGACCACTCCTCGATACTTAACCGCGGTTCACAACTATGAGATCCGTCTCCAATAGTCCTCGTATGTTGTTTTGGAGTCCAGTGTTCATAAATTCTTATTCTCACGGTAAATAAAATTTGATTGTTAATAAACAATTAAAATTACACATCTGCCTTCTCTGGTTATATTGTATACTTAAAATGTTTTCAAATTTGCGTTGCATTTATATATAGTAGCAACACGAGGGCTATTGGCAACGACCTTTGTAATTTCGAACTGCAATCAAGTGATGACACCTGAACTGGTATCCAACTCTCCACACCACGCTAATGCCAGGAATTTGAGCCTCGACAAATTTAAAGTGCAAGCCCCTCTACCTGATAAATCTTTAATGGTATCAGGACTTAAGACTACGATTCATCTTGGCAAGGGTGTTAAACTCAAAGGCTAACTTGGGCCAAACAAACAACGTTTAACTTTAGGTGGGCCGCAAAAAAAATCAATATTTCGAATAATACATGATAACAGTGGCGTCATGGATAATATTAGTCCCCCTCCCCTGCAAAGAGAGTTTTTGAGTCCAAAACCGGATCTTACAAAGGGTATGTACTTGCGTCAGTCAGACCCCCTTCCGCGCAATGCGGGGGTGTACATTACGCCACTGCATAATAAACATAAAAAAAGAACAAGAAAAATTTATTGCTTACGTCCTGGCACTTGACATCTCTTCTCTGCTACTATCATTCCTATTTTGGGAGAAATTTTGATATGTTATAATATATTATTGTGTGCCGATATACTGGCCGGGCAGTAAAAAAGCTCGTTGTAGGCTGCGAGTTTGACACCCCTGATCTAAAGGAATGATGGCAACTTTTTCGGAGGAAAACGGATACTATTTCGTAGAATAAAACTTAGGGCAAGTAATAAATTCTAACGTTTTATTTCTCAGTAAAAGCGTCGACGATAGCTAAGTTGTCATGGACGCAAGCTAATGACTGGCAATGTGTTCAACACCAGCCGAGAGTTCAAATCCTGATTGTACTAAAGGCACAGTAGCGTATAATCTCCTCAATTATTTTCTTAATTCAATTCAGTTCAGTTAATTATTTTTCAATATTATAAAGAAATAGGGAAAAACCAGAATTTCAGTGTATCAGAAGGGTTTTTTCATTTTAATGCAGTTTTTGATTCATCCACAAGCGTACAAAGACCTCTTCTTTGGGAGAGAGGGGAGGTACTTTCTAAAAAACACGTAAACGGAAGGTCTTTGGTCAAAATTAAAAATGTGTCACACAATCTATGGAGGTGATCTCCCAACCACCCTGTGTTCGTCCCGGAATTTATATTTATTAATTCAATATAATAAAAACCTTTATATTTCCTATTCAATTGAAATTAATTGCTCAGAGAAAGAGACGAAAGAGTTGAAATAAATATTAAATGAAGACTTAGTTCAGAGATGTGTGCTTAAAACGGTAAAGATTTATGCTGCATTTAGATTAAACACCGCTTCTTTTTAAAAGCCCCTCAATGAAAAAAAAAAGAAAAAGAAACTCGTTATAAAACACAACTGCCCCATTATGCTTTTTAAAAAACATTGTTGCAATCAACCGGTTAATGCTCATGAACTAACGTGTAACTCGTTAAAAAAAAAACTCTCTCTCGAGGCTGAAGACATTCAAAGAAAATGATGAGAGAGCAGAAATCGTGCCAAAATGAAGTGAGTGCGCCTTGAAAATTAGCGCAAATTAGATTTCAGGCGAAAAAGATAAATCCTGGCTTCTTCCTTCAAAACAATGAATAGAAATTGTCAACTCTGGCGTGTTATCTGTCGATTTAAACCTTAGTTTAACCTTAAACACAACGACGAAGAGAAATTTTTATTTCTGCTCAATTTCTTCGACCTTGTCTACACCGGAGCCAAAAAGTTGGGTGGGGCATTTGAGCACGTGTCTTATTTCCAGAAAGGAAGACAAGAAAGACATTGCCCCGTGCTTTCACAGATTAGAATAAGTGATAAAACGACATTGTTCTTTTTAGAATAAAAAAGTTCTTACAATTTTACGAGAAAAATGATACATCAAAAATTATATGTTTGGTAAATTTGATGATATTAAAAGTACAATCAAATTTAGGGGGAAAAAATTATTGTATAAATACATAGCAAAAAAAAATTAATTTTTTTTTCATTTAGATTTATATTAAGAGTTCTTAAATGCTGTTTCGTATTGCAAAATATTAGTTCTATTTAAATTTCTTTATTTTTTTTTTGTTTTAAATTACTTTTATTTGACCATTTAAATTATACGGTATTTATAAATTTCGTTTAGTTTGAAAATTCTTTTCCGTATTATTATCATCTGCTTTAATTCAATAATTTTATTTATTTATTTTGCAATGGGATGCATATTAGCAACCAAGTCTTTGCAGATCGCCAAATGTGAGAGCCATTTCAGTGATGGCACCATCTAAAGGTGGCTCTTTCTACCAAATTTGGAAGCTTGAATTAGTTTAATAATTAGCATCAATGTTAACGGCAATATTTAGCATCTCGTCGGATGCTAAATATTTGCATGATTTAATTTTGCCGAGTGTACCAGAGACAAATTGATACTCAAGGGTTCTTTTACATGCCACATAATCATATGACATGCTTGCCTACGATTTTCGCTTTCGAAGCTGGGACGCAACCTCTAAGCCACCGCGGAGCTGACAATTCAATAATTCACGTAACTCTAATTTACCTGATTACTTAATTTGTTTGATTATATATAATTGTTTGTTGTTTAAGTAATGTTGCTCTAAAGTTGGCATCGTTTGTAATTATTCTAAATATGATTTTTCAGCTGGAGATAAAGAATTGTACAGAGTAATTAACGTTGATCGAACTTAATATTATTTAATTATTGAATATTTTCAAGTTATATTATCATTCATCTGAAAGTCTTTTTAATCATTTAAGCGATTATAAGGATAAAAGACATCTACAGAATAAACTTAGGCTGCTATTAATCACAAGTGTTTTTGCATTTCGTTACAAAAAAATTAAGCATACCATTCTTTTTTTAGCAAATATATATTTTATTAAAGCTCTTTATATGATCATTGAATGTTTAAATGCATTTGTGTGTTTGGAACAGGAATTATAGAAAAATGAAAATGAATAGAGTTCGATGAAAATCAACAAACAAAAGATTTCTTGCGAGCGGGCGACATTTGGTACACGAAAGCATTTCTTTGGAAAAAGTTGTTTTCAGTTTCGATTGCCAGCTGCCATCTAAAAACATAAGCTGTAATCTTATAAAGATACAGAAAAACAGCTGTTTTTCATCCCTCTGTTTGTTTAATATTTTTAAATGCTGTGTCCATGAAGATTTACCAAATTCTGACAATACTTTTTATGCATCATACATTTTTTAAAGTTTTGAATTTTTTTTAGAAAAGTATTGACATATGAATAAACTTTTCGATATATATCAGAGAATTCAATTCTTTTCTTTTTATTTCAGCGCAACCACAAAAGGAACAATTTCTGAATTTTACACCCGACATTTTTCGATGCCTGTCTTGACGCACTGACCTAAATATGGAAATAAATACAATAGGCCGGAACAACGTTTCATACCCTTCCTAACATCAGGTAAATGGTGCGAAGGGATTCTGAAAGGAAAAGTAATTTGTCAAGCCGCTCAACTGAGTTTGTTTATTATACGGATACACACACGCGCACTCTGTCTCCTACAACCTTGAAAACGAAACAGGTAAAGCTGTTTCCTGTCTAAATTGGCTTGCATACACTAGGAACAATGAGCAGGGCTTGCACTTCCCCGACTCTGTCTTTTAAATAACTACTGACTTTGTGTCGCACAGCTCGTTGGGGATTCCACGAGTGAACAGTCATTCGATTTTGTCGTTTACTTTTTTATGCTGTTTTTGTTATGAGGTAATAAAAAAATCCGTCGCGTGAGTTTATTATTCAATTAGTTCTGTCGAGATGCAAATATAAATATGTCACTTAGGATCTTTGGGATTTTTTTATTTTTTATTCCATGTTTATTTAGGCACGTGCATAGTAGTATCAGAATTGTTTTTCTGTTTATGCTCGGCGATGGAGTAGAAATTTCGATTTTATAAATTGTCTTTTGTGTTCAATTCCATTAAGAGCGTAACAAGTGACCTTCAAAGTATATGAACAAATTAAACTTTTTTGAAAACAATGAACAGTTCTGTATTTGTTTTTGTTTCTTCTTCATTATTTTGCAATTTAAATTTCGTGTTATTTTTTTAAAATAGACGTTTTTTTTTTTGTTTGTGGGTTTTTTTAGATTGCTGGGGTTACGTAGACATTGATGGGTTACCTTTACGCATTTTATTGTCAACTGCATTTTTAACAAATTCATTGGACTCCCTTAAAATAGTTTTGTTTTGTTGATTGGCATATGAATCGTTATAAATTTAATAAATAAAGACTTTAGAGCTATTTTAAGATGGAAAGAATATTGTTTTCTTTAATATAAAAACGTAAAAAAAGAATCAATAAATTATTAACAAATGCCTTTTTTTTTACTGTTTTAAAATAAAAATAACTTTGGGCACACAAAAATTTTCAGGGGGAAGGGGGGGGCTAGGGGAAAGTCCACCCCATTCTCGTATCATATCTCACAATACCCCACTAAACATATTCTTTTGATTTTGTCAATTTTGAGGACAAAAAAAAAACAGCAAAAAATAAATTATTGAATTAACAATTTGCATTATTTAATGAAATAAATTGTTCATAAGTACTGAATTAAATTTTAAGTACTATATACATAGGATTATCATCAATAAAAAAAAAACTCAGGGCTATGGGGTGTCTGGACCCTTGAACCTCCCCGTATGCCTCACTGATAATAACTCTTTTAAACATTTTTGAAAGGACAGGCACGAAAACAAATTATCAACGGTGTCTTTTTTTGTATTTGAAAGAGAAGTTGGATTTAGCACAACATTACAAAATTGTCTTTCATTTGATATTTGATTTGTAAATTATTTCTATTTCACGCGCATCAAGAATTCCAATCACGCAAAATTTTGCTAAAGAAGCTAGATCTATATTCTGAAAATATATACATGCATTTTTTTGCAAATACACATTTCCTTCATTCATTTATATTTTTTTTAAAATGCAATTTTCAAAAACATTTTCAAATTTTTTCCTAAAAAAATGTCTATAATTTTTTTTACAATTATAAAAAGTTTACTTCGAATAATATGCTTTAGCCTATTGGTTACAGTCACGAACTCGTAGCCGACGTGTTGCACGTTTGAGTAATGGTGGTACTGAAGACCTGCCTTGCAGATGAAGCTGATGCATGTTAAGCCTGCCAAGCTCAAAGACCTCCCATCCCGTAGTGTGGTAACTTAAAGTGGGGTGCCAGCTTAGATGTCGTTCTCGTCCTTTGACCGTGGTTAAAAAATTACAAGATCTATTGCCATTAGCTCTCGTGTTGTTTTTAGTGGGGAGTTAATATAATCCTCGCTCACCCCAAAAATATGGAAGAATTCGTTAATGTGTTTCACATACCAACCTATTTTCTGAAATTATTGTTATATAAAAATTAACAATAATGTTGGATTTAGGTATCTACAAAAGACCTAAAAATCATTCATTAACTTATTGCTGAATGAAATGGCTTAGGCATTGAGCAAATGCATTGAGGCCACTGCATATGAATGAAAAAATTTAAATATCACTTATGCATATTACAAAGGAAAATCTTACAGACAAAAAATGTTAATTTTACAGCCACTCTTACAAACAACATTTTATGGAACTTTTACATAACTCTAATTTAAATTTTTTCCGTAAATAGCAGGCTAGATTTGTTTATTTCCGGCCACAGTTATGTCAGCAATGTTGTTAGAAATATCTGTGGTCCCTATGGGAACTGCATATTGACCGCAGTGGCACTGACCCTTTTAAAAGAATTATAATAGTTTCGTATATGCATCACTGACTGGTTTGTCTTCTTGAGGAATTCATCTTAAACTAAAGCAAAATAATTTGCTTCTGGACCCCTTGAATCAGAAATATTTTATTTTAAATGTGGTTTCCATTACGTTGCTATGCATGCGTCTTCGATTTTCGCACCTATTTTTTAAATGCACTCATGCATAAATAATTTAATGGTTTGGATTTTTTGCTACTATATATATACTCAAAAAAGAAAATTATTAATAAAAACCTAATACTAAATTTAATGGTAATATAGTATCTGTAGAAGAAATATTATTTCTTTAAAAATATCGCACGATTCAATGCTGGTTATAACATATGAGTCGCTTAAGAGAAAGATCGAGATCAATGTCCAATAAAAAGAAATAGCATTCTTAAAATTGTAAATATTTTGCATATTCGGTTTTTCGCTTTGGTTTTTTTTTTTGATAAAACATTTGTAAAACATGAAAAAATTGTTCAAAAATATTTTTTAAAAAAAAAAAAATTATTTAAATAAAAATTTCCAAAAATTCTTAAAAAAACCTTTTTTTAAAATTTTCCCTTTTTTGTCAATGTTTATTATAAAAATTTCCATATAAGCCAGACCTTGAAGAACCCCTCAAGTATGATTTTTGAAAAATTCCCATTATTTTCGAATTACAACCATTTGAAAAATTATCGGCTTTTTCTTAAAATTTCTCCCTCTGTTGTGTCGTAAAACATGGATAAACACATTTTAAGTTATACCCAAAAATTCTAGTTGACCCTTTTACAGAAGTCTGAGTTTTATACAGGCAAAATATTATTATATAATAGAAGCATTTTTTTCAAAAGGAGAATATTTTGAAAAATTTCATTCTATGTTCATTTTTGTCAAAAATTACTTGTTTTTTTATTGCAATACTGTTCTTAAAAAAATTTTATATACATTTTCTAAATTAATGACACTAAATATCATAAAATTTTTCCATTTTACGCTTTTTAAAATCAAGTTCCGAATAGTCGGTCCTTAAAAAAAACGTGGGGGGATTCGAACACAGTTTAAATTTTTATTCTAACCAAACTTGTATTTTAGTCACACAAATTATGATGCTAGTATGCATCAAATATAGTTTTTACTTTAAATCGCAATTTCTCAAAAGTGTATACTACATCACAAAAGGAACAATTTTGAAAATTCTACACGTGATATAACTTTGCACACATATTAATACTTTATAAATGAATATTTTAATAAGAAATTTCGTGTGAAGAAGGTACTCAAGAAAAATTTACAGTTTAAAATGTACATAAATGTTCATCGCTTAGAAACTTCTTCCATATGATTCCACATCTGAATCTTTAAAAAATACTACTCAAAATTTTAATAATAATCATTTAAATAATAATAATTTAATAAATGCACATATAAAAAAATTTGGTTACTGTACAACCCGTCATTTTCTTAAATATTTTCCTTAAACTTAGCCCTTTTTTAACATTATGGAAATAGGGAAAGGCTTCGTGAAATGATTCTCATTTCTAAACTATAAAAAAAAGAAAATATTTGATGTTTTTAAAAATTTCTGTTGAATAATACAAACAAGACTTATGAATTATCATATTAATAAATTTTGAAAGTATAATTTAGATGACGGGTTCTATAATTTTTTTATCATATACTGCAAAAAATCCGGCGTATAACGCGCACTTTTAATACAAAAATAAAATCGAAATTTAGAGGTGCGCGTTATACGCCGGATATAAAAATGATAGCTTTAAAAATTATAAAAAAAAGATATAAGCATTAAGAAAATTTACTTATGTATATCGAAATACCGTTTATTTTAAAAAATGACATACTTTTATAGACCTTATAGTATTCGACTGATAGCCTGAAACCGATTTTTAAAGCAGCATAACAGATAATTTTCTATATCTGAAAGTGTCACCTAGATTAGAATATTAATGCATAAAAATTATTTTAAGGACATTTAACAAAAAATTACTTCAATACAATATTTCGGCAAAAATTTACTTAGAATAACCTTTTTTCAAAAATGCTCTCCTTTTGTGAAAATGATTCTATTATAATGTAATATTTTAGCCTCGGGTATATAGCCCCTGGGTGGACCCCTGTACACAGATGCTCAACTTATGATTTTTGAAAAATTCACATTATTTCTTTTCAGAATTAAAACCACTAAAATAGTTATTATGCTTTTTTAAATTTCTCCCTCAGTTGTCGTAAAACATGTGATAAACCCACTTCTAAGTTATATATTTCAAACATTCTAGTTGAGCCTCTGCATGAGTTTGAGCTATATACAGGCGAAATATTATTATATTAGAAGCATTTTTCAAGTGTTTATAAATATTTTGAAATGGGTCATTCTATGTTCATTTTTTGCCAAAATATTGTACTTAAATAATTTTTTATTATAATACTTTTCTTAAGACAATTTTGTATACATTTTCTAATCTAAGTGACACTAAATATCATAAATATTATCCATTTATACGTTTTTGCAAAATCACGGTTCCGAACGTAGTCGGATACCTTAAAGGGTTGTGTTCAAGAAGTGTACTATTTTTTTCGAAAGCCTGGAATAATACATCGAATGAATGACTTAAAAACATAAGAGCACCTCATTAGTACATTTCATGTTTCTAAGCAAGGTGACCGTTATACGGTGAATATACCTCAAAATTATAAAAAATGCAACCTGAAAGGTTAGGTGCGCGTTATATGCCGGATTTTACGGTAACTATTCTTGATTTGCATTCTTTCAATGTTGTTTTCCTGTACAAAAGTACGAAACAATAAGAGTCACCAAATAAAAAGCTCCGTTGTGTATGTGAAACTATTTTTTTTCCATTGAAAATATTAACTGTAACACTTATATTAATAACTTTGTAACAATTGTTCGTTTTTGTTTAAACTATATATACTTGTTCAAAAGACCTCTTCAAAACATTTATAAGGAGAAATTTTACATTATATTTTCATAAACGCACCTTGCGAGGATGCTCTATACGCATTCCATCGGGCTTAGATTTGAAGTTTGAGCAAGCCAATCAAGAATTGCAGCATTTCTTCCATTAATCTTTTTTTCTTTGTGAAAATTAGACGTTGATGGGATTATTGTCCTGACGCCATACCCAACTTCGGCCTCCTAAAAGCTTGCCAAAAGCTAATAAAAGTCTTTCTAAAGTGTGTACATAATGTTCAAATTTTAGCGTCCACTTGAGAAAGCTATAGATGCTTGTCCATTGTAAGCCAATCCTGCCCAAGCCAAGATAGACCGACTGCCTTGTTACCTGTTGTAAAACTTCCTTGTGTCTTTTACGTAGGTCATGTCACTAGCACGCCCACCGATCAGGGTCATCCAAATTCCATTTTTCTCGTCTGTGAACAACGCTGAAAGCCTCTTTTCGTAGTAAGACGTGTGATTAGATGTCCATTAAAATAATTTTTCGCCGTGACGTCTATTTTAAGCCGAGTCTTACGTAACATTCTTCTTAAACAATGTATCGTTCTTTTTATATTCTTCGGTAGACTTGAAATATTCAATATTGTCGAACTGGTTACTCCACGAATAACATTTTCTGCACCTGAAGCCATTTGACTAATTTTCCCGTCATATCTAGTGTTTCAGGTAGCCAAGTCTTCATAGTTGCCAACTCGTAGCCAAACTTATTTCTGTCGAATTGTTTGCTCAAGTCCTCGTGCCATTAAAGATTTGCCATTTAAAGAAACCTGATACACGTTAAATCTGTCGAGTTTTAAAATCCTCAAGTTGGCTGGAATGGTATTTTGGCGAGTGAGTTCCGGCTCTGGTATCTTAATAAATACTATACGAAAATTCACAATATGAAATTCGTCGCCAATAGCCCACTTGGTACCTCATAGTACAACGTTTTAGTAAAGAATCAATCGAATAATCTTATCTATTGTTTGTGACTTTTGATCATTAAATCTGTCCTATCTGAAAGTGGACCTGTTGGCGTGGTGTGGTAGTTTGAAGAAGGGAGGGCCAGCTCAAATATCACCCTCGTTACTTGATCGTCGTTCAAAATTATGAGATCCGTCACCAATAGCCCTTGAGTTGTTTTCAATGCTACGTTAATAAACACTCACTGTGACTTGTATTTTTCTGAATTTATGTTTCGTCCTAACCAGAATTGTGACCAAATAATAATTAATTTTATTATATTTTAAAAACTTTAAAAAATAAACATCACTTTAAAAATTGAAAGATTTAATACATATGTGATGTTAATATTAGAAAGTTTAATTCGTCATTTTTATCATTTATTCAAATCCTGAAATTAGCATGTTATATAAAAGTTTAACATACAAATACGCCTTACTATATTAAAACAACATGCAATAAAAAATTCTAATTTTTAAATGCATGTTTTATTAAATAAAACAATTATGTATAACTTTCGATCTAAAAATTTACTTTTTAATTTAAACTGCGATATATTATTGTAACTCTTACTTACCTTCTTCATATTATTTTGTAAAACAAAATAAAATTGAACTGCAACTGAAAGAATGTCATGATTTAAACAAAGAAAAAAAAAAAAGGGGGTACCGAAATCAAAAAAAGTACGGACCTCCGTGAAACAGAATCAAATACAACAATATTTGAAACAATTTTTGACGTCAAATTTGTTGTCCCAATGCCCTTTTTTGAAGTTTGTACGCATACAACTTGCGTTTGTTACATTTCATGTTTCCTGTTACCAAAGGAAAGAGAAAAAAAAAAGTGATAAAAGCTAACATCCTGAGCATCATTCCAAGGAAGTGTCCATAAGAATTTAGTTTTGTTGGTAAGATGAATATTATCAAATATTATCTCCATACCAAATCTGACGTCAGGAAAAAGAAAGCTAAAAAAAGTTCGCGAGAATTCACGCCCATTTTCCAAGGGATATGAAATTCTGCTTTCATCGCTAAAAAGTGTTAAGCCGTAAAAAAAAATAATCAGGGGCCCACGCAGTTTACAATATCCCACTTCCGAATCGTAAGCCACTAATTCCTTGAAAACGTGATAGAAAAAAAATTTATCATATAATGGTATTGCTCTTTATTGTTTTTACATGTGAAAGATTAACAGGAAATCGATATATGTAAGGATTTTCAAAAATTCAATAAATTCTCCTTAGACCGATCAAGAAATTTTAAGCTTTTATTTAAATAAATTATGAAAAACGATGTTTTAAACATACATAACTATGTTATTACCTTTAAATTCTATTTTTTTATCTTAATTAATACGCTATATTTACCCCATTTATTTTATTTATGCCAATATTTTATGTAATGGTAATATATAAAATAAATAAGATTCTTTGGAATAGCCCTGGATATTAAAACGGTTTGATGTGATGAAAATTTTAAATTCAGCAAAAAAATTAAAAGTTTATCAACATTTAATAGGAGAGGAAAATTCATGAGTCAAAAATATTTCAAAAATAAATATTTTTAAAAAAAGAATATATAGTTTACAAACTTTTTTTCGGGTAAAAAGAATTTTAAAATACATTTAGGTTGAAAGTTTAAAAAAATATTTTAAAAAAATTCTTTTCTCTTAACGAAAATGTTTTGTCTACATCAAATATCGATTTTATTTTCATTTTCTTTATATGTAAGTTCTGTTTTAAATAAATTAAAGATATTAAACATAAAGGTTTCATATTATTTGCAATTACCATGATAGCATCCTGCAAGAAACATTTAAATTGTTTAATTTTAAGTCTCTGAAATGGGTGAACTATTTCACACACATTTTACATACATTCTAATTGAAAAAAAAAAGTTTTTTATGTCTCATAGGGAACTTATTGAGTAATTAATATTCTGGATGGAACTATGCTGGGGAGGGGGAGGGTCACGAAATTATTTAACTCGATCTTGATAGAATTTAATTTATGAATTAAATTGTTATAACAACTGAATGGATGGCTATATTGATTGTTTAAAATATTGGGTTTAAAGATAAAGGTGTATTTTTCTGCATAATATTAAAAAGAAGTGATAAACAAGAGTCTATACGCGTTATGAACAACATAAGTAGAAATTAAATTTTTAATTAATTGCTAAAAGAAAGCTATATATATATGTGTGTGGAATGTATACTTATATAAGATGTCATTCAACATATTAACTGGTTTACAGAGACATTATATCTTATCTTAATAAATTCTGACATATCTTCATAAATTCTGAAAAGATTACAAAATTAGAGAAAGGATTATTTATTGATCCATTTTATGACGTCATATATGCTTGTCGCAGTGCATCACATTACGTCATAGTTTTGGTTTGTTTCTTTTACTCGTAATTATATGAATTTTAAAGGCAGATTTCTTGGATATCAGAGTTAACTCAAATTCAATATTTTTATTGCTATTTTTATTGTTCACGATAACGCTTTTGATCTGTTGAAACACAAAGAATAATTTTCACGAATTAATACAAAAACATATCTAATTATAAATTTATAAATGTTTGTATACTCTCAATGTCACATTAATAGATCATTTTAAAACTTTTAATATCATTTTAAGATTCTTAAAGGTATTTTATGTCATATTTTAAGTCAAAATATTGCATAGAATTATTTAAAAAGTTTTCAACAATTTTTAACTTACTATTATCCATAACTTGGTCATAAAGCTTTCTTTACACAAGAGGACCCCATTATTTTCAGCTGACTTCAGCTCAAATATTTGTAGTGGATTATTCCAGAAATGTAAAAGGATAGTTATATAAAATAAAGTAGATGTAGGTTTTTAAAAAAATTTCTTATCAGATTTAATCATATCTGTAAAACAAAGATAAAATAAAATTTATCATTTAATTGATGCCGGACTGAGATAAATAAGATTAAAATTCGCTGAGAATTTTATGAAGAGAGAGACTGATTTTTACATTATACTTATTCTGGAAATATCGAATTTTAAAACCTTCCAAGGTACACAAACTTTCAAGAGATCTGATATATTTTTTAAATCATTAATTCAAAATAAATACCGTAAAATCCGTCGTATAACATGCACCTATACTTTCAGGCTGCATTTTTTTTATTTTTAGTTATATTCGCCGTATAACGCTCACCCCCATTTTTACGAAGAAATCTAAAATATTGGTACATAATGCTCTTATGTTTTAAGGTAATTTATTCGAGGTATTATCACAGACTTTTGAAAAACAGTATACTTCTAGAAGTACAACTCTTATATATAGCTCATAAGCCATGTCATTTCTTTTAAGGTATCCGACTACGTTCGGAACCGTGATTTTGCAAAATTGTATAAATGGATAATTTTTATGATATTTAGTGTCACTTAGATTAGAAAATGTATATAAAACTGTTGTAAGAATAGTATTACAATAAAAAATCATTTAAGTACAATATTTTGACAAAAAATGAACACAGAATGACCCATTTTCAAAATATTCTCTCCTTTTGTCAAAATTGCTTCTATTATAATAATATTTTGCCTGCATGTTGTTCAGACCTCTGTACAGAGGCTCAACTAGAATTTTTGTATATACCTTAGAAGTGGATCTATCCATGTTTTACGACAACAGAGGGGAGAAATTTTAAGAAAATACGCCGATAATTATTTCAAATGGTTGTAACTCTAAAAATAATGTGAATTTTTCAAAAATCGTAGTTGAGCCTCTGTACAGATATCTGAACCATATACAGACAAGATATTATTATAATAGAAGCATTTTTCACAAAAGGAGAACGTTTTGAAAAAAAGTTATTCTAAGGTAATTTGTAGCCGAAATATTGTATTTAAATAAAAAAAATTTGTCAAAATGTCCTTAAAACAATTTTATGCATGTATTCTAATCTAAGTGACACTAAATATCATGAAAATTATCCATTTATGCGCCTTTTTAGAATCACGGTTCCGAACGAAGTCGGATACCTTAAATGAGCAATATTTCGATATGTGTAGAAGGAAAAAAATTTATATGCTCATATCTTTTGTTATTTTTAAAGCTATCGTTTTTATACCAGGCGTATAACGCGCACCCGTAAATTTCGATCTTATTTTTAAAATGCGTGTTATACGCAGGATTTTAGATAGATGAAAATATTTTAAATATTACAATGTTTTACATTTTGATTTAAATCAACTAAAACATATTGAGGCTATTTAAAGCAGTAGCTTTCTTTCGAAAAATGCTTGCTCTATATTCCAGAGAAACGTCCAGAATTGCTTGGCGACGTCAATGATTGTTGTCGCCAAACAACTAAAGTAAATCCTTTTTTAAAATTATAAATCTGATTCGCGTGTTCGTATATTTAGTGGGCATCCGCCAAATTTCTTTCTACTACGAAAACTACATTTCAAGTTGAGGGCTTAACCAAGTAACGGGAATAACAGGCACCCGACAGGCTGGCAAACAAGTACTAAGAATGAATCATGTAAAGGCAGCACTCATCTCTTAACTTCAAAACGTGTAACTGTACTAAAACATTGTCTTCGCGTGGTTTTAGATTTAGCAGACGCCCAGGTTTGATTTTCTTAGACATGCTTAGATGACTATAAGAAAATGATGTGGCATTTTTTTCTACTTTAATTGCAAATAATTCTAGCCTATCACATCCAGATGTGTCATTGATATTAAAAATAACTTTAAATTATTCTTATCGTTCAAAGATTTGTTTTGGATTGTAAATAATACGATAATTATAAAAGACGTCAAACGTTTTCTTTCTTGTTTTAAAGGTCTTATGTTCAAAATAAACATAAGAGTACCATTCATTTTTCTCTCCTTTTTTTCCAGTTCATTCCAGAAATACATTTTCTATATTTTTATATAAATATTTACGTTTCTTGTGTGTTATTTGTTTTATTCTTCCGTTTTATTTACTTCGTTTGCAGAATTGAGCATTACTTGCCGTAACTGGTACTTAATATCTGAGCTGCTTCAAGTTTTGCGTTCAAAAGAGATTTAGAAGTTTTTGTCAAATTTGTTTTTTCCTCAACTTTTTTTTCCTTTTTTTACTTTGGTCTAGGATTTTCGAAAATTCTTTTAAAACAGTATTATGTTCTTAATCACAAGTTTAAGAGAATTTAATTATAACTACAACTATAGTTTAGAACTCTGTAAATTAATAGCAGAAATTTTCGTTTTCAGAAACCCTATTATAATATTACCAGATTTAGAAGCTCAAAATTCGGAACGCTTTATGTTTATACTTATATATATATATTTTTTACAAATAAATTACTTTATTAGTATTGCAATTGTAGTTGAAGGGGCATGTAGAGGTTATATAACATATCTATCTATATCTGTATAAATCAAGATAATTTTTTAAAAATATTTTTACTAGTGATGCATAATATTTTTTAATATATAAAGAATAAATCAAAAGCTAGGTATTCATTTTAAAACAAAATAATAAATTTGCAACCCTTCTAAATTATTAAATTTTTTAATGAAGATGCTTTATACTTATCTGAAGTATGAATATTTCTTAGAACATATTTTCCTTTTTTTGTTCTTATTAAAGCCTGGGCAGCACCGCTGATAATTAAAAAATACATGTCTATTACAATTTCAAATCTCACTATTAAACTAAAATATCAGTTAAAAATTGCAAAGCTGTCTGTAAATGAAATTCTGAACTGCAGCTGTGAGCAAAAATTCCACGAATGTTGGAGGGGAAGAGAAATACAGAGTGTGAACTAGATCCCCTCCCACAA
This sequence comes from Trichonephila inaurata madagascariensis, assembly GCA_019973955.1. Lineage (NCBI taxonomy): Eukaryota > Metazoa > Arthropoda > Arachnida > Araneae > Nephilidae > Trichonephila > Trichonephila inaurata. The sequence continues at coordinate 23,982 of BMAV01021698.1, forward strand.
CTTTTTTAAGATAAACGCTATAGATGGGGAATCCCTTGTTTATGCAGCCGACATGGCGCACGTCTTACGTTTTTATTCTCAGTTTGCAACCTACACTACTGAAATAAATATTAGCACACACATTTAAACTTTTATATTCAATTCGGGACAGATACTAAATTCGAGACCAAAAAACGAGCAATAAAAACAGGACTGAAAATTCGGGACATGACATCACCTTAATTATAAAGAAAGTCAAACATTTTTATAAAAAAAGAAAGCAAATGCGCTTGAAGTTTTTGTGCTTAAGAATGAGTTTCTCAGTCTTCAATACGATAAATAGACCAAAGGTATTTATAATAATTGTTTTAAAACGAAAATAAAGATATTGTACAACAAAGTGTAGTATAGTCGTATGTGTTCTAATATCCATGGGGGAAAAGGGTCCTGAATTGTTAGTATCAGGACGTATGATCAGGGAATATTCATTCAGAAAGGTAATAATTACAGTAAAATCCGGCGTATGACGCGCATTTTTATCACAAAAAATGAGATCGAAATTTAGGAGTGCGCGTTATACGCCGGGTATGAAAATGATAGCTTTAAAAACACACACACACAAAGAGATGGGCATAAGAAAAATTGGACTTCTACATGGATTGGAATACTGTTTATTTGAAAGAAATGACATATCTAATGAAGTTAAAGGATTATGATTCTAGAAGTATACTATTTTTCAAAATCCTGGGATAATATTTCGAAAAATGACTTAAAAACATACGAGCATTGTACACGCTCATTTCTTGTTCTTTTGTAAAAAGGGGTTCGCGTTATACGGCGAACATACCTGAAATTTTAAAAGCAGTTTGAAAGTATGGGTGCGCGTTAAACGCCGGAGTTTACGGTATGTATTTCTCATGAGTGATTTATACGTTTGAAATTCAGGTACATAAATTCAAGAAATAATTTATATTTTATGTGAATTAGCACTGTGCAATGTATAAATTTAAATAATCAGTTTTAATTTTTAATAGTTAATGCATTCTTTTTATGTATTTATTACGTTGTACACTTAAATTTTTATGCTTATTATATACACTATTGAGTAAAAAGAGAACAAATTAAAGATATTTAAAAAATCAAAGACAAACAATAAAGAAAATTATTTAATACAAATAACATTTTCATCTAAAAGTAATCTGTATTAGTTCTTAATCAAATGTTCTTATGTATGTATGTGTGTGTGTGATTTTTTTTCTATATTTTGATTCTTAATTTTTTTAATTGTTCATCAGTTTGGAACTGACATTGGCAGAAACTCCTTATTGCTACAGCAATAAAATAAATAATGAAGCATTAATTCTTAAACAAAGTTATAATCTTTTATAATATCCAGAATACTTTCTAATTTATCAGTATTGGGAAACCTCGATGTAGTAATAATGTTAATTATAATTAGGTGAGAGGCACCCAGTGGTGTACACTCTATTAAGGAAAGAGGGATTACATTCTAAAAAAATCGTTGACGATACCCCGGAGGTGTAATCTCTACGGTAAAAATTAGAAATGTATTGGTCTGTGGAGAGTTTAAGACAGTTTGTTTTTGCATCCAAATCTGTTAGAAATTATATCTATTCGAATTAAATTTTATAAATATCATTCTGGGAAAATTGTTACTGTAAAAACAAGCGAAAAGACTAAAAAAAGTTCATTCGCTTTGAGTCAAATTTGAGTTACTAGTGCTTTTTATTTTCAATTCAGAAAAATTTCTGTAGATTCAGACATTTCTGTACATTTCAAATTACCATCCATGGAATTTCCAACCTCGTTATCTATGCATTTTATAACCTGTCATTATAAAGGAGGTGACACATCAGTCGGTTATCACGCTCTTTAGCAGACCATGCAAAGATATGAATCGCTATAAAAATTTCGAGTCCCACACGGGCCAACACAAAACACCTGCCGTAAAGCAAATCTTGGAACATTTGCCTTATGCGTAATGCGGAGCAGTCGCCGATATGTTTTCACTCTGCTTCTCTAAGAATTCCCCATGAATGATTAATGAGAAGTTTTATGTCAAAGATTTCTAAATATGTTTTTACCATTCCTCAGTTGAATGTTGATCACTGAAATATTCCCGTTTAGGGAAGAAATATTTTTGACTGCGCAATATGCGTGTCTGTTTGGATAATGTCTATTGAATGAAGGAGCAGGATTTTCCAGGGTGGATTTTTGGAATTTTGCGGAAGAAAAATGAATAAGCAATAGTACATTTAATCTTAGAACATTTCATAATAAAGTTTTCAAATATTGCAAAACTTTTACTTTTCTTTTAAACTCTTAATTTAAAGTGGAATTTTTTTTAAAAAAATGGTAAAATATTTCTTAAAAACAAATAACAGAATATTTTCAACTTTTAAGGTATCCGACTACGTTCGGAACCGTGATTTTAAAAAAGCACATAAATGGATAGTTTTCATGATACTTAGTGTTACTTCGATTAGAATACATGTATAAAATTGTTTTAAGGACATTTTGACAAAAAAAATTATTTAAATACAATATTTTGGCAAAAAATTAACTTAGAATAATCTTTTTTCAAAATGTTCTCCTTTTGTGAAAAAGGCTTCTATTATAATAATATTTTGCCTGAATATAGCTCAGATTTCTGTACAGAGGAGCAACTATAATTTTTGAAAAATGCACATTATTTTCAGAGTTACAACCCATTGAAATAATTATCGGCGTTATTTTTTCTTAAAATTTCTCCTTTCTGTCGTCGTAAGACATGGATAAACCCACTTCTAAGTTATATATTTCAAAAATTCTATTTGAGCCTCTGTACAGAGGTCTTAGCTATATACAGGTAAAATATTATTAAAATAGAAGCATTTTTCCAAAGGAACATTTTGAAAACGTCATTCTATGTTCATTTTTGTCAAAATAGGGATTAAAAGAATTTTTAAATTTTAATACTATTCTTAAACTATTTTCTATACATTTCTAATCTAAGTGACACTAAATATCATAAATATTATCCATTTATACGCTTTTGCAAAATCACGGTTTCTTACGTAGTCGGATACCTTAATTTGACTGACTACTTTCGGAACCGTGACTTTGAAAAGGCATATAAATGAATTAATTTTTGAAATATAGTGTCTGTTGAATTAGAATAAATTTATAAAATTGTTTTAATAATATTATTACAATAAAAATTATTTGAATGTATTTCCTTGTTAAAAAAGGGAAGAAAGAATGGAATATTTTCAAAACATTCCCCTTTCATGAAAAATATCCATACAATAATAATATTTTACCTCTATATAGCTAAGACTTCCCTATAGAGCCTGAACTAGAATTTTTGAAAAACATAATTTAGAAATAAATCTATCCACATTTTAATAAATAGGAGTATAGAAATTTTAACATAAACATGCGTTATTATTTCGATTTGTAAATCTGAAAATAATTTGAATTTTTCGAAATCCTTTGATAAGTCTGTAGAGAAGTCTTTGCTATGTATCGGGAAAATACAATCATTAGTGAAGCATTTTTTTCGTAAAAGGATAATATGTCATTTTTACGAAAAAATTGCATTTAAATATTTGTTTTGTAATAATATTTTCAAAGCAATTTTATATGTATATTCTAATTAAACTGGCACTAAAAAGCGAAAAAAAAAAAGTATTCATTTATTTGCTTCTCCAAAATCATGGTTCCGAGCGTAGTCAGTGCGGTGCTTTAAGATAATTAACAGTACTAATACTTGGGATATTACGTTGTATCAGTACTATATCAAAAAATCAAAAAAATTCATAAATTTCTGAATATTTAAAGGATTTTTTACCATATTGAAAAAAAAGTTCAAAATATTCAGAAACTTAAAAACTGTATGTATTTTCTTGAAGCTATTTCCCAAAAGAATAAATAAAATCTCTCAAAATAACCTTTTTCTGCTGCACGTTCCACTGCGTGTCAGCTTGTAAACACACTAGCAAATAAAAGCCACCAATTAAAAAAAATAATATAAAAACATGATTCGGCTTATATTATTTAATCTACAAATTGCTTTTTCATAGAAAAAAATTTCTTTATCGACGTGTTTTCGGTTGAATCATTCTTTGTTCTTTGTCCATTTTTTAAAAAAAAGCATTTAAAAAAACGTGAGATGATAAATTGAATTAATTTTTGTACTTAAATATATGAAATCAAATATTACCGAAATTTTTCGATTAATATCAAATGATTTGTAAAAAAATACATATAATCATCTTTTTCCCTTTTGTATTATTTCGATGAGTCACAACTCACATCTCAATTATTACATCTTTTTTCTCGTGTTTCTTTTTTATCTGAAATTGATCCACATTGAACAGTCCAATTTTGAGATTTTCAATGCTTGGCTGAATAAATCTCCATTTTCAATTTAAAGGTCATTATTTTTCATTCTACCTCCTTTCTGTCTCGCCATTGAATTCGGCTTCCTTTTTACAACACGTGTATTGAAACTGTTATTATCAATATAAGAACATGTGAACTTAACATTGTTGTTAAGAATAATCTGCTTGGTAACACATTTCGCTTGACGTAAGTGCAAATACGCGTCTTAAAAACTCCCGTCAATCCCACGAGTTTGAAGGTCGAAACACTCTTTCAGATGAAAAATTTTACAGACTAAATATTATGAAATTCAAAAGTTGACCAAGAAATCTTTCACTAGTTCCTTTTCTCTAAAAGGAAGAGATTATAAAGTTCCTTTTGGCTTACACGTAGAATCTGTTTATATGCAATGGGATAAATTTATGACAATCGTATACTAAATGGAATCGCGTTTGTCCTCCAGTGGAATTCAAAAAAGTGACATTATACTTGCACTTATTATTCTACTTGTAAAATGTAGATAAAATTTTAAATTTGATGATTTGGTAAAGATATTCAAGCAATAGCATTCTTCAAAAAGTTTTTCAAAATTTTAAAAAATAAATAAAAATTACTGCATTAAACGTGTATTTTTAAATTAAGTGCAATTTTTTACTTATATTTATCTCGTTGACAAATATATACTATTAAAAGGAAATTTTCTGTAAAAATCAAAGTTACCAACAACAAAGCACATGAATATATTGGTTGGAAACAGGTGTTGCAGTTATCATGTGATAATGATATCACATGAACTTAATCCAATGATCGATCGCACCGAATGAAAAAAATTGAACTACTCTATGACAGTTAGATAGGACACAAATATATTTTTAAAATCATACAATACTAGCTTCTTTATTAAAGCGGGTATATTTTAAGGACATCAATCCTAATTGAAATGCTACATGTTATTTTATTTCTTAAGCCTTGATATAAACTCAGAAGCTAAAGAATTATGAACTTGTGCATTACAGTCTATAATATATTTCATTATGAAACAAAATAGGCTTGAATGAACGAAATAAATTCGGAATTGTATATAAATAGTCATTACACTAAATTTCGGTTCCTACAAAAATGTTCGAAACAATTGTGCAGATTTTATTTTACGCCACACTATGAAGCAACACGAGGGCTATTGACGATGAACCTCGTAAATCTGAACCATGGTCAAGTGTCGAGTGAGTGAACCTTAACGTCGCACTGTTCAGTTACATGAGGGCTTTTGGCGACGGACCTCGTAATTTTGAACCATGGTCAAGTGACGAGGAGGACACCTGAGCTGGTAACCTTCTCTACAAACTCTCACCCGAAAGGACTTTGAGTTCCACACAGTTTTAAAGTGCATCAGCCTTTCTAGACAAAGTCACTGGGGTTGGAATCTTCGACAATACAAAAACTGGCCATTAGTTCGCCACCATGACCACAATAGTTGTGCAGAAAAATGTGTAAAAGAAGATATTAAAATCTATCGTTTCGTGCAGCAAATGTCAACTCGAGAAAAATCGAATGTTCCTAAGAATAAATCTCGACAAAAACTCTGTTTCTGTATACCAACAAGTTATTTTTAACCCCAAACAAATACAACACGAACAAATTTTCGTCATATTACGTATATATATACAGTATTTATATAATTTATCTGGATTATTTCGACTTCTTTAATCCCAGAGACAATATTGCCGTGGTAAGATATATTTCCACTTTAAAACAACAACAAAAATCATATACTGTTGACGTATTTACATCAATTTCCGGTTAAACATCCTGGAATCTTTTTTTTTTTAACATTCTTGATCTAAGATGATAGGGTTCATAAGATTTCCCACGCAGAAAAGTCAATACATCTTAGGCGCTGTTATCAGGCTCCAAATGCTTCAGAACAAAGAACTTCACCGGCAACACGTGTCGGCAAACGCTGAGGATGGAATTCAATTGTTGAGAGGCATCGAGGTACTGACGCAAAAAGCGTAATCGAAAGGGCTAGGAATCTTTGGTTTTATCAGTGCCATAACCTGGTTACATTTCTTAAGATTAGAGGTGGGATGTCTTTTCTTGAAAACGGATCGTAATTTTTTTATCCGTCCGATAATCTTGTACGTACGTGTGAAAAACAAGTATCCAAAGTCAAGAGGCCATGTTGCTCAACGTTGCCTAAGATTCACGCAATAAATCAGCATGAGTTTCAAAAATTTGAACTTGGATCGTCTTTTTATAGAACCAATATTATCTACTAAGAAATCATTGCACTTCTCTCTCTAGATTTTTTGTGATAACCACCCATAGAAACAAAAAGTGAAATTGTGCTCTTTCTAAATATGAGGATCGAATCACAGCTGAAATATATTGAAAAAAAAAAATATTCTGAGATAAGTTGACATCATAAACCTCCCTCATATTTTAAGATACTGAATAAAAAATCGATTTATTCCTAATTCCATAAACGGTTATGCAAATCAGCATCGATAAATAAAAAAAATTCTTAATGCTTACAGATGTAAAGAAATAACTTTATACTATTATTATATTAAGAGGTGACTGGCTACGTTCGGAAACGTGATTTTGAAAGAGTATATAAAAGAATAATTTTCTAATATCTAGTGTCAGTTAAATTAGAATATGCATATAAAATTGTCTTAAAAATATAATTACATGAAACAAATTTTAATGAAGTTTTTGAAAAAAAGACATATTTAAAAAATTCTCTTTTTATGGAAAAAATGCTTCGATAATTATAACATTTTGCTTTTATATATGTATATATCTGATTTTAATACCAGGGTTAAACAAAAGGTTTAGCAAAAAATTCTCATTATTTTCAAAGTTACAATCAATAGAAATAATAACCGTTTTTTTTTTTTTTTTGTTAAAATTTCTCTACTCATATATTAAAACATGGATAAATCCACTTTTAATTTCTACATTTCAAAAATCCTGGTTCAGGCTCTGAAAAAAGTCCCAGATGTAAGTAGTCAAAATATTATTATAAAAGGGAATATTTTTTATGAAAGGAGACTGTATTAAAAATATGTCATTCCTCTTCATTTTTTGTGAAAAAATTGCAGTTAAATAATTTTTTCTTGCAATAATATTTCTAAAATATTTACATATATGTATGTATCTAATTCAACTGACACTTAATACACAAAAAAATTATCCAATATTACGCTTTTTCAAAATTACGGTTCCGAATGTAATCATTCCTTTAAATCATTAATACTCTACAACACATTTCAAGAACAATACTATCTTTAAAGAAAATAACTCATCACTACTCTATTCTTCTTACTATTAAATCATTAACTTGCTGTAATTAGTAATCTAGAAACTCTTTTTTTAATTAATTGCTTTATGATATGAAATCCAAATGAAAACCATTCTCTTCATCAATGACTGGCAATAAAGAAATGAAATAATCAGCTATAAAACTGTATTAAGAACGGTATTTCCCTTTCTGGAAGTATTACGACGAATTAAATATACTGAAATTATTCAATACAAATAACGTCAATTCATCCCATAAATGTGTAATATTGCACCTATTGTGATTTCATCATATTTCCATGAAGCTTTATTTGAGTGTCATCAAATACATATCTTTGAGATTATTTTGAGGCAATGGAATTCAACAATAGTTTTGAGAAATGAAGAAGAATACTTATTTATAGATTCATATTGAAATGACGTGTGTGTGTGTTGTATCAAACAAATTTTATTTACATTCTGGTTACAATAAAGTTCAAAATTCTTCATCATTAAGTCTCCAAATGTTTGTAATAATGCACATTGCTCTTCATAAATCTCTCTGAATTATTTACTGATTAAAAAATATTTCCATTGAAGTTTATTTTTGAAAAAGCAATTATATCTTTAAGATATTTTTGGTGATTTTTATTATTTTTTGTTTAATATTTATCACAGCACTAGGTAGCAGGAGATTTGTAAATATTTTGTTTAATAAACTAACAATTTAAATGTAGATAGAGTTAACGCAAAAAAAAAAAATTTATATTATTGATTATGACGTTGAAGTAAAAATACCATGGATTACTTTTTGTTAATTTCTTTTTAAAATCATTTATTCATATTGATTAAAAATAATTCAGTTGTTTATTTCTGAAATTTGAAAAAAAATTATTAATCTTTAACCTACATTTTATAACTTATTCATCTCTTTTATGTATTGGATTGACTGATGTAAGGAATAAATTATTGTTATATTTAAAAAGATGTAAAACACCTCAAATTTTTTAAATGATGTTTCGAATTATAAATTTGAAACTAGAGTATATCATACTCCAAAACATTTTTCAGGGAAATGTGCATTTTTAAATGAATAACACACTTATATTTTGATAGTTCACGTGTTAACATCTTTATTTTTAGAGTGTGAAGAGTAAGTACCCTTTGCACTCTTCCAAGATTTGCTTATCACAATTAAATCACGAAGTAGCAGATTGTGTGGCGGACTAGTTAGTATTCTATAATATATATAACTGGCTAAAACTTTTTACTATTGATTACTGGTAGTTAAATTCTTTGTTTACTCAAATTGTGAAGCGAAAGCTCATTTTATGTCCAAAATTCTGGATGAATTCATAATTCGTTGCCAAATCAAAATAATAATTTATGGAATGCAATTCTGTAAAGGGATGATTGCAGCACAAAGATGTGCGTTTTAACAGATTTCTGGGCGATTCTTATCAGTATTTTCACACGTTCAATGAAGGCCATTTTATGGGTTGTAGATAGATATGCTTTAACGAAGGTCATTTTTTTTTATCCACAGAGATCTCTATAGAAAGATAATTCGGAGTTTCAGGGTAAAAGGATAAATCTACAAAAATTTTAATTAAAATAATGAGTTCTATAAATTTAAAACGTTACGAATGTTTTGGAAAATTCAAAAAATAAATTTTTTCCACAATCAAATAGTTGTAAATCAAAAAAGTTAGTTTACAAAATAAAAACTATGAATGTTTAAAAACCTAATTAGTTTTAAACTTCACTATAACAGAAAGACCTGCAACAACATTTCCGATACTTTAAAATTCCATATTCTAATCTCATAAAATTAAAAGTTACGAATCAGCAGAGATTCGAGTTGAGTTGCCGCAGAGAGGCTGCAATCAAATAACTATTAATTTATATTCAGCCGGCTCAAGTTCATGGTGGTTGAGTACTACTTTACTAGCGCCGCCATTGTAAATAAAGCTGAAAGTAATGTAAAAAAACTGTAAAAACTGCAATGTTATTACTCTTGAAAAGCAATCAAAAGAAATTTGATTCATAAGGCAAAAAGCTCTTTTATATCCATTAAACTTTTACTAGATCCGAATAGTAAAAAAGTTATGTATTCTTCGAAAACTGTGAAGGTGAGATTAGCATTTAATTCTATTATTTTTCCTTTTAAACAAACTTGAAATATGGATTACGGTAAAAGAATATAGATCAAAAAAGTTAGAAATAAATTTAAAATATATATTAACCTTAAAAGCCCGCTATAACGCGCACTTTTAACACAAAAAATAAGGTCGAAACCTAAGGGTGAGCGTTATACGCCGGGTATAAAAACGAAAGCTTTAAAAATAATAAAAGAGATGAGCATAAACTTTTTTTTACTTTTACATGTATCGAAGTACTGTTTATTTAAAAGAAATGACTTGCCTTATGAACTAAAAGAGTTGTAGTTCTAGAACAGAGGTACTCAACCTTTTTTACCGCTGGGCAGCAAATGTATGACAACTATTTCACACGGGCTGCAACATGCAGATTAATGGGGAGGGGATGAAGCTAAAACAAAAGACATTTAAAATGGGAAAATATTAACCAATATTTAAATGTAGACTATATTAGAATCCCTACTCACTAAAGAAAATATTTTTTATTTATTTTTATTGAGTAAATGGATAATTTCGATTTCCTTTCATCTATGACCACAAGCCTTTTGTCTACATTCTACTGTCATACAAAAAAAGCTGCCATATACTTTGATAATTTGATTTTTTTCTTTTGACAAAGACTCGTTTATTTTTATGTTTCGATCATGAATTTCCCCTCAGGGGGCTCACCTTCTTTAGGTGGGTACGGGTGTCCCAATCCCGAGGTACCCTAGTGATCTTTTCCTTTTCCCAAGGGGTTTACTATCTTTGGTAAACACGGGTGTCAAGACCCCGGGGTACCCCAGTGATCCTTCTCTATTTTCGACTCTCCATCTTGTCATCCAGTTTCTCCTTTTCTTCTTTTCCCGTCCAGACCACAGACCTATGAATGTTTGGGGCGCAGTATAGCCAAAACTGGCTCTCGAGCCATAAAACGCAAAACTCAACTCAACTCAACTCGAACATGAATTTATCAAGTGCAGGAAAAGAGAGCTTTTACTGAAAAAGTTTTTACTGAATTTCCAGACTTAAACCAGCATTATTCGTTTAAAATTAGTTCAAACTTGTTTGTGCATTTTTGTTTCAAATTTATTCAAATAATTTCTTTGATTTGACTAAAACAAATAATTCTTTTCAAAATGAAAGATCATTTTATGTTTTAATAGTTTGATAAAAGTATATAATATAAGTACGGATCTCTTATAACAACAAAATATAGAAAAATTAAAAGTCATCATACTAAAAAGAAAAAAAAAATGTTATCTGAAAAAGCAAGTGAATTTCCTTTTCCAAAGGGCCGTGGCGGGTCACTCAAAAAAGCGCGATGGGCCGCAGGTTGAGTATCTTGTCAAAAGTCTGGGATAATAACTCGAATAAATGGTTTCACAAAACATAAGAGCAGTGTATACTAATACTTCAGATCAGTAGCGCACACAGGAATTTTTCAAGGGGGGTTGAAAATTCATCATTCTTGTATCATGCTATTTTTGATTTTGTCGATTTTCAGGAACAAAACACAGTAAAAAACTAATTATTGAATAAATAATTAGCATTAATTAATAAAATTAATCATTAATAATAAATATTTAATTAAATTTTACGTAATATATACTTAGAATTATAACCAATCTGAAAAAAATCAAGGGCTTTGGGGGTCCGGACCCACAGGCCCCCCTTGTGTGCGCCACTGCTTCAGATTTCTTCGTAAAAGGGGAAGGGTGCGCGTTATACGGCGTTTATACCTAAAAATTAAAAAATTAAAAAGCTTTAAAGTATAGGTGCGCGTTATACACCGATGCGCGTAATACGCAGGATTTTACGGTAAATCATAAAAAAATATATTTTATTGACAGAAGCAATTATGCGATTTATTCTAAAAGTTATAAATCATCTATTTTCAACTATTCGCTTAGCATTTGAATCGCGTCCTTTCGACAACTTAACGAGAGCATGAAATATCTCCGCATTTTTCCTTCATCTCCCTTTTATTTGCAAAATATCAGTTCAATGACCTCGATATACGAGAGGTCTATTCAAATACTAGTTTTATTTATCGTAAAGAAAGGAAAAGCCAACTTTTTCTTATCTCGGATTTTCGTACGTTTCCCAATAACGCATATTGACAGCTCGTAATTCACGTTCAAAATCTCTCATTATGCCTTTCTTTTACCATTAGGCACGACGTTTTCTCCTCGTTATCGTCTCTGTCAAGGACCTACATATTGGTCATCACAGTGTCTCTTTTCCACGTTTTCTTCCCTCTTTTTTTTATTGGTATTTTCTCTCTTGTTCTATTTTGGTAACATTCAGACGAAACCTGTTTGCGACGTGTTAGTGCGCATTCATAATTTCGTTTACTTTTTCTATCTATTTATTTATTCTTGAGAAAATAAGGTCAGGAACTAGCAATCCGTGGCCGATTCGCACGGTATTATGTAAGGATATGAGCAGCATGTCTGCTCATCTTTTCAATGTGCCGTTATTTGGCATGGTATTGAATTTCGCTGCTTGACATCCTGTGTGTTTCGCACAGTTGGACATGAGGCACACATGTTCAAACTTGCGAATTTTTTCCCAAGGTCGTTTTTCAGTATTGTTGCGGCTAGTGAGAAAGGTGACTTTTGAATTACTGGGAACATCATTCAACCATCCTTGTTTACAATTAGCTGATAATAGACGTTTATTTGATGGCTTCTTTTTCTTTTTGAATTCTGAGATAAAAGCTTACGGTTTACAGGTGCCTTAAGAGTTGGATATTGTAACATTTTTTTATGGGCATGAATTATACTTAAACTTATCCTTTAGAGATAATTGTAATCAGAATCGTGGTTAATAATGTAGGAAGGGAAGTGTTTTAAAAAAGAAAAATATGATGCAATGATATTGGCCAGCGCGTCATGAGTTCGAGCCCTAGTGCAACGAAAGATCTGTTGTATGGAAAGACTATAAAATATGCTTCGAATGGAAAAGTTATTTCTTACTAAATGATCTTCTAAAACAGTATTGTCACGAACTCGTGCCTGGAGAGTCGAGGGTTCGAGTCCTGGTGCCAATGAAGATCCGCTGTGAAGAGGAGCTGATGCACGTTACATCTCTCGTGGATAAGTCATCCGGTTGTAATTATGTAGTAATTAGAAGGGGGTGTCAGCTTAGGTGTTGTTCTCGTTCCTTGATCGAGGTTCAGAATTACCAGGTCCGTCGTTAACAGCCTTCGTGTTGCTTAATAGTGTGTGACGTTAGTAAACACTCACTCATAACGCAATTATAAATAAAAATTTCTGATATAAACATATTCATTAAAACTTTTTGACTTTCATGTTTTTAATTAATATCTTTTCGTTGCATAATATTTTCTCAGAATTGAATCAGGGTACATTCGTTTGGAATTTAAATGATATCGAAATTAGTACTCAAAAGATTGATTACTTGGCGCATATGAAATGCTTGTTCCTAGTAAATAAACCATGTCATTAGGCTTAGCAAATTCTAAAATTTTTTTAACTTACAAAATTTTCAACGAAAATGCTTCGATTTATGTTCATGATTAGAGATTTATTCTACATACTTTCCAAGGAAATGTTGATAACATGTACAAATGCTTTTATTTCTAAATGGAATTATTGTATTGAAAAATAAACCTGTAATTTTTTTTTACCATTCACTTTGGAAATGTATAAGAAGGAATATAAAAAATATCTTTTGTATCATCAAATTCAAAATTAATAATATTATTTAAATAAGGTTGAAATAATAACTCAGTCAAAAAGTAACAAATCATTTACTTCAAAAATACAAAAATATAGACAATCTTAATTTAAATAATAATTTGCTTGTATTTATTATTTTTTGTTAGATCAATTACTTGGCATAGAATATCGAATTTTTTATTGCGAAAACTTGGAGACCTCAATAAAAGCTAATCTTGAGAAAGTGGTTGTTAAAATCATCAATTTAACTTCGAAAAAAAATAATAAAACGATTGTAGTGTCGTTATTTCATTCTTTTCCATTTTAGAATTTATTTCCTTGCAACAATTGTAAGGCTTCGGGGCTGTCACTATCTTATATCTAACAGCAAAATAGACAGTTCTATTTACCCGTTTTATTTTACGCTACTGAACTCATTTCAATTGTTTATATCCGGGAGAAAAGCCTACGCACTCTTGATATTCAATGAAGCGATACTCGGGAGAGAAAAAAAACAAAGTGAATATTAATAATAACAAAAAGACGCGAAAAAGGCGTTTATGTTAAGTTGATTTTTCCGGTGCAAATCGAATAGTTTGATTTGATACCGGGAAAGAACTTGAATCACATTTCTCTTTCTTATCGTTGGAAGATGATTTTCGAGACGGAAAGCGGACAGCGCAAATCCTCCAATAGGATGGGGACTTTGAAGAGGTTACCACATTTGGCAGTTTATCGCCGAAGGAATGATTTGTCGCGATTTATTTTTATTTCTATCAATTTACTACACGCGCGCCGAATTAAGTTGCACAACCATCTTTTTAAAATAGAAACTGGAAACTACGCGCAGACTTTTTGTTTTGTTTTTTGATAGTTGAAAGTTCTGAACTCTCAGAAATCCACGGAAGGTTTATTTTATTTTAAACAAGATAAAACACAAAAAAGATTGATAAACTGTAAAAAACATTAACTGATCACTTGAATATTGTCCATCCCTGAAATGTGTGTATATAATTATTTATTTTGTATAAAAAAGTATTTCTACGAAATTAAAGATTATTTAAGAAAATTCAATTTGCAATTTTTTCTACAACTTTTTCCTGTGATTTAGAGACATTGTTTTGAACTTATAAAACTCTGAAAAATAAGAAAGTTTACTAAATTTTTACATGGGAGTTTTTATATAAATGTAACTTATTAATAATTATTTCCTAAGAGAAATAATAAAAATCAATTGATTTAGCAAGATTTAAAAGGAAAGGAATTAAATTGTTTTGAAAACTGCAAAATTTATATATGTATTCGTTACCTTCATGCTTCACTGGGTATTTCATGATATTGTATGACTATATCTTGTTCCTTTGAGTTTAAGTCCTAACATTAAATGAAAAACATTCTTACAACCCTTGCCTCTTCATTTAAAAAGAAAAGAATTTAAATTTCTAAAAAATACAATTATATATATCTTTAAGCCCTCGTACACACAACCTCTTGGGTGTTAATTTCTGTAAAACAGATTTTTAGCTGATTTTTACTCTATAACATAAGCTTGCGTGCCAAATTTCAAGCCTGTAAGTCTGCTAATCTTAAAAAGGGACTTTATTTTACCTTTACGTTCCTTTTACCTTTTGCAATCTCTCTTGGGAGTCGATTTCCGTAAAACACAGTCTTAGCGGGTTTCTACTCAACAAAAGAAACTTGTGTGTCAAATTTCATGTCTGCAGGCCTGATAGTTCCGAGATCTCGTGGTGAGTGAATGAGTTGTTTTTTCCTAAACAAAAAAAAATATCGATACATAGTAAGTATTATATAATTGGGATTATAGATTATATTATATAGGAATTTTTGCACTAAATTTTTCATAAATTGTCATTTTTTCTGATCAATAAAACATTTTTAATTTTGCAATTTCTCTCTGTATTCTATAAAAATATATTTATAAATTTAGCATATTCCAGACCCAAAATTAAGAAGAAAAAGAAAAAAATTAAGAGTGTAGTTATACTCGGCTTATTTGTTATACACCATCATTCTAAGTAAATTAAACTGAGAATTCGAGTTAAAATATTAATTATGCTTAATTATTTAATTATTTTTGCTTTTAATAAATATTTTCTTTTTTTTTCTACGAATTATTTCTTATTCTCATAATTTCTTGATAATATTTTCCCCCTCCTTGCATTCTACGTAGATAGAATGCAAAAATAATACACGAAAAACTTATAATTCCATTTCATCAAAAACAGTTTTTAAAAATTTTGTAATATATCTGAATCAGAATTAGAGGGTACGTATTTCCTGTTTCAAAGCTCAATGTCAGTGGTTCTTAATTGTTCCCCGTCCTTATTTACTCCTTATTTACTTTTACTTAGTCAGATTTTAAAAAGCCAAAACAAAAAAAAACAAAAAAAAAATATTTTTAAAATGTTACGAATATGGTAAATTCTATGATTCACCTCCCAAATTACGTAAAAAGGTGGTTTTCAAAGAAAAGCGGTGAACCAGAGGAAGAATCATTAGACAATTAAATGCCACTAATAAAAAAGTAATCTAAACTGCCAGACTTAATTACAAGTTAATGAAACAACAACTTGTTAACGAACTGCTACACGAACGACACCGCTTTCCTAATAAGCAACTTTTAGGTGGAAAACCCCACAATCCACAATCGGTACCCGCTACAACCACTTCTGAAACGCGCGAGTTGACAGCACGTAGCGATCTGATGCTGGGTTATTTGACCCAGTTTCCCGGAACCAAAAGACGGTTGATTTTTACTTGCACTTGCTTATTTGGTTTTTGTCTCGTAATCGCTGCGACCTTTCGCCTCCATCTCTTTGGGAAGATGCTGCTTCCACGAAAAATGAAAGTTATTTCCTCTCCTGACTGGTCCCCCTACTCGTTCCGGAACTGCTTGAACCTTTCTGCTGGACGGGGGGAAAACCAACTTAACAAGTTAGCACCGTTCAATGATACCATCGCCCTAACCATTATCAGACTCGGGAACAAACTATTAGCGCATTTCGAATTCCGAGCCCTGCCCCAACATTCCTTGAAGGAAGTCTCAGGACAGGCCAAGTAATGGACAGTCTGGTGGGATGAATAACTTTCTAAAAATCTATTTCCTCTGCTAGGAAGCTCCAGAGTCGGAATTCGAGATTCCGTTCTTGCTAAGCGTAACAATGTAGCATTAAGTGTAATTACCTCGGAGTAATTGGAGTCAATTACTTGACCGTTGTCACGTACGTGGAAAATAATTTCGCTGTTTTAGAGTGTAGTTTCATCTAGTTCATTCTAATTGGAATCTATATAATGTCATGTAATATTTTTAAAATACGAAGGAGCAGAGGTTATAGTTTTAATCCGCAAAATATTATTTTTCTCATATTTTTGGCACTCTACACTTCTCTAAAAATTTGTCATTTTTTGAGTGGATGAAAGTTGATAAATTTGTAATGGATCTTTATTTGACAAGCATCTTCAGAATTATGGACATTTACAGAATTACGAAAAAAAAACCTGAAAGATAAATAAATCTACAGCTATTTTATAAATTATTGAATATATCATTACTAGAGAGATTTAATTGTTTGAAGAGAGAAAATTACCAGTATACTCTGATTTTGCTTTTAGTTCTATATATTTGTGTAAACAAATCTTTTCTTATATGAAAAGCATTTTCAGTCCGCATTGAAGATGTTTAACAACTGAATGTTCAGAATCGTGTCAAATTGAAAGTCACAAATTTTACTCCTGATATTGCGATATGAAGTAAAGCGCGTTGCAGAGACAAGGTTTGCATTAAAACATTAATTTTTTTATTTAACAAATCTGAAGGGGAATACTTATATTTTATGCTGTTTATTTCTTATTTTAATAAATATGTTTAAAAAAATACATAATATCTGTACAATTTTAAAAAATTTATTAATGTTGAAGAAATAGTATTTTATGTTTGTTTGTTTTTTGTTAATAAATAGCTTTAAATGATGCAAAATTAATATATAATAAAACTGCAATGTATGATAAAACTTTTTTCTAATTCTATGTGCGTTATCGTGGGTATCGAATTAATTCAAATATGTGCTACTGTGTGGCACGCTGAATCATATTGGTAGATTGGTTTGGCACGCCACAGCTAAAAGGTTGCCGACCCCTGGTATGTACGTTGGTGTGATAAGCAAGATTGGACAGTGAGTTGCCAACTCAAATGTCGTGCTAGTCACTTGACTGTGGTTCAAAATTAAGAGATCCGTCGCCAACATCCCAAGTGTTGCTTCAGAATGCGATGCTAATAAACAATCAATTAATTCAAAGCACGAATTTTATTAAAATATTTGATACAAATAATAAAAATGAAATTTAAATACTACACATTAACATGATTTGGAACTTAGAGAGTGTGCGCTAGCTCTAGTGCCCTTACCACTTAAAGAGAGTTCAAAATTGCAAGGTCCGTATTGGCAAATGCGATATTAATGAAATAATTCATCAAAAGTATTTCATTTTTCTCATGAACGAGCACTTTTACGCATTAGTTTTACTGTTTGTTAATTATTTCTTCTACATATGTTAGTAATATAATCAATCCAGAGTTAACTAATTTATGTTTAACCTTATAGTAAAGCATACATGACTTTTGATTTTGTAGCTGTAACAATAATTAATTTAACTTAAGAAATCAAATTTGTTAAGAAAAGAATTTCGGAGTAAAAAATTGAAGAAAACCCAATTATATATTTTTCCTTACAAGACAAAATAATAAGGTAATTCGGGGAAGACGCCAGTTTGTTAATAGTACTTTTATGCTACCATAGATGACAATTTGAGCCACTTGAATGAAGAGTCTGGTCCGACTTTGAGTGTAGCTTGTGAATTTATTTGAATTAATTGTCTTTAATCAACCTTATTTTTCGATTTTGTGAGCATTTAAAGTGGTGAGTACAACTTTTATAATATTCCGTTCCTCATACTTAAAGTTCATAAATGTACTTGTTCTTTATAAGATATTAGCAATATAAGTGAGTTACGCATAATGTTACACATACGATGCATGCAGAAACGGCCATAACACGGCTGCAATAAGGAAATAAGAGCGTGTGTCATCTGACCCCTATATTTGGGGGAAGACACTACATGGTTCAGAAATAAATGAAATGAACTTAATTATTTTTTCATTTTATAACACTGTATATTTTCGTATAAAATATAATTGCAATTAATAACTAGGCTGTGAGGATGACACAGGAGATCTCCATAGGACGAGGATGTGCAGGGCTGAAGTCGACTAAACTTCAGCCTGCTGTGGACCATTCTGCTGGAAAATTCGTTTTTAGCCAACTAAATATGAAAAAATTTAGTTTTTTTTGTTTCTATTGTTTTTCTATAGTTATTGTTATTTAACATTTAATTTGGTAGTGTTTATCTTTTTTTTTACTGTGGTGGTGTTGCATCTTACTCCATGACTGGTGGCATCTTCCCCATATGTATGGGGAAGATGCTACAATTAAATGAATTTCTTTAACATTAAATTTCTTATTTATTTTCATACTAAGAATTTATTTTCATACTATTTCAATTTTCAATGTACTAATCGGAAAAATACCCCGATTTACCTTAATTATTATTATCAATTGAAAAATGACCCAATAATTATTTCATATAATGATGTATATAACTCACAGAGAGCCTTTAAAAAATCCTTCTCAATATTTTTCCTAGATCTAATTATGGATTCGCATATCTGAAAAATTTTATACAAATAACTTGATTTCGATTTACGTCGCACTCTAAGGCAGCAAGAGGATTCTTGGAGACAAGGCTCATAATTTTGAGCCATGGTCGAGAGACGAAGACGACACTTAATCCCACACACACCTCTTCAAACTATCCCGTTAAGTATTATGATAAAAATCCTTAAATAACTTCAACTTGAAAAATAACTGTAAAATACTTCTTATTTGATTCACAACATGCAAAATACACTGATCAAAGAAAATCGAATTACAACTATTGGTATTCTCAGCCGTTTCCAAGTTACTATAAGACAATTTTTAGTTTTCAGTTTATATTTGCAAATATTCTTAGATAAATAAATTGAGAAACTTGCCTTGATTAGTTGGTATAAATGAAAGGAATTCATAACAGTATTATTTCTTTTTATTTTACCTTAATATTTATTTCATGGTGTGGAGTGAGTGTGTGTTTATTAACGGTCACATTGAAAAGCAACACGAGTGCTATTGGCGCGGGACCTCATAATTTTGAATCAAGGACGAGAACGACATCTAAGTACTCTAAACCAGTGATCCGCAACCCCATGTCCGTGGATCAAATGGTGCCGGGCCGCCTAAGAAACATTAAACTATTGCCATTTTATTTAAAGTGGAGCATTTATCTCGGATTTACGCACCTTCCACGGAAATCACTTTATATTCCACGTTAAATCCCTTTTATTCATTTCTGGTGTAACTATATTTTATTCTGAAGGCATATTTAAATGTAAAAAACTAAATTAAAATTCTTAAATCAAAGCAATCTAAAATATAAACAATCAGCGTGTCCCGCCTTCAGCGGGCCGCGGTAAAATTATCAAACGTTGACCTGTCCGCAGCGATAAAGGAGCACTGCTCTAAACTACCGCACTACGTCAACGGGAGTACTTTGAGGATCGACAGATTTCACGTGCATCAGTCCCTCTACACGGTGGGTGCCCAGTGGTACCAGGGCTAGAACTCATGCCAAGCCAACACGAGTATGAGATCATAACCCTTACGCTTCTGTGGCTTCAATCCCTATATTTGAAATAAGAGTATATTTTTATTATTTTCGTGTTATTTTGTGATATAGTGAATGCTGTTTCATTTTATTGGATTTGCTCTGATGTAAAAGCCGGGAGAAGGGAGGGGGGAGGAATAATATTTCTCTTTTTTTTTCCTTTCTTCTTTTTTACGAATTCATATTCTTCGATAATTTTCTTGCTATTATGTAGATAATCAGGAGAATCTCTCCCAAAAGAGTGCCGCCGAATAATGTGTCAAAAAGAAATTTTTAAGCCCATCTTCCTTTTCAAATAAATGTTGGGCATTTTTAAAGGTAAACCGCAGGACCGGAAACTATATCAGAACAAAAAGAGAGAAAAAAAGAAAGAAAAAGAATAGCCGTTAAAGAACTTGAAGGAAAATATTTTCTTATCTGAGGTTTCACCTATTTTCAAATGATGATAGAGCAAAGATGCCGCCGTATTTCCTAAAGTGGTTAAAATATCCCTTCATTGTCCGCCAGAATTTGGTTCAAGGACGGGCAGATTCTATAGTGGTGCTAATCTTTCGTTTACGAAGTATATTATTATTTGGGTTGATATATATATATATGTTGCATACCACTTCCCCCTTTTTTGTGGTATTTAAGAACAAAAGTGGTTCAAAGGAAAGTCCCATCCTACAGAAGGCCTGTTTTAAAATGGTCAGAAAACGTGGTATGTTAAAAATGCAATTGAAATTAAAGTTTATCAAACAGGAATTTTATTTTATGGAATGCATTTAATTGTTCTAAAAAAATTCATATAAGTTTTAAGCGCACGCACGCGAATTCAACACCGGATCTGAGACAAATTGGAGTGCGTGACCCTCTATAAATCAAACGCGCGTGAGAGTCTCCTATAAATCGCGAATATATCATTGGCGCAGTTAAATTTTTTTCTTTTGTGCCTTTTTCCCCTTTTTTATTACTTATTTAAACACGACCGCAATTATTTATAAATCTTGTGAATTGCAAAATGCAGTTTGAATAAGTTTTTCTTCACTAAATAAATACGGCTTTTTATACTATTTGTGTATAGCATCAAATAGAAGTGATTGAGAATTTATGTCACTTAGTTTTGTTATTACAAAACCTATTTCACGAATAGGATTTTGAGTAAATCTCTGTTTCACACCGAATACAATATTAATATCGAAAAATTTATTCAAGAGACTTCCAAAATACAATGAATTTTAGATTCGTGTCATTAATAAAGGCAATTATAAAGACGACTTCCTAAAAAGCTTTAATGATGCTTCTTATAGTTTACGTACACTTTTACTACCATTGCTAGTAGATTTTTCACAGTCCATGAGTGAGTATTTATTAACGTCGAGCTATTGGCAGAATGCCCAAGAAAACCGAGCTCACCTGAAAAGGGTTTAGAGCTACAAACTGATCCTCTGGAAAACAACCTTCCCTGCGTTCAGTCTTTATTGAACAAAATCTTAGTTTACATTTATAGGAGCAGTACAAGGTAAATTTACATAATACAAATTAAAGGCAACTTCACGATATACATACGTAATTACATACCACAAATATGCAAAGCTATAAAATTTTAATAAAAAGAAAATATAAAGGGTAAAAGAAGAAAAAAAAGAAAGTACATTATTTCAGAATTCTTAAAAATACATTAAAAATAACAAAAATATAAAATACAAATGTACCGTACAGATCCAAAGACAAAAAAAAAAAAGACTGAAAACATTTTAAAACTTGTTTTTCAGTTCATTTTTTAAGTTGTTTGAACCAGGGACAAGTGACAAGGACAAGACCTGCCCTGGCATCCCCTCTCCAAACTATCACACCCAGCCAAACGGGAGTACTTTAAGCCACGATCAGATTTAACGAGCATCAATCTATCTACAGGGCGGGTCTTCAATGGCATTAGATCGAACTCACATGACATACCGGCCACAAGTCTTTAACCATGACCACAAGGATACCGTGGCCTTTCACTCTCTGTTTGTGATAATATTCTAAAACCAACTTTTATAAGTACAAACGACCAATAATATAAAATGCAGGAATTAATATTATCTCCTTTTCAATTTTTAAAGTAGGTATATAATAATTATAAATTATATGTACCCATAGTAAACTTATAATAAATTATTTTTGTAATTAAAATTTTTCGTCAAAATTTAAATAATTATTCTCTAAATTATTGAATTGTTAAGAACTTACATTATATTTCAAAAGAAATTTTCTAAATTGGGCTTATATAAACTAACAGCTTTTTTTTATCCCTCTTTGACACCAGAGATAATTTTCATTGAGACATTTTTTTTTCCACGTACGAGGAAATGAAAATGTTTAATTTACAGTTATCTTTATTTCTACTGTTATGATAATGTGATACATAATGAATAGAAATATTACGCCACAGCCCATTTCATTACAATTCAAGGACGGCCTGATAGTTGGCGGCTCCTAATATGAGCGATTATGTCAAATCTCATTACTGTCAGATGATTTAAGAATTAACTGTACTTATATTCTAATTAATTAAGGGCTGAATTTCGTTTTTATTTTAGTTTCTTCAAAGTATTACTTTTTGAAAGTTAGTTTATTTACGAAAGGCTTAGTTTTTTTTCGAACTCCGATCGGGCCGCTCAACAGCCAAATAAGTAATAGTAGGCAGTGCTGCACGGTAGTAGTAGTAGTGTATCTCTACTACTAGCGACGTTTCGATTTATTTATACCTCACCAAAAAACAAAGATGTAAACACAAAAACGTGGCTTCTAAAATTGATGCTCCCGCTCAATTCGAGTAACGTAGTTGCTCAATTATTTGCTCATTATCAGACATTACTACGATTGCGAAAAGAAAAGAAGAGGATTGCTAAATTCGGACTTGTCATTCACACTGATGTTCACCCTCACAGAATGGCGTAATCCATCAGCTTTTGGAGCAATCAATATCAATCGTTTGATGAAGCAGACATAATTAAAATTTAAAAATTAAAATCATAATTTTTTCCAATATTTTAAGGCCTGACAACGAAGTTTCTACTAAAATTATTCCCTTTCCAAAATGTGCTTATTAACTCTTAGTCTGAATTTTATCACTCGTTTCTTCTTTCTCTTTGTTCCCATTTCATTGTTGGTAATGAGAGATTAGTTTATTAAAATGGTTTTACAGCTCTTCACTGACTTCGAATGAGCTCCAGTTCCAATCTAAATCTTGCTTTATTTTCTTTTGTAACTTTGCTTAACGCTGCATTTAAACTCCATCACCAACAACCATGAGAAATATAAAAATAAGAGGGAAAATAATTTTTTGACTTACAAGGAGAGGGCACGACTAAGGAAATTCATTTGGGATCCAGACTTGGTGTAATAACAGTATTCCTTTAGGGTGTTCATCCCTCAATGTAATTCCGCTGAATGGCCAGTCAATTCGGAGAAATCAGCCTTCGAAATTCATGCTTAGCTTTTATACAATTAAATTTTAACTTTCCGCAATGAGTTTGTAGCTTGATTGAGTAAATCTTCCTAGGCTTTCTATGCGGGAGGTTAGGGTTCGATTCCACTCGATCAGCTTTTTTTCTCAATTCATTTAATTATTTTTTTTAATTAAATAAATTTATTTATAAAAGGTTTATTAAATGATATTTTTTGTAATTATTTTGTATTTTATGAAGTAAAAAAATTACTGTAATTATATAAATATTTATATTAAATGTTGTAAATATATTTTATATTAATAAATAATATTTATAATAAAATATATAATAAATATTAAATGATATTTTACAAAAAAATTAGTTGCAAATAGTTTTATAATGTGAAATACAATATACTAAAAATAAAATATTATACATAATATAAAATAATTTATAAAATATATTATTATTATTAAATTAATTATTTTACAATTAATATAATAAAAAATATCTTTTTTATATATTATTAATTTAATCATCTTATAATTTTATAAAATATTTAATAAGTCCTTTTAAATAAATTTATTTAATTTCAAAAAGTTTACTTAAATAATTTTAATAAATTTATTTAAATAATTTCTATAATAAATTAATAATAATTTCAATAATAAATCATAATTATAATAATAAACAATAATTTTAATAATAAATTAATAATTTTTATAATATTTCTTATTAATACTAATGCTTAATAATAATTAACTAATTATAATAAATAGTGATTAATTAGTTAATTTTAATAAATAATAATTAATTTACTAATTTTAATTATTAATAATTTTTATTAATAATTATTTTAAATATTTTTAATTAATACTAATTTTTAATAAGTTATGTTTTTAATTTTTTTTTATTTTACTTTATAAAATACAAAAAATATCCTTTAATATTTAATAAACCTTTCATAAATAAATTTATTTAATTTAAAAAATAATTAAATGAATTGAAGAAAAAAAGTTGATCGCGTGGAATCGAATCATAACCTCCCGCATAGAAAGCAGACGATTTACCAATCAAGCTACGAACTCATTGCGGAAAGTTAAAATTTAATTGTATAAAAGCTAAGCATGAATTTCGAAGGCTGATTTCTCCGAATTGACTGGCCATTCGGCGGAATTACATTGAGGGGTGAACACTCTAAAAGAGTACTACTATTACACCAAGTCTCGATCCCAAATGAATTTCCTTAGTCGTGCCGCCCTTCCCTTGTTTGACGGAAGACTCTGACTCATGCGTGGAACACGTTCTACGTTTATTGAAATTTAATGCCATGTAAAAACTATTTATAAGCATGACTATAACCCTCGTTCATTTAACCTACCAAATTAATGTAATTTGAATTGAAATTCAAGGAAATATCCACACTGTTTGAATGATTTTTCTTTTGTAGGTTCAAAGAATCCATTTTTCCCCTATCATTTTTGTATCGCTTTCGAACCCTTTCACTGGAGAAACCCCACCAATCTCCCCCCTTTTATCTTAATGTTTTGGTTCCAGATATTTTTAATGATTGATCTGGAAGATCACCTATTTCACTTGGACGTAGTAAAATATTGAAAGATTGGGAAACAAAACACTTGTTTTTGAAATTTATTGACTGTTGCAATTATCTATCTTGCAGGGCTGGTTTAGTCTAGTTTAAACTAATCTGAAAAGAAAAATAATCAAATAAATACAAATCTAACTTTTTGTTGTCTTTAAACACAATTAGTGCAATACTTGTACAATGAGTGCTGTGTGTTATTTTAATGACCCGTGAAATTAATGAAATCAAGAATTCAAGATGCATGGAGGTTGGCGGGAACACTCAGACTATCATTATCTAAAGTTTGGGAATAAAATATGAATTCAAAACAACTTACAAATCGAGAAATGTTTCTATAATAGTATTAACTCGTATAGTTTTAAGACGAACCCATTTATCATATTAAATTGTGAACAGTAAAATTACCCATAGATAATGCATAGATTTTCACCTTAATACCAGAACAATTTATGACTTTTATGTGTTGAAATGCAAGGGACATGTTTATTATGGTGGATCGTAGTATATGGAGAAAAAATAACTATTACTAGGGACCTATTTATGCAGAAAAGATGTTCTATGTTATGGATATTAGGAAAAAAATAACTTTAAAAAAATAAATTCAAAGTTTAACATATTGCCACAAAAAGAATAACACAAAACCATAATTTAGGTGTTGAAGACTTAAAACTCCAAATAAAATTATTTTTCTTCAATATAATTAACCATAAGTGATTGATTATTGATAAGTGAGTATGAAGTAGTGAATAGTATAATGTACACTCACTTCCAAAAGTTAAGCATGAAGATGTAAAATGCAAAAAAATCGACAAATACTGCTTTGATTGACACAAAATTTGGTAGTAAAGTAGCATATATATTTATACATAAAACAAAATCAATAATTAAATGCAGAAATGAAAACAATATTAAATTTCTGTAAGTTATCAGATAATGTCATACTGGAGACTTAAACAGAATTATGTATAAAGTGAAAATAAACAGCATAAAATGAAAAAAAAGGTCATTAATAGGGTATGTGATACCCCTCATCTGTATGCAAAGTTTACACCTTCTGACCATGCTCTCAATTAGGTGGTCAACCACCGCAAAATTAAGCAATCGCCATTCTTTTTGTAGAGCAGTTTCCAGCTCAATAAGAGTGGCTGGAGGTGGGAAACGTGAAGATACAGCACGGCCGAGAGCATCTCAAAGATTTTCAATGGGATTAAGGTCGGGCGAATATGCTGGCCACGCCATACGCGCAATCCCTTCACTCTCCAGGTAGTCATCGACGATGTCAGCTCTATGGGGACGTGCGTTATCGTCCATTAAAACAAAAGTAGGGCCAACTGCTGCAGCGTACAATCTCACAATGGGTTCTAGGACTTCATCTCGATACCGGACAGCCGTCACAGAACCCCATTTAAGATGTGCAGGTCGGTGCGGTATCCTAATGAAATCCCTGCCCACACCATAATGCTTCCGCCTCGGAATGCGTGATGTTCGGTGATGTTTTGGGGCTGATTGCGTGTTCCTTTTTATGCCATATCCTTATACGCTTGTCATCTGGCTCCAGAGCAAATCTTGATTCTTCAGTAAACATGACATTGCCCCAGTCAGACACAGTCCAATTGCCATGTTCCCGGCACCACTTTAATCGTGCCCTTCTTGATTGGACGGGTAGAGGAACACAAACTCGAGGTATCCGGACGTACAGTCCATTCATATGTAATCTTCGAAGAACAGTAGCTGCAGATATAGCCTTACCAATGGACGCTGTAACCACAGATGTCACATGTGGGAGGTCGCTCTGTGATTCCGCTTGGCTACAGTAGCAATATATCTATCTTTCGCGGGGGTTATAACCCTTGGGTGACCACCTACGGGCCTTCGGACAACTGTCTGTGTGGTTTGGAATTGTTTTCATAAACGTGAAATTACAGAATGATGAACGCCGAAGAAAAGAGCAACATCTGTGATCGACTGTCCTGCTTCAATGCGCCGCACAGCACGCCATCGCTCAGAATCTTCCATTCGTTTTCTGGAAGTCATAGAAACACGTATGTCTTGAAAACAAATTGTACGAAAGTTTTAAACACCTTCTATCAGCACTTACAATCAACTTCTGTAACCCTTCATAAAGCTGGATTCTTATAAGACTGTCCTTTTTGCATATTTCTTGACAGAAAGCACGATTGGCTGTTACCACAATTGATACTGTTACCTCTGCAGCGAATTACATCTCTTCAATTCTGATCTGGCTTCGCGAATTAGCATTTCCTCTCCGTGCTTAACTTTGGAATAGTGTATATAATGCAACATTTCATAACATTCTCTCACGACTAACTATTGAATCAGTCGAGAGCTTCCCCGTTTTCAGCTATATCGTTCACTGTAATTACGACAGTAGGTTTTACTGAAATATTTAATACTAAAGAAGCTGTGTTATATATATAATATTATATATATATATATATATATATATATATATATATATATATATATATATATATATATATATATATATAAATTTTCGATACTTTTATCTTGTAACAATATAGCAGGTGTCCTCTCCCACAATAAATGTTAAAAAATATTAAAAGAACTGTTTTTCTTTAATAAAAATTAATTTGACTTTTTACCATAACAAAAGTTTAAATACTTAAATTTAGTTCCCTTGTGGCAATACTTAACATCAAAATTAATTTTCTGCTTTATTTTTTCCTTCATCTATGTACCAGAGAACATCTTTACCGCATAGGTAAATCTTTAAATTCTGAAAAAAAAATTTCGATTATCCCTTATGTTCATAAAAAAGAAAAAATATAAAGAAAATTAGGAAAATATTAGAGTATATATTTTTGAGAGAAGACTGAAAATATCATATTAATATCAGAAAACTTTTTCACTGTAAAATGTTTTCAGCGTATCCCTGTTATGTATATATTTCCAAACATTAGGCGAAAAGGATTAGATCGGGTATATATTGCACTTTGGTAGAAACAGTCAGAAAATTTTTCGAAAATCCAACTTAATAAGTGTTTAGTCATTTCTTAAAATTATCATTCGAAATTTCTTTTGGTTTAAAACAAATATCTGGAAAGTTTAAATAAATATTAGTTAAATTAAGTAACTCAAAAAATATCGAAATGTATGGAAATGCTAATGTTTGTGCTTCTGATATACAACTGTTAAATGCAATATGTATTCTATAAATATCGAAATGAAAATTACCAGTATCGCTCCGCATGATTTATATTAACAAATAATTTTATGGAACGTATTTATGTCATTAACTGACAATACTTTTGCTCTAGAATTAATTGCCGTTTAATGCATTTAGGTTCACTATATTCAGTGGAGTAAACATAAAAGTTAAACTCTCAAAGGATGCGAATCTAGCGTTGTGCTTTCTGTTTTAATATTTATTTTATTTGAAATTATTTCATCCATTTAATGACACCGTTTGTACCTATTGCTTCTAATTCTTTTGCAAGCTTCAGTTATCATTAATGGTAACAAAATATTAGGTTGGTACGAATGAAATGTCGAACTTTTAAGTGAATATATAAAAATGCATGTCTTTTTTCCCCAAAACTGTTTATTTAATCATAATGTGCTCACACACATTTGCTTCAATACACCTTTCCCAACAAATTTTTAATGCACAGATGCCTATCCTGTGAAGGAATTCTGATTTTTACAATCAATAATCTCTGGTTTGAAATTTTCCAAACCGTCCTCATTTTCATACTGTGTAGCCCATAAAAACTGTTCTAAATGTTTAAACAAATGAAAATCGATTGGCGAAAGATCCGATGAATGAGTTGGGCGCTACAAAATTTCATAATTTAATTCATTTAATTTCGCAATTGTTTTGTACGGCGTACGCGTGTCGTGGAAAGTTACTGGGTTATGCAGATTAACAAGCGATGGGCGTTAAATTTTCAATTTGTCATTTATTTCATCAATGTACTGGCAGCATAACAAATACAGTTGGATTCGTTTTTAACAGATGTTTTGGACCTTCCACGCTGTTCATTTTGTAGGGAAAAATCACCAGACTAAAAATTTTCAAACCCAAGCTGCACTTTTCGATCGTTAACAGCATCCAATGCCTGGTTACGTACAACTTTTGTAGAATCATTACGAAGTTTGCACTCATACAAAAAAAAAAACTACACGAATATCTGTTGAATTTATAAGGTTATGAAATTCAAAACAAATAACAAAATGAAATACTTTTGAGAAAATATTCTTTGCTGAAATATAACTTTGGCAGTGGGCAGTACGAGGTTACGCCAAAAACAAAAGCAGAACGAAAACTGAGGGATAAAAGTTCAAAGTAGAAAAATATCGACATTTCATATGCACCAACTTAATACCAAATATATTGGGTATTCCACTTGAAATAATATTTTCTTGTAAATTATTCTGAATTTCGCTTCAATTTTAACTATTAACTATAATTCATTTATTATTGAATATTTTCTAATTGAGAAGATCAAGAAAGCACGTTTATCTGTGTCTTTTACAATTAATTTCCGTTTAATGGAGTCGGCAAAATATTTATATGGCATAGTAATTTCCGTTAAAATTTAATTTTAATTGTGTGTGTGATGTAAAGTAACAATCAAATCTTTATTATTCAAACAAAAGAAATAGTTAAACAGTGTTTTTAACCCACTTATAGGACTGGCGTTGAGTAAACACAACATTAAATTCCAAATTTTTTAAACTCTTTTCTGGTTATTTTTCAGTTAAACTAAAATTTTAATTTTAATTTTCATAATTTAATTGTTGATTATAAATTAATTTTATTTTCAATTAGCAGGATTTTCACACCTAGATCAAAGTTTTTTTTCATGTTTTGAAGTAAAAGAATTGAAACTTGAGTCTTGAATGGGCTATATATAAAAGGAGTCGTTATTATAATAAAAAAAATGTCTTCAAAAATTTTCTCGACAATAACCAAAGTTATAATTTTAAAATGACATACTACTTATTGATTTATTCATGATTAGTTTATTTTTCCTTTTACTTCTTTTCAACTTTTCTCACAAATATATAATTTTGCTAAGATGAAAATTGTTAATTAATACTTCTCTGTATTTTACCAACACGATATTGTTTTCGAAGTTCTGCTAAAATTAGCTGTTACAATGAATAGTTTAAGCATTTGCGACTATAATTCTGGTTTTAAATTCAGAAACAGGATAAAAAAAGGTAATATAATTTTCTAAAATACGCGATAAATATAATCACGCGTCATTTAAGCTTGTACTATTAGAAATGTAAACAAGAAAAAACAACATTAAAATAATAGCAAAATTTTAAAATATTACAAAACAGCATTTTTTTTTATTCGTACTTTAAAAAAACCATTCAACCTTCATCATATCCTGAATAGCTCAATTAAATTTTAATGAAGCCCATATGTGTATTTATGTGTGAATTAATTACTTGCAGAAGTTTCGTTATCATTACAGCTTTAGCATTTCAGAACTTTGAATCCCAGATAGATGGAAAATTAATTTTATTCATCCGCTTTTACGTAATTTTTGAGAAGTAAGTGATCGAATGTTGTAATAAAGGAAAATGTTGATTATTTTACTATAACATCTTTTGTAAACGCATTATGGTTCGATAAAATTTCTCTTCGCCTTTTTTGGTTAAAAAAAAAATCAAACACTCACACGCATATCTTCCACATATTTATACATATATTCACAATAATCCCCAGCCACACACATACATCTACAGTAATTCTTCGTTTAATGCGATTAACACGTTCCTGGACAAAGCGTCATACGTCACTTCACTTGCTATCCTTGCTACCCTGTGGGAAGCTAGGATAGCAAGGAGTCGGCAAAAGTGTTAATTGATTCCACAGAAACTGAGCGTTACATGTTAACTATAAGGATCACTACATAACTATACTGAAAGGAATCCCTTTATGTAAATCCAAAAATTTAAAAGGAATTGTAAATCGCTTTAACGGAACTACATTGAACGGAACGGAACTACATATTTTTTAAATTCCAGTTCCTGTATTGTCCTGCTGTGAAGCGTTTACTGGCATTATCTCTTTACTTTAGTGCTTTGCAACTTTTATTGATTGACTGCACACCTCAGTTTGAAAAAAAAAAATCTAAAAGTTGCATGATGCACACAAAAAATTACTTACTTACAAAATTAATTAAATAAGAGGGCAAAATGTGTGAGTCCGTGTTTTTTTGAAAAAATCAAATTAAAGTCTTCAGACAAGTTCGTATTTCATCGTCAACTTTTAAAAGCGTTTCTCGCTTCTTGGACTTCCATTTTGGCAATGCCAACAGTCTAAATTCATGGAGTTATGGATGAAAAAAGGCTAAAGAATTTTAATAACTTCCAAGCTGATTTCCAGGTTATAAATTTTTGACTGAATGCCAAAATTCATCCAAATTTTTTCTGCAGAATGTTGAATGGTAAGACTTAACGTTTCTCAAATCAGTTCTTTTCTTTTTGTGTTTGTTGACGAATTTAATGTTTTGCTAATTACAAATAGGTTGATTAATCACTTATATTCGTCTATTGAAAGTGAAGCAAAGTAGCTTTTAAGTTAAGTTTGGAGCCAGTTTTAATCAACGTCACTTACAATGGATTAAATTCATGTGACATCATAGTCATATAATAAATGGAATCACGTATTTCCAGTCAATCAATTCATAACCCTTAAGCTGAATTCACATCAAGGCTGTCCTCGGGGTGTTGAACTCAGTTCAATCAAGACTTCATCTCGCCCGAAATGAAGTCGCTGATTGACTAGTCAAACTGATGACTGTATGTAATGCGTTCTACTGTTCAACTTTACTCTTTACCGAAACTTTCTTTTAAAAGTTTCGGTAAAGAGTAAAGTTACTAACAATAGTAAAGCACATGGATAAACAAAATATATGATTTAAGAGATTAAAGAATTAGAAAATTTCTTGTATAATTTAACTTTTTCAAAAACCTTAAAACTTGGACAATTTTACCCAATTATATACGTATGATTAGAACTGTATTTCGATTTTACAAGTACAACGACAATCTAATATAGTACAAATCTAATATATGTCTGTGTTTAATTCAGCAGAAAACACGGGATTATATTTATCACATGATCGTCATGAATTGAGTCTTTCTGGAAAAAAAAACTAATATCAAATAAAAAGCTGGAAAACTAAATAACAAAAGGGTTTTCTCAATAACTATTGGGTAATTACGTAAACTATTTAAAAGTTACAAAAAAAACAAAAAACATGTAATTTAAATTTTTTGTCAAAAGCCTTTGAAGCACATTTGACAATCTCTCGTGGCACATGGGTTAAGAAACACTACTCTACATACGGTACATTCCGGTGTATATTACGCGCACCTATATTTTCAAATTGCATTTTTTAATATTTAGGTATATTCGATGCATAACGCATGCGCGCGTCGTGCACCCTTTTTTACAAAGCAACCTGAAATATACATGTGCAATGCTCTCACCTTTTGAAGTCATTTATTCGAAATATTGTACCTGGCTTTTGAACAACGGCATACTTCTAGAACTAAAACCCTAAAGAGTTAGAAAAGAGATATTATAGAAAGTCTATCTGGATGTTAGAAGGTGAGAAAACGTTTACAAAAGGAGGCCAAATGCATCACGACAATAGAGAAATAGTGTGTAAGTGTATAATAAAAGCATGCTATATGAAATTAAACCTGGTGCGTAATTCAAAAGTCATTTAAAGAATATAGTTGGAACGGAAGATGATTATTTATTTATGGATCAGAGTAAAAGAGGTGGAGTGCAGGTGAAACAAAATTCGATGATGTGCCTGAAGATATGACGGAGGACAAATATGACGACATTTTCATGTTATCCAATAATGAATGTTCGTAAGATAAGTAATTTCTTTCACATAAAAACAGTATTGAAATATGCATTGAAATCTCATGCTCATCTTTTTTATATTTTTAAGGCTATCATTTTTATATCCGGTGTATAACCCCCACCCGCAAATTTCGAACTTATTTTTTTGTGTTAAAAGTGTGCGTTATGCGCCAGATTATACGGCAGATATGGAATTTTAGAATTATGGATTTGAATCGAGCACTGTAGTTAAAATGCTAAGCTGCTAGTGAATCACACATGAGTAATTCATAGATAAAGCACAAACAAGAGTATTTCCGGAGCTATGGAAAAAATATTCATTGAATGACATCATTGCACGATTTATGAAATGAATGCCAAATAACTACCTGTGAACCACTATTCCGTTGCCTAAAGGTCCAAACACAAGGAATTTTGCATCTTTAAAACCAGATCAGACCTATCATTTCCTCGGCCGGGCCATCAAGCTCTCTCAACAAAGCTAAGAAGAAACGTCTTCAGTAAGTGGTGCAATTTAAACTGAATTTCTTTGAAGATGACAGTTCTCGAGCGTTGAGAGTTGTTACTTTTTATTTCCGCCGTAAGAAGATGTAAGCGCGATAGTGGTTTCACACATTGTCATTTGAGCAACGGATGTGGTGGATTCTGAAGAACGCTTATACAGTTTTTATAATGGCATTCTCTATATATTCAAGTTTTTTTTCCTTCAATTTCTTGCAGAGATTTAAGAAAACCTCTTTTTTGTGTAACAAATCGAAATGGTAATTTAAAATAATGAAATATAATCCAATCTCGGTATTTTTTTTTCTTTTGCATTTTAAAAAAATTTTAATAAGGAATATAAATGTATCTTCATGCGTTGGGTCCAAAACTCTTGAAAATAAATTATTTCTAAAAAACATAGCGCAGAAACTTGAGAATTGAATCCTATGACTTGTAAAGTTTTATTTTCATTTTTTTTTAATAACTTAAAAATAATATCAACCCTTAAATTCCGAACCTCCGGCAGTGACACGGTTTATAACTTACCCTATTAATATAAAAATGAAAACTTTAAATATCAATTATTCGCTGTTAAAAGCTTTTACTACTTTCTTCAAAATGACTAAATACGTTCGGAGCCGTTATCTTGAAAAAGCGCATTAATGAATATTTTTTATATATATATTTGGTGTGAATTGATATTTATGTATATATTCATACACATAAAATTTTAGTATTTTTCAAAAAAATTTATTTAAATGCAATTTTGGGGGTTGAGGGAACGAAGAAAGAATGACGTATTTTCAAACATTCTCCTTTATGAGAAATGCTTATATAATGATAGTTTTATTTTCTATATATAGCTAGGACTTCTATACAAAGCCTGAATAAAAAGTTTTGAAAAATTCACATGATTTCCAGAGTTACTACCAACTGAAATAATATAATAACGTGTTTTTTGTTAAAATGATTCTACTCTGATGCATTAAAATTTAAATAAATCCACTCCTAAAAATTATGTATTTCAAAAGTCCAAGTTAAGGCTCTGTTCAGAAATTTAAATTATAAACAAGCACACACACACTTAAAGTACTAATATAGAAGCATTTTTCATAAGGGAAGAATGCTTAGAAAATATGTCCTTTTTCTTTATTTTCTTCAAAAAATTACATTTGTATATAATTTACTGTAGTAATGTTCTTAAAACAATATATGCACATTCAAATTCAAGTGACACTAAATATTTAAAAAAACATATTCAATTATACATTTTTTCAAAATTGTGGTTCCGATCATAATCAGTCACTTTAACAGAAACTTCTTTTAGAGTTATGTGAAAAATAAATACCTATCCTAAAAGAATTACACATACACATTTGCCATAATTTTTCCCGTATTCAAGAAATAAAATGAATGAACAAAATTAAAAAATATATCCACCTCATAATTGAAATAAAAGATTAAGGTTTAAAAGAAAATTTGTTATAAATTAGGCTAATTAAATAATTAGAAATTAGTAATTATAACTGTATTAAGAAAACTTGTGCATATTTGCAACTTAGCGTATTTTCAAAATCTCCCGGTTTCTGCTACGAATAAACTTCGTATGCACATAAAATAATAAAGAGTTTCATTTGCATTTAAGCTTAAACAGTTTGTAATACTTCATCTCATAAATAATTTGCAAAAAATTAAAATTTTTAAAAACTTAACTAAGATTAATATCGACATAAAAAATTCATTGCCATGTTAAAGAAAGTGATGTATATGTTCTCAATTTGTTTTATATCACACACAAAAAAAAAAATGCGAAATATAAATTTCGAAAATTCTGCTTCGCAAAAAACTTTAATATTGTATAAATCTTCCAATAAAATCATTGATATTGTTTTTCTCGTTTTTAGATGGAAAATATTGTTTCAAAAAGAATAATCTTTCGATTGGAAACAGTTGACTCATGGAATCATTAACTAATTCTCTCTAAAGCATTCTTTTCCTCATAATATTGTCATTCTTCAAAGATTGAGATGAATGCAGTTGTGAACTCAAGAATTGCTCCGTGTCACGAGAGCTATTCATCAATAAAAGCACCGAAGAACACGTCAAATAATACACGTCACACTCTCTTTATTCTAATGACCTTGTGATCAAGTTTTTCTTTACAAATAGTACCGGGCTTATTTCTCAGTTTATTTATACATTTAATACTTTTATGTGTGTCATTAAATATAATCATTCCTCCTCTTTCAGTGCAAAGTATACGTCATTTCTGATCTTTTGGTGGTGTTATACAAATATGTAATGTAATAGGGGACAACATTTTGATAATTTATAACAAAATTATGAAATCTTCGACATCAGTTTTTTTAGTAGAATTTCGTTTAGAAGACTAAAAGAATGTTATTATATTGTTCAGTGTTTTTGAACTGCATCGTTTTAAATCAATAAGTAATTGACAGATTTTTTTTTCTTCTTTAGAATCTTTCTATTCTGAAAAATAACTTGATACTTTAATTTTGGTTGAAACCTCTGCGTTATATTCACAATATGACACAGGGGTACAGTTCTTAAAATCAGTTTAAAAGAGGAAAGGGGTTAAATTTTTGAGTTTGTATCGTATATTCAGTATTCAATAAATTGGATACCAGTTTTTAAAATAATTTTTTTATATATTCAGACATACAAAATCTTAGCCATTTTACTTTATAAAACAGTAGCGTAAGGAAAAATACAGTCGGACCTCTACATAACGAAGTCGCTAAATCTTGGGAGAAAGTTCATTATATGGAAAATTCGTTATATAGAGTTTCATCTTTTAATATACTTTATAAACCACATAAAAAAAATTTTAATTCATAAACACTATGTATTAAAAAAGAAATATTCACACCTTTTAAAAAAATAATGTTTATTTTATATATCTTACTCATCAAAAAAGAAAGAAAGAAAACTGCAAAGAAAAAAGGAAAGAATGTCGAAGAATTCACTGTTTTTTTTCAATATTAAGAAAATAATTTTTGCTAAAATTAATGAATTTTTTATATAAATACATTTTATAATTTAAACATCAAGTAACAATAAATACATTATTTTATAATTCGAACACGGGGACACGGGAAAAACCCACTGGAAGTGAAAAAGGATATCAAGATGTTTCTAGTGAACTGGGCAATGGGGTTAAGGGTTGTACTTCTGGGTGAAAGTCCAAACTCCATTGTCCCCGGCGAGTTAGGATCTTAAAAAACCAGTTCAAGATTTATGACCACCAAAAATGTGTTAAAAGAGAATAACTTGAATTTTTTTTAGAAATACTTTTTAAAAAAGGGGGGAAAAAAAAAATTGAATCACAAAAGAAAAAGTTCGTTATATAGAAAATGCCTTCCTATAGAGGGTTATTTTACGAAGAAAATCGTGAAATTTCAAAGGGTTTCCCGGAAAAGTTCGCTATTAGAGAAATTTGGGCATATAGAGGTTCAACTGTAGTCGTGAGAGTGGGTAGCAGCAGGGGGAGCAGGATATTTAAATCGAGTTACATATTCGATTCCAGATTGCATTAGAAATTCACTGTACGAACTTATAAAGGGATTATTGCTGAACTTATAAGGGAACTAAACTATGAATCAAATTTTTCAGGTATTGAGATGTGGGAAATAGGAAAGTGTGATGGTCGAGGGGTGGTATACGATGAATTTATAAGCTGATTATCTGGAAACACATACGATTACAGTTATCGTGTAATTATGACGTCACATGAATTTAGCCCATTAGTTTTAAATTTCTTTTCAAGAAAGACTTGTTAGAATGTGAATTGTATTTGGTGAACTCGTTTTATCTAAAGACGATTCTCCAACCATCGGTAACCATCTTGAAAATAAGCTGATGCATTTTAAATGTTTCGAGACTCTGTCCTAGCGTTGGTATTCTGTGGAGACTAGGAGTGAGGTGGCAGATCATGTGTCATCCTCTTTATTTAACTGTGAATAAAAATTACGAGGTCCTTCGCCAATAGCTCTCGTGTAGCTTCTAAAATGGGACGTAAATAAAAATCGGTCATTTAAACAATCAACCATTGAAGAGCCATATTTGTTATAAAATTTCAACTTATAAAACCATCGAATTGAACGCAATAAATTGTTAAAACGCAATTAGTCACTGAAGCCAAAAGGTTGAGAGCTACTGATTTAAAAAGGGTTTATAGACACGACTCTAGCAAAATAATTCTCAACACATGTATGATATTGCCCGTTTCTAGAGGTAAATCCCCAATGCGTTCACCGTATCTTGAGCTGCACACTGTACCTGTTCAAGAATATAATTAAATTTACTTCCTCTTGTATGTGAAGTGTTAAAAAGTGTTTACCAACTTTCCAACAGTTCGCGGCTTCGGTACTTCACATCTTAAAACAGGAAATAAGAATCAAAAGATAAATATTGACTGGGTGGTTGGGAAACTTAGACACCCGCATAGTATTACATAATACTCGTACTTCACCAATCGTAAAAAGCAAATTTGCTCGGTTTCTCTACGTCATTTTCTACTAATTTATTTGCGTTTTACTATTTCACGGCTCTACGACAAGGGAATGTCCGGATTTTGTGACGTAACGTACTATAGTGTCTTGATTTAGTGAAATGTTTGGGGAAAGTACGAGAAAACAATAAAAATATTTAACTTACTTCGAAAATGTGATAACAATATAGAAATATAAGGCAAAAGGAAAATTTTGTAGACAATATGAAATATTAAGTAATATATTAGCAAGGGTATCGTATATTACGGTGCAATTCTAACACACAAATAAATAAGACCGAAATTTACGGGTGCGCGTAATACGCCATATATAAAAATACTAGCTTTAAAAATAAAGAAAAGATGAGCATTAAAAGAAAATTAGATTTCTACATGTATCTAAAAACTGTGTTATCATCACCTTTAGAAGTTTCATTATTGGATAACGTGAAAAATTCGTCCTGTTCTTCTTCCGTTACATTGTCAGACACATCACTTGAATTCTGTTACATCTTTTCAGCATCACTGTTACTCGTTCCATAAATAAATACTCATCTTCCATTCCATCTGGATCAGCGATACTCAACCTGCGGCCCACCGAGCTTTTTAAGTGGTTCAGTCATGTGTGCGTAAATAAATATGTAAAATCAAATTTTTACAAACAAACAACAAACTATATTAACAAATATGTTCTTTTTAAAAGAAAGTTTCTACAAATAAACAAAAGTGGGCAACAGTGAAGCGCACGAACAGATTGGTTAAAAACACATGATTGCCTTTATTGTATGACTATGACATCTCTTGAGTTTATGAACAGATTGGTTGGAAACACGTGATTGCAGTTATCACGTGACTACGACGTCACATGAATTCAGCCCATTGTTACAGACAGGATAATAGTTTTAATTAAGATTGTTCACTACTTTTTAAGAGAGAGAACGTTACGTTTAATTAGTTTTAATTTTGCCTTTTCTTAGACTATCTTTTCTTTTCAACGTTATTCTTAAAACAATATTAACGTTTGCTCATTTGTTCCTTGATTTATATAAGTGAGCAATATAAATGTTAATATTCATTACTGATCGGCTACTAATGTAGTCCCTTACTACATTTGAATAATTGAAATGAATGATCGAATTTTAAAAAAAATGCTTAATTGACAGCAGAAAATTACAGGCTAACGTTTAAATTTCAAAATTGAAAGAAAGATTATTTTGCTACCTAAATACAAGAAATTCATAGATTTAGAAATTTTATTCGATTCTAATAACTTATTCTAAGATCATAGAAATGCAGCAACATATTATTTCACATGCTCTAAATAATTTTTCTTCGAATTCATGGGGCGTTGTAGCCACATGATAAATGCAGTCACGTGTTTCCAGCCCCCAATCAGCTGATACCCTTCGCTGTTGCTAACTTATGCTTTATGCAGATTTTTTTTTTTAATTTTATATTTGTAAACAATAATAAAGTACATTGGCAAATAAAATACATTTGACGTATAACAATATTTTTTTTAATTTTGAAAAACTTCTTGAAGAATTTTAATATTTGAACATTTTATCCAACTATCAAATATAAAATTTTATTTAAATTTTACAAGTATAACAAGTCTAAGTCTAATGTCAGTTTTGAGTACGTTGGAGAACACGCATTTATGTTTATCACGTGATCGTCATGAATTGGAATTCATAATGAAGTGCTAAAAATTTAGTGGAGAAGTGGATTTAAAATATGAATGTTTTATTTTCTATTTATTATTATTAAAAATATTAAATATATTTTTTGTCAGACATATGCTTTATAGATTTCTAAAATAAATTATATAATATTATTTTTAAATGAGATTTTTCTGATAAAACTAGTCAATATATAACAAAACCGGATAATATTATAGTATTCATTTTATTTTTCAACTATAGTCATTTAACCTCGCTTGTGTAGAACTAAGTATCTTTCAGTAAAGTATCTATTTATTCTATAAAATATCTCTATGGAATTTTAAAAAGTACTTTTACATCTATGTAAAGAGTGGTTAAATATTTGAAGTAATCATAAAAATACGAGTGAATAAAAGAATCAAAGCGATACAAATTTGCGTAGATTCAGCTAATGTAATCCAAGATGTGGCCTTGTTGGAGTACAGGTAAGTAATCCTCTTAAGGATACTAACACATACATGTAGGTGCAACTAATGTATTCGAGATATTAATATCTGCAGTTATGAAAATTTTAAGTTTTCTTTCGCGTCTGCCAAGCGAACCGAAAGTTAAATTGTGTAGATTAAGGATACTATAAATTCTTTTCATTAACTTTTCTAAGTGGCTAAAAGAGGAAAAAATTATTTTAGAGTATTTGTCCTTTTCATTAATAAAATGAAGCTACAATGGGTGTGCTATGCAGCACATTCAGCAAAGGTAACTAGAATAATTAAGTAGTGCGCACGTGATCTTCCCCTCTGTTCTTTTTTTCTTTCTCTCATTTTCTCGTCCGTTGCCAAAAGCCTTAGTGTTACTTTATAGTGTGACGTTAATATAACTCTCGCTCACACACCTCTTCACTTTCTCTCTCTATATATATATATGCATCTCAAATAGTACTTTAAACATCTATAAAGAACATGCTACAAATTCGTTAAATTGTTTTTTAATTGAAATATTGAAATTAAATTTGTCTAGAAATAATTTGCAGCTTATAATACTTTTTCAATTCCTACTATTAGCTCATTCTCCCTATATATTTATCTTGTTCAAATTTTCAATTGTTAATAAAATACTTTGTATTCATCCAATCAAGTTCAAATAAATTTTTTAAAACTTGTAATGGATGACACTTGATGTTAATACAGTTTTTCAAATAAATTAATTAAATACAGGTTTTCGACTCCAACTTAGATTCGTCTCTGTTGTAACAATGTAACTGTTAAAACAATGATAAAAGTTGGCGCTGAAAACCGATTTTTCAGCCAAACTGAGTGTGCATAGTTACAACAATATAGACAAATCATGCTCTTTTTTGAATTCCTACTATTAGTTCACTCTCTTCCTAAATATATATATATGTGTGTGTATTTATTATATATATATATATATATATATATATATATATATATATATCTTGTTCAAATTTTCAACCATTAGTAAACTACTTTCTATTCATCCATTCAAAATAGGAATTGACTTAAAATTTTTTTTTATATTACTTGTTTAGCACACTTTAACTTTAAAACACTCTTGATTGAATTACATAAATATAAGTCTCTTGGAAGATTATAATGTTGCCATCTGAGAAATTTTGCAAATTTATATAGTTTTTTTTATTTTGATATGAAAGAAAAATAATTTTCTATCATGCTGAGAGAAAAATTATAACGTAGAAAACTATCGATGAATTTTTTGTGTCGAATATTTATTTAATTGTGTGATTCGATGCTTTTAAATAACTGTACATTGTGTTAGATTTAAAAATGTTTAATAAAAGAGGGAAAAAAAATTCCTATAAACATAAAATTATATACATCCACTCTTTCTCATCTTGTACTGCACAATGATCAGTGATATAGCCAAAAAAAAATTATGAAGTAAATAGAAACAAAAAGGATCCTCTTCCACTTAAGTTTTATTTACTCGAATAATTGAAGAGAGAAAAAAAAAGTTAATGAAATAAAGAATGAAGTTTCCTTACAGGATGGTAAATTCATAACGTTATTTAAAACCGAGGAAAACTTCTATTTCTTATTCCTTGAATTTGCGGTTCCAGTTCTCAATAATATCTCGTTAATGTTACAGTCTTACAGCGACTGACTTGAAACTGATCTAAAATATTTTTATTTATTTTTTTGCAAGGTAAAAAAAAACAGAAGAAACTCGTGGGAAACTTGGAAACTCGTTTCACTTACACTTCCAACTTACTAATCCTGACATTTACATCATGAAACTTCTGAGAAAGCATTTGTAGGAAACCCCAAGCGAGTTTTTCTCCTCTGCCCATTCACAAATCCGCTTTTAGACAATAGGAAAAGGGGTGAGCAAGGGTTTATGCAGACGATTTTCTGTCGCCTATTAAATGATACCCCTTTTTGTTAGCCATCAAAGCCCACCGCAAATGGTGTTTGACAAGAGAAACATCGTGACACAAACGTTTGATGTTCAGCATCCACCCAAAGCGTCCCCAGTAGTGCCTTGGAAGATGTTCTTCGGGAGCAGTTATGAATCATTAGACAGATACTTTTCTTCTTTTTAATTATAGAACTTATCATATGAGTGAAAAATCATTAAGTTTGTTATTCCGAAACCACATCCTTTCCCTGTTATAGGGTGGGCGATGTTTTATACGAGATCCGTGGCGTCGAAGATCTATGTGTTCCTCGTCATAAATATTATATTCTTTTTTTTTTTTCTGCAAATGAAATTTATAAATGGTAGGAAAATATTATGACTACATGGTTATAAAGAAATTGCAAATATAATGCCCAAAGTTAGATTAATATACAATTCTGCATGGTAAGTATCAGTATGCGCATACAGGAATTTTTCAAGGAAGGGGAGATTCAAGTTCGAAAGTCCACCATTCTTGTATCATACTCCTATTGATTTTGTCGATTTTCGGGAACAAAAAACAGTAAAAAACTAATTATTGAATAAATAATTAGCATTAATTAATAAAATTAATCATTAATAATAAATATTTAATTAAATTTTAAGGCACTATGTACTTAGAATTATAATCAATCGGGAAAAAAATCAAGGGCTTTGGGGGGGATTCCGGACCCCAAGGACACTCCCTTGTATGCGCCACTGGTAAATATGTTTTCTACTATACAAAGCCATTTAGAAAGCAGAAAAGAATTTTCAGAAAGATTTAACATGGAATACGAGATTATATTCAATTTTTCTACAAAGTTACTGTCGTTCGAAGGTCTTATATTAAAGGGAAGGAATAGGTATATCCTTCAATATCAGAAATTTTTGCCACGTTTTATCTATTAAATAAAGCAAGGAGGTAGTCGAACTAAAACAAAGTAGACTTTTAAAAATCTAACTCATTTATTTTCATTCTTCGTTACGGATTACAGTTTACATGTAAATTAATATCCTCTATAATCAATTAATTAAAAATATAACATTATTCTTTATAATAATTTAATAGTAATTCATCGAAAACCTCAAAAAAAATCTTAATTTGAGAGCAATAATTTTTTTATATACAATCATAATTTTGCAATGAATACCTTACTGCGTAAATTTCAGCAAGAATTTTATATTTAAAATTCTATATAGAAAACTTGCAACTAAGAAATGTACATTTTGCATAAAAATACTGTATCCAACTGCAATCATTATTC
Organism: Trichonephila inaurata madagascariensis; assembly: GCA_019973955.1. Classification (NCBI taxonomy): domain Eukaryota; kingdom Metazoa; phylum Arthropoda; class Arachnida; order Araneae; family Nephilidae; genus Trichonephila; species Trichonephila inaurata. The sequence continues at coordinate 67,480 of BMAV01021698.1, forward strand.
AAACTGAGACCTTATTGAGTGTTATTATTACTGCAATTTTTTCTATCATATAATAAGTTTTAAGCGGTGTATTAAAAATAATATGTTGGTAAAAAAATGTTTAAAAGAACGATATTGTTCAGCATTTATCAAACTATGGTACATGCACGCTTGAAGGCACATGTAAGCTTCTCAAGAAGTTTGTAAACAACTCAAAACAAAGATATCCCATATTATTACATAATTAATAACATAATTAAATGAGTTCCGATGTATTGACTTATCTATTTTATGAGCACATTTAGACAATTTTAACTAGCCTTTTATAGTATTTTTATTAATTTTTTTAAAAGAACCCTATTTTAAAATAGTATTGTAGATATCTAAAAGAAATGACGCAAAAAAATGTCGTTATTTAAACTCATTTATTTTATTTCATAATAAAAGTTTTGTAAAAGATAATTCTAATGCAATATTATATATATATTTTTTTTTGCATTGCTTTGCATAGAAAAACGCATTTGATATATTTTTTAATTCGAAATCTTCAATTTCTTTTAAATTTGCCCTAACACCCTTAATTTACAATTTTTTTTTTGATCGCATCTCATAAAGTAATGTTTATCATCCCACGAAGTTCATTACTCCTCAACAAGAAGAGTTACGCAATTTATTTTCCCCCATACCTACTTAAAAAAAAGCTAAAAAGCCTAGTTGGCACGTATTTGTGGCTTCATTCTGGCGACAAACCCGCGCTTCAGCTATGGTCCTGACGACAGACCGACTCTAAGTTAGATATATTGGAATCGAAATGTGATTATTTTCTAGGTGTTTTCCTTTCTATCTACTTTCTTTTTCCGCGTTTAATTTCCTCTTTCCATTCAAGTGAATCTAGCTAATTTCCGGACGAATTCCGTTTCTTGTGTAATGTATCTATTTTCTTCCTTATTTATTATTTGCCTCGTAAACAAAAGAAAACTCTTATGTATAATTAATAAATAGGTTATGTGTTGCATTCTTTTTCAAGGTCGTTTATTTAAAGTATCTGTTTCTTACAAAACAATTCATTCTGGCGGTTTTGCATAACCCGGTCATACTTTTTCAAATGCTCGAACAGATGCAAGGTGGAGATCTTTATTTTTGTATAGTTAACAGTTCATTGACCTCTATGTTTTCTTCTGTATCTTTCATTTTCTTTGTAAGATAATCGTGCGTCATACCATGAGCGCGAGCCCTCGTGCAACGGAAGACCCAATCTGGGGGCTAAATCGCATTTATATGTGTCTCAGGCTGAATATCCTCTGATAGGCGCGGTGTTGTACACTGATGAAATAAATTAAGAGAAGTTGCATATTTTATCGAATTGCATGAAAAGAAGTGAACTGAAGAAAACCACTGCCTTTAGATAAAAATGCAAATCTTGTACGCCAAATACGTAAGCGTGCACGTGTGTGCAGGCGGAGCCAGCGGAAAACCAGGCTTTATAAGCGTGTGTAAGTTAAGACGTATTTCGTTCGCCAGCTCACCTCAGCCAAAATCTTTGTATTATTTTGAAGCCATCGGCTCAATTCAAATTGTAACAGTAAAAATGAGTAACCACCAACGTTTAGATGATGGAATGAGGTTGCGAATTGTGGGGAGGCTAGAAGCAGGCCAATGTCAAGTCCAGATTTGTAGAGATTTCAATTTAACGCCAAGCGTCGTGTGTAACTTATGGAAACAGTTCTAGAATACTGGATTCATCAAGAGAAAGCCTGGGTTAGGTCATCCAAGAGCCACGATGGCCAGAGAAGATCGCCATTTGTCGATTACAGCGGAACGTAACAGAGGGGCTACAGCTTCTCAGCTGTCTCGTTACTTGCATGCAGCCACAGGAACCCGTGTATCAAGGGTGACTGTTTCAAAAGTTTTATGAGAGAGGGTTGTTTGCCAGAAAATCTACTGTATGCGTCCCGCTCACGTCTATTAACAGGAGAGTCCGTTTAGCATGATGCAGACAGCATAAAGATTGGAGTATAGATCAATGGGTGACCGCGATCTGTTCACCGATGATTCCCGTTTCAGCCTAAACACCAATTATCGCCGTACGTTCATATGGAGAGAACCAGGGACCAGTTACCTACCATTCAATGTCCGCTAAATTAACAATTATGATTTGGAGGTTTAACGGTCTGGGCAGACATCATGTTGGATAGCCATACACCTCTCCATGTCTTTGAAAGAGGCTCTGTGACTGGTGGAATGCATAGGGATGAGATCTTGGAGCTCTATGTTCACCTCTTCAGGGGTGCATGTGGCCCAGAGTTCATTTTAATGGACGATAACGCGAGGCCACATAGAGCTCTGCTGGTCGACGAATTTCTAGAGAGTGAGGATATTCGCCGTATGGGTTGACCAGCCAAGTCTCCAGACCCAATCCTATAGAGCAGTGCTCCGCAACCCCCGGTCCGTGGATCAAATGGTACCGGGCCAACCGTTTCATTCCAACTGAATTTAAATTCCTAGTTCTATACACCAAATTAAAAATATCTGTGTTCCATTAAATTTTTTTAAAAAAGGGGCCCCCGAAGGTAGTGACATAAATCTTTTAATGTTTTAAAAAGCAAAAAAAAAGAAAGAAAGAAAAGAAAAACACAGCAACTATTTTCCCTTTCAGTTAGCAGAGCATTTCTACTTTCTCTCGCCGGCTGCCCCTGGGTCAAAGCATTCCCTTCTCTCCACCCCATTCGAGGGGAAGGGCAGCATCCGCCTCTCAGAGATCCGGCCCTCTTGGAGCTCTCTTGTTTCATACTCCGGTCGGTGGAATCAGATTCCTCGGGTGTCAAAAAGGGGTTGCGGGGGCAGCCACGCCTTAACCCTCAAATACACAGCTGCCGAATGCACGTGTGAATGTCGTTTCCACAAAAAAGACCTATCTGTGTGAAGCGGGGTTTTCTGCACTATGTATAACAGGTACCAAAACAAAGCAACGGAATAAACTGGACATAAGCAACACGCTTCGGGTGTCATTGTCTCCGATTACCCCCAGATGGAACCGTCTCATTGCAAAGAAACAAACTCAGGGTTCTCATTGATTTAACGTTCCAGTAAGTTAAAATGTTAAATCACTTTATTTATTTTTTGGTGTAACTGTTTTATTTTGAAGGCATAATTAAATAGAATTAAATTCTTTATTAAATTATTTATATTCTTTATGTATTAAATACAATTAAATACATTTTTTGTTATAAATCAAATAATCTAAAATATAAACAATCAATGTCCACCTCCCAGCGGGCCGCGGTAAAATTATCAAACGTTGACCGGTCCGCAGCGATAAAAAGGTTGCGGACACTGCTATAGAGTACGTCTGGTACGCTCTCGAGAGAACAATTGTAACTCTCAATCCCCTTCTGAGAACCATCCAGGAAATGAAAGCAGCGTTGCTGAATGAGTAGGTCCAATTGCCACAAGAACTGATAAACTACCTTATTTCCAGTATGGCATCACACTGCGAGCCTGTATAGCTGTAAGAGGGGGTCATACACTCTATTAACCCACTTCTTTTGTTTATTCTGCAACCGTTGTTTCATAGTTTCATACTTATTTGTTTTGTATTGTATCAATGTAAGTACATATCAAATTTCATTAAAATCGGTCCAGTAGTTCTAGAGATAATCGATCAAGTCTGCAAATTCTCTTAATTTCTTACATCAGTGTAGTTTAGAGAAAGGGATGGCAGCTCAGATATCTCTCTCGTTACTTGACCTTGGTACTATATTACCACGTCCGTTGTCAATAGCCATGTTGCTTTATAATGAGATATTAATAAACCCTCACTCACAGTCGAAAGTTGTTAAGAAGTTATTGATAGTATGCATTTCAACTATATCAAATTTAACATACTGTGTAAATGCCACAGGCAATGGTAAATTTTTTTAACCTTATGAAAATTTTTTTAATGAAATCTTTATTAAAAATTCTATAAATTGATTTAAATTTCACGAAATACAATTTGAATCCTCGCATTTTAATTAAGGCTTGGAAAAAAAATTTGCAGGTGAACCTCTTAAATCATAAGGTATACATATAGATAAAATGGTTTTTTCCTACATCTACTTATGCAATTTTAATTGCTTCTTTTTGTAATGTAATTTTCTTGAAGAGAAAAGAATTCAGAGATTATATAAAACTAGGGATCAGCCACCTGTTCGCTAGGAATTTCTTGATGTTGCTTGATGTATCTAGTATTTTTAAGTTATTGATATCTAAGTCCTAACTTTGATTAAACTTTTGATTGTATTCAAAAACCTTTTTACAGTCCTCCCTTCTTGATTTGAAAAAAGATAGGGCTTGAATTTCTAAAACAGAATTCAATTTATTTTAATATGCCTCAGTAATCCCCTTTTCTTGAGAGTTGATTTCCGTTAAGCCCGTTCTCAGCGGATATCTAAATCAACTAATTGAACATTTCTGCAAAATTTGAATGCTGTAGGTCTAGCAGTTCAAAAACGGGAATTTTGCTTAAAACTCCCTGGCAAACCCCGCTTGGATTCCTGAAAAGCCGTTTTTTAGCAAATCTCTACTCAATAAAAGAAACAAGAGTATCATATTTCAAGTGCATAAGGAGATTTTATGAGTGAGTCCCTTGTCTCCTATGCAATGAATGATATTTAAATTTGTTCAGGTAAATATTACTGCGCTATTTCCGGCAGATAAAAATCTTAAGAAAATTCTGGAGTAATTTAAAATATTCTTTAAATATTCAATGTATAATGACCTTTTTTCTATTAATTTGGAAATGATACATTCGACAGAGAGAAATAAAGTAATTAATTATTAAAATCTGTAAAAAAAATTATTTTTATTCAATTAAATAAATAAGATTGCTTTCACGTGGGAAATTTTAACCCTTAATCACCCTTTGGCCCATATAGTTTTTCGTTTCAAGCAATCGCGCTGAAGCTGTTCATTTATTCCTGATGCCCTTTGTAACATTAATTTCAATGTCCGGCTGGAATTTATGACGTATTGTTTCAGACAAATTAACTCTGAACTGAGTTGAGAATTGTCAAGTACACAAATAAAAACGTTTCCATTATTTTGACAGTATGATTATTCTACCTTATTATTTTTCTCCACGAACTTTGCTGATGAAAAATAATAAAGCTATTATATTTCGAAATCACATTACGATGCTGTATTTAGTATACGTTTTTTCGGATTTAGATTATAAGTCTCCCAAATATTAATGTCTAAAAAAATGTTTTTAAATTTGATTTTTTTTTTTTTTTGAACATTGAAAATGCGATAAAACAGAATAATTATACTTATGCGATTAAAAATTCATATATTAACCGTGTTTGAAATTATGTAAATATACAGCTGTGTTAATTATCAATTTTGAGTATATTCTTGCTATACTTTTCATGATATAAAATATTTTATTCATTTAAGTCATTTGCCTTTTGATAGAATCTCGCCTGTATTATTCGACAGTGAAAATCTGTTGTCAAAATCTTATCTTTGCAAAAATAGGATATTTTTGCGTGAGAATTATATGTATATTAACAGAAAAATAAAACTTGTACTTACGTATATATATATACCGTAGACCAATTTTGTCAAATCAAAAGACATCACTAAATGCCACGATATATGCAGCCAATAGGGGAAAACCGTTCCTAAGCATGTTCAAACACAATAATAAAAAGTGTGAATATTGCATATAAGCATTGGGCGATGTCTTTTGAATTGGAAACATCTTCCGATTTGGCGACATTGGTCGACGGTATAATTGTAGCAGTGGCGTAACGCAGAACAATTGGGCTCTCCTGCAAAGTCAGGTTTTGGGCCCCCAAGTTGGATTTTACAAAGGGTAGGTAGGTACTTGGCGGCAGTCAGGTTTTGGGGCCCCCTAAAACCCTGGGCCCCCGCAATGCCGGGTTTGCGGGGTGTACGTTACGCCATTGATTGTAGTACGTATCTGGAACTCATTTTTACTCACATAAGCGATCGTTTTTTAGATCGGACTTGATTTAAAGAAATTTAGAGTATTTCATTAATACACTAAACTCTAAATATTATACTTTAATCTGTTTAAAGGGAATTAATTTATATCGTGGGCAAAATTCATGGGACGTTACAGTCGCATGGTAAATGCAATCGCGCGTTTCCAGCCAATTAGTTCACGTGCTTGACTGTTGCCAACTCTTTTGCTTTTTGCAGAAATTTTCTTTTAAAACGTATGCACCACACGTACATGTTTGTTAATGGGAATAACAAATATGAGATAACTCAATGCGATGGTTTTAAAACTATCCATACAAACTATTATTATTTTGAGAAATTTTTTGAAGAATCTTAATACTTAGACATCTTTACCCAATAATCAAATCTGAAATTTATAACAGCAAGAATTCAATGGAAAACGTGATTACATTTATCGTGTGACCATCTAACCTAATCATAAGAATTATTTAGCTTTATTTGTTGGTTGTGTTAAAAAAAAGTACTCTTGAAACTAATGATCTATGTAATATTAACAATATAATAGAGAACTACATTTTATTTTACTATACAGTTATAGTTTCAACTCATTTAGGAATGTGAATAATACTTTTTTTAGGGTAACATGTTTTTAAATATCAAGTTGAATATTTTTATCCAAGTCTAAGCCTTCTTCAAATATTTGAATACTATGTTATGACATCTCTTATGATTTGAAAGTAAAGATTCATGAAATTTTTTCAGTTACTTTTGAACACCTGAATAAATATAATTGTTTCTTAAACCACAAAGGGTCGTCTTATGTAAGTTTCCTCAAATGCTACTATGTTCCGTTTTTTTTCAAAAAATTTTTATTTGTGGCTGCCAGTATTAAGTCAAGTATATAGCATTGATGCCATACGGATTTATTAGCTTTTGTATGAATGAATGTATGAATGAAATATTACATGGTATGATTTGGTGAAAATGAATTTCATGAATTAAGTTTCTAAGATTAGTCACGATTTTGTCATATTATGTTCAGTATTTTTTAATCATTTTGTTGAATTTTTTTTATTCTCAAAAGACGTTAAAAATCCACAATTATAACAATTCTAAAAAAAAAAAAAATTACATGAGGTGAATCAGAGCATATAAGATTATGCCTTTTTTACTCTTTTCATTATAATCTTCTTGCAAGATATTTCAAATTAAACATTTGCAAATCTCACTTTCCTCCTTGATTTCAGAAAAAACACACATGTCGAAATAAATAAAAATAATTTTTCTACGAATCGAAGATAGATACTACTTACATATATAAATAATAATACAGATAATGAGACAAGTTTTAAAAACGATAAAAGACAATTCATAACTGTAAGAAAAATAATTGTTTTAAACACTTGAGATATTTAAGAACAATTATAATCGCATTATTTTTATAGGAATTTATTGTGTATTTTTGTGAAAATTAATTGTAATTTTTTATGAACTACTATGTTATAATAAATCAAGGAGTTTTTTTCGTACTATACCGTCGTCTAATGTCGTTCAAAAAAAGACGTCAACCAAATGTTGCGATATGCAGCCAATAGTGGAAAATCGTTTCCACGCATGTTCAAACACAATAAGAATAAGAATATGAGTATAACAGCATTTGGTGCATCTTTTGAATTTGCAATACCTTCTGATTTGGCGAAATTGGTTGATAGAATAATATGTTTCATCAAATAGTTAGATCTCTTATTTTAGTGCACTTTATTTGCCTTCAATTTTTGTGAATTATTAGGGTCATATTGAATAGAAGTCCAATATAGAAAAGCACACTGTTGGCGCAATTGGAATGATTTTCTATTCTCTTTCGCAATAGGTGTGAACTAAAGTAGGATCTTACTTATGAAAAAAAAATCCAAGCATAATCGAACAATACAACCTTGTCTGTCGTATATAATTTTCGGAACAAATTCTTCAAAACCTTCGCCGATTTATTGGTTGGTGAGTTAACACATAAGAACGAAAATTGAATTAATTAATTATAATTGTAACTAATTTCAGAAGTTTTACATAAAATCCGAATTTAATTCACAGCATTGAAACCGGAGAAAAAAGAATTGTGCCATGACCCATTGGACTTTATCCAATATGGCGACAATTATTTGTCAAGTTGGTAACAAATTGTGCTAAAATAGGATACATTTAAAGTGGTATTATTAAGATAAAATTTGTCATTAATATATATATATATATATATATATATATATATATATATTTATTTATTAATAAAATTTCAGATGTCGATTACTTTTAATGTTAAGTATATTAATTTGATTCGGATTTTTAATCCACGCATAAAAAAATTTGAATAGCTTATTAAAAGATATTTTAATATTAATAATTCATCAACATTAATTGTTAATTATATTGTTTCAGCATCCAAAAAACCTCCAGTCTCTTTTCAATTTTTTTATGCAATAATTAACGTCTGCTTTCACAATGAATTTAATTTTAGTAAAACCAGTGAAAAAAAAATTCATTAAAATTTTTTCTTCGATTAAAATATCTTTTTAATAACATAGTCTTTGGGTGGTTAAAAAGTTAATAACAGTCTTTTGGTGGTTAGCAAAATTTTGCATCGAGCAGTTAAATATTTCGTGCTTTAAAATCGTTAAGTGGGAACTCAGTTGCATACCTCATCATTTTCTCGTGATTTTTTAAATGATGTTATTAAATCATGTTCATTAATCCTTTTCCTAAGAAAATTTCATATGAATTTAATTACTTATAAATAATCATAAATATGGCAAAATCTTGCGTTACTTTTCAATTTTTTGTCGGAATTGCAATTTTTTTTTATGATAGCCACAACTTGTTCTTAATGGAATGATAAAATCAATTTTTTAAAAATAGTATAACTATTATTTTAAAAATTAGTAATCAGAAAGCTACTAAAAAAATTACGCCACATAAGTCTTCGTACACTTAACAAAAATCTCAGCATAGCTTTAAACATTGTATTTCTTTCTTAATTTAGTACTAAATAATATATTTTTTAGTGCCCAAAACAGCTTTAAAAAAAGTCTTGGTATAGATTTAATCAGTTTTTTGTAATTTCTACATCGATTTTACACCATGCTTCTCTGGTTATTGTTTTTATTTCACATGCGTTTACATGTCATGGTTTCTTTTTTCTTAAATCAAATTCTCACCAAATATGTTCTACAGGGCTAAATAAAGTGATTAAGAAGGTGTTTTCAGAATTTGGAGACAGTTATAGAGACACCGGCGGCCTACATTGAGAGCAGGTGCGCTTCGCGTCATTATCCTGTAAAAAAAGAAATCATCTCCAATATCCAAATTCTGGGCGGATAATTTAAAATTTCTCTTTAAAATACTTAAATAGAGCTCATGATTCACAATACCATAAGAAAATACCAAATTACCCAATCCTGAAGCCGATTTACACCCCCACGCAAGAACACCTCCACCTTCATGAAGCATGGAGGTGGAGGGGTTCTTGTTCCACATAAATTCATGAGATTAAATTCTTCATTTTTTAATTTACAAACTATAACACGCCCATCGAAACCAAAAATGTTGAATTTTCAGTCATCCCAATCAATTTGCTGTCATTGTTGAATTTTCTGAAACTTTATCCCAAGAATCTAGTTGGATCAGTGAACTATCGATGTGAAAGTCTTCTTACGTGGGCGTGTAAATCAGTTTCAGGATTAGGTAATTTGGTATTTTTTGATAATATTGTGGATCATAAGCTCTATTTAAATATTTTAAAGAGAAATTTTAAATTATCCGCCCAAAATTTTGATATCGGAGACGACTTTATTTTTTCACAGGATAATGACGCCAAGCTCACTGCTCTCAATGTAGGCCGCTGGTATCTCTATAACTGCCCCAAAATTCTGAAAACACCCCTCAATACCTTTATTTACCCCTGTAGAACATATCTGGAGAGAATTTGATTAAAAAAAAGAAAGCATGACATATAAACACATAATGTGAAGTAAAAACAATAATCACAGAAGCAAGGAGGAAAATCGATGCAGAAATTACAAAAAACTGATTAAATCTATACCAAGACGTTTAAAAGTTGTTGTGGACACTAAAAGATATCCTGTTAAGTACTAAATTAAGAAAGAAATACAATATTTAAGGCTATGCTGAGATTTTTGTAAAGTGTACGAAGATTTTTGTGGCGTAATTTTTTAGTAGCTTTTTGATTATTATTTTCTTAAAAATAACAGTTATACTATTTTTAAAAAATTGATAACGTCATTCCATTAAGAACAAGTTGCGGATATCATAAAAAAATTACAATTCCGAAATTTTAATTTTTATTAGTAGAAAACATTAAATTTTATAGGAAATTTCAAGTGTACGAACACTTTTGTGGTTCACTGTATAGTGGCTCTAAGCTTTTCCCTTTATTATTTAAAGGTGAAAAACTCATTGAGAGTAAAATATTTCGAAATTGATAAGATTATTAAATGATGTGGAATCTTCCTGATTAACTTACCTGTTACAACTGAATGGTCCTTTAATGGATTTCTAGAATCAGCCCTTTGACAACAGTTTTTGATTTTTTTTTCTTTTCTTTTTCATATTGTGAATTATAGCATTCAAAGTTTAATACATATATGTCTTTCAGTCTTAATCCTTCAAATGATCAAAACGATCTCCAGGTGAATGATAATATCTCTAAAGTAATCAAAAGTTAAATAAATATTCAACCAGCGTCGATTGCATATTACAATTCTTTTCTTCAACTAAAAAAATATATTTAGAATAACTACAAAAGATGCCAACTTAAGTAACATAACTTTAACCGCAAACGATTTTATATCAGAAAATAAATTAAAGCTACATGAGTTATTGAGAATTAAAGCAGACGATAATAATATGGAGGAGAATTTTTAACTAAAACAATACCGAAAACTATTGAATAATTTAAATTGTCAACTGAAAATTGGCTCAAAATGCAGAAAATAAATTGAAATAGAATCAAATATTTTACAATACGAAACACATATTATTAGCAAGAGTTATAAGTATGGAGCTTGCTTATTTTGTCCTTTCATTTTTAAAGTATAAATTTCAAAATTTTGTTTGAAGAGAAATAAATTTTTAGACAAATTATTTTGTTTCATTTTGCTGTAGTAAAAATCCTTCAATAAAATTCAATAATAACAAATGTAGTTATTATTCTAATTTAAAGTAGCCGTGATAGAGAAGTGATCACGGTCAATTGACGTTCTAGAAAAGTTCTGAAAGTAAAGATTTATGGATTTTTATACTTTATGTCACTGTAGATAAAGTATCAATTCTTTTTCTTGAAAGCAACCTATTACCTAAAAGTTGTAACTCATTTCGTAGAATAATACGCTCGTTTATTGCTTGTTATCAATTAAACAAATTGAAATATTCCGAGACATCTTTCTCGTAAATTTGCCGGAGTACTTATTGATTTGAACACAGTTTCGAAATTGTTTCTAGAAAACAAGCTTTTGTTGATGTGAAGATAATCTTCGAAGACATTGAATCCTATTTGGTCCCTTTTGACGAAATTTTTTCCCTTAGGTAATTTAACTATATCAAAAATTTTAAGAAAGACAAAAAGTATAATACCATAGTTAAAAATATAAGTTATTTTTTAAAAGAAATTTAATTTTTGTATCCAATTTTAAGGAAGTTGAAGCAGTAAAAAGTACTAAATTCATTTTATTACGAACAGAATGTTATCATAAGGAATCAACAATAGATTTCAATCTATTCTTTTGAGTTTTAAAATTATCAAATTTTTTTAAAAATTTTAATGAAGGGAGAATAGAGAAATTTTTAAAATGTATAAGAAATGTTGAATTAATTATTACATTTCTATTTTCAACTTTGACCAGAATAACCATCTTGTCCAGATACTATAGTAGAGGAGATTTTTGTATTAATTTTTTAAAATGTCAAAACTGTCCTGTTTAAATTAAAATTAAAAAAAATTTCAACTAGAGTTCGCTGCAATAAATAAATGCAAAGAAAAATTGTTTACGTCAAAAATGGTCAACATCGTCAATTTGAGCCTGTCTCCATTATAAATTAAAATTTTTTTTCAAAATTTCTACTTTGAAATTTTCTTACATCACCTATTTATAATAGATAAAAAAATTGCTTGGAAAATAATCAAACAGAATAGTTAAATAACTAAAATTTAATGAGTTTTGTTGATTTTAATGAGAATGATTCTTCGGTAGAGATCCTGGAACCTCTAATCGGACCTCTAATGTCAAATAACTATCATTTAAATGATATTTTACTCGTTTTTTTTACTGATGAATAATATTTTTTTATGCTTTAAGTCACGCAATTATGTTTCAAGAATAAATATTTCATTTTATATAATTCTCTAGATCAACCTTTATTAAAATTAAAATCTTCTGAAAAAAAAAATTTGCTCTTAAAAATCACTCATAAGATGCCTGACCAAGTTTATTTTAAATGAGACTTTTAAAAACTAACAAAACTTGTGAAAAATTTTCATACAATAAACAGTTTTGAAAAAAATGTCTTTAAAATTCTGTTTTTAACGATTGAATGAAAAGTAATTTTTAAAATACACTGTTCTTCAAAAATTGCATTTAAAGTTAATTTATTGTTTATATTTTATGACTTTCAATTACAATTCACACATATACCCTTAAAAATTACTTGAAGGTTTTATAAAATCTTGGTATTATCTAAAAGAAAGCTTTTTTTTTAATTGGTGACTAAAAATAGAAGGGAAAAATCATCTTTGACATTTGATTACGTTTTCATTTTTTAAATTTAATTAAAAAATTTTACTGTGTGCACACACCATATGATTAACGTCATTATTATTCTAAAGTAATCAAGCTGCGAATTTTTATTCTAAATTTTGTTCTACAATAATTACATGACTAATGAAAATTATGTACTCAAGACTTCGATCAATCGGCTTCGCGGAGGGGTGCTACTAAATGATGTTGTGCATAAAAGATAATGAAATAAAAGATAATAATGTGTTCTTTCTTTTTTGGGGGGTAAGCTACACACATCAACAGAAATCTTTTCCTATTGATTTCACTCTGGAGGTGTACCTCTCCAATAATTTTACAAAATTTTGTCTTAAGAGGATGTAATCTGATATTATTGAAAAAAAAATTATTTCAAAGAATACGAGAACATTACGAAATGACTTCGGGGAAGTAAATTAACTAATTTAGATGAAGAGAAAAAATAAAAAGCACGTCTTTCTGTAATGAATATATCTAGAAATTCTAAAATTTTAGTAAAGATACAAATTAGTGGAAATGAGGCGTATTATTTCCTTTTCGTATGTATGTTCTATATCTGAGATTAAATATAGTTTCTAGAAATATACGCTTACTAAAAAAATATTATAGATGTATATGCTTCCTACTAAATTCATGAGTACTTTCCACAAAAAATGGTTTGACCCTTTCGTGGGCCATTTATTTCTCTCTTGAATTTCTTGCAGTCTTTTATGTTTTATTAACAATTAAACGATAGCATTTTAATAATATTTACGTATTATACACTGGCTTAAACGCACTATCGGAACACAGCTTTGGCTTGGAAGCTAGCAGGACGTCCTTTCCTTTTTCTTGAGAAATATCCGTCTATTATAACTGACGAGCTGGTCTAACTTCTGTTTCTTTTGTTCACTTTCCACAGTATGAAACTATTTATGATGGCAAGGTCAATAAGAAAATAAATGACACGATGCCACACAGATCTTCTTCAATTGGTATCTTTTCTTTGATCAAAGCGATCACCCCCTCCCATGACAACGTTATATACAACGGCGGCTTTTGAACAAGGTACTTCTTTAGTACCATCTTTTTCTGTCCGATTTACAGATGTCTTAATCGCTGGATTATGTGCAGTAGCACAAAACTGAAGAAGGAATTAGTCTTGCCATCGTTATAATTGCAAGGTTGTAGTTATTGTAATGGGTTTTGCGCTTCCCACAGGTGTATTTTGTAAGATCATGTAGATGGGAAGTAATATTCCCAAGGTCCACGAAAGGGTTAATTTGTATCTTCTCAATAAACTGTGTTGCTATGGTAGTGGAGTGGTCATGGTCGCGGCCTCGTGTCCAGCGTTCTTTCTGTCGAGTCCTGGTACTCCTGAATACTCGCTGTATAGAGGGTAGGGATGTCTTTAGGCATGGGCTAACTAGGCCCGAACCCAGGGCCTTAGCCTTGGAAGGAGCTTCGTCTCATTCTCGACTCAGCCCCAACAAGATCATGATCCTAATAGCTTCGATAATCAAATGTCATTCCCAGACATATGTTTCGAAAAACCGGGAATCTGAAATTATATACCAACTGGCTAGATTGTATTATTATGTGATGACAGTCGTCCATGCCTAGACCTACTATCATGCACCATTATTACTCACTTAGTCAAAAGAAAGCAGTTGGTTGAGCTGGTTTTACCTAGGTTTGTGAGATTGTGAGTCACACGCATTTATTTGTTACGGGTTACTATTTATACGATTATTTGACAACGTATGCTAAATACCAGTAGTCAAATTTTTCGCCTACGGAAAAATTCTAAATGTGTATGTATTTTGCTATGGATTTAGAACATTTTTTTAAAATTTTTAATTGTACCCCAGGGTTCCGTGGAACACAGTTTGAAGACCCCTGCTATTTTGTATCTATTTTAAAAAGGTCACAGGTGAGGCATAGGTATCCAGGGCCTCAAGAAGTCTAAAGACGTCTCTGTAGAGGATCTGAAGCCCGTTAAATTTATCAAGAGTCAAAGTTTTCACGTTAGCGTGGTGTGGAGATGGGATGCCAGCTCAGATGTCGGCTGTGTCACTAGGCCAAAATTTAAAATTACGAGGTCCATCGTCTGTGCTATCGTGTTGTTTCAGAATGCAACTTCAATAAGCAATTAACGTTAGTGAACTGTATGTACGGATATTTATTCTAAATATTCAGTTTAATCAAAAGACTATGCGACATTAGAAATAAATGGAAGATCTTTGCATTAGAAGAGATGAAACAAATTACGTTGTTGTTTTTTAATGGGGAATTCCGTTATTAGTTGTTCTGATTTTATTTACAAAAGCAACTTCTTACCTATATATTTTTTAAATTATAGTCTCACTTTTAATATATATATATATATATATATATTACATAAAAAGTACAGAAAAATTTAGAGTAGAATTTGATATAATTTTAAGGACTAATACTTCTTATTTGTATATTAGTAATGTTGTGACCAGTCAGTGTTAGAAGGAAAATAAAAATAACTTGAGAGATTTTACAATCTTTTTCGGATCTATCTGTGTGAATATAATGAATCCTTTATTGAATACAATATTGAAAAAATATCTGAAAATAAATCAAAATATCCAAGAGAATAAAGTGCAAAAACTAGTGCTAGGAAATCTAGAAAATTCGTACCATTTCTGATGAATAAATTTCATATATCTTAATAAACTTCCTAGTTCTGAAATTGCTCCTGTAAAAACTGAATGATTCTCGACAATAGATTCAATTATTAATTAAGTTTATGGGTGAATAAAATGTAATAAAATAAGGCAATGTAGTGATCTGTATAAGAGGCTATCTGTCATTAAGAAATTTTGTTTTAAATCGGTTCTTAATCAGTAAAATCATTAACAATACTATCTCATTCAAGTTTTAAAATTTATCTTTCTAAAATA
The DNA here is from genome assembly GCA_019973955.1 of Trichonephila inaurata madagascariensis. NCBI lineage: Eukaryota > Metazoa > Arthropoda > Arachnida > Araneae > Nephilidae > Trichonephila > Trichonephila inaurata. The sequence goes on from BMAV01021698.1 coordinate 83,159, forward strand.
AATATTAGTAATTTCAATCTTATTCGATTTTTTCTTCTTTTTAATTAATTATCAAGTGTTATAGAAGCAGTTTAAAAGTTGACATCGGAATCAACTTAGCATCCTGGAAAAAGTTCATTTCAAAAAAATATCATTCTAAAAAGTTCTTAATTTCCTGCAACACGCGCTAACTTTTGTTGAAGAACAATTTATAAAAATACCTATGGCAACATCACAGACAGCAAAACAAACACCAAGTTCAATAAATTTCAAAGGTCTATCAATCAATCAAGTTCGTAGTTTGATATAAGTTGTACAATTCGCGCGAAGAGTCTTCCACGTAAAATAGCGCTTATTCAAATAAGAACGAAAAAACTAGCTTTACGGAAACTAGTTCCAGCTTTCACTGGAAATACTTATGGAGAAGAATCAAATCGCTTGCCACAATCATTTCACCTGTTGCTTTCCCTGCCAAGAACGTCAGAGCTTGGCGATAAAAACTGCTCTCTTATTGCAGCAACCCCAGTAGGCCTGGTCATAGTAACGAATATCCGGAGAAGATACGACTACTTCCACGCGCCTCCGTACTGTGCGTAGGACATTCCCAAACACGTAATTTCCTACCTCAGAAATCTCCTGTCTCTGACAGAAGATAGAAGTGGGTTCTGACTTCTCTCTCTTATTCTACCGGAAAGAAAGAACGCCAAATGTTTATTCTGCGATGGGATAAGTTATCGTTTGCGGAATAGCTATCGAATACAACCGCCGAATTAGTTTCGAAATAGCGTATAGTGGATTTACGATATGTGAAATTTGTTTATAGCTGTGCTTTTTTAACATTTATATATCTGGACTGTTATTTATTTAATTCATTTCATACATTGTTGTTGAAGTTGTTAAAATACGTTTTTATTCCATGGCACCAGGAGTGCCTCAAAACTCGTTAACGACGAACGATTTCACATCGAAACTTTACACCGCAGAAGGAGGCATGCACCTTGCGAACGTCCCTTCTGCAGACGAAAACTTGGCTTTCCGAAACTTCCCTGGACTGAATAACATGAGTCTCGGTGTGAAAAAGTCGGCAGAAGTGATCGGTGTTATTTTAGCAGACGACAGGGCGGTCGGAAAAAATATCAACACTTCAAATGATGGAGCAATAGTTCTGGGAACTGTATGCATTGAAAATCTTAGAATTAGTCTGGATGAACTTAGGCGATTTATGTGTGCCGAACTGCCCTATTTGCCCGCTACTTTCAATTTTCTGACAAAAGATGGGTAAGTTTAGTCTGCGTTTTTTAAAAAAATGTTTTTATTCGTAACCTTGCAAAAATACCTGTTTGTTGGCAATGGATCAAAAAGAAACCAAATACGTTTTCGGGATTTCATAAATATTTATTTCAAATTTCATTCATATTTTATTTAAATGTTTTGTAAAGTAAATCTTCGAAAATGAGTTTTTGCAAGGATGTTTTGCAACGTATTTTGTTTAATTGTAGGTATTACACTTTTTGGTTTTTGAAAATTCGTATTGAATGCTTAAATATAAAGTCGAACGATTTATCCGTAAAATAATATTTAATCCTGTATTCTTTCAGAAAATTTGCATTGAGACTTTTGATGGCTGTAATATTTTTATAATAAAACTCCAGTTGTACAGTAATTTTTAATATTTTGCTGTGTGAATTGGCAATAATCAAATAATCTTCAGCTGAAAAAATAAATTTTAAATAAACTAAAGGCATTTTACATAATATAGTTTTCTTGATATATTTGCACCTGTTTTATGTGTTGACTGATCACATTGTTGAGATTGTGATATTTTGTATGTAGTCAGTTTTTCAAAGATTAAATCTGATGGTACTTCTACATATTTTTTTTCTTTTTCATGACAACAAATATTCTTAAATCTATTTTTTGATCTAATACATAAAAAATACTTAAACTATATTTCCTGCATCTTTGACATAAATGTAATATGAAATCACAAACCTTCCAGAAATTGAAGTTAAAGAAATAAATTATTTTACTACATTTTATATGGAAGATAAGTATTCATCAAAATGGTAAATGAACATTGCAGGAATTTTTTAAAGAATTCAATCTATAGAATGCATAAATTTTCTGTTATGTGAATATGTTAGATTGCTTGTATTCAGATAACTTATCTTGAATAAGTCTTATGTATTGTATGGTGGAAAAAATATTTAAGACTTTAATCTGAAGTAATATATTTTCTATATTTCACTCTAATAATCAAATTTTGAAAGCTAAGAAAATTATTTTTAAATGTAAAGTGCCTATGTATTTAATTTTAAATATGTTGAACTCTAACTGTGGGAGAATTATATAATGTATCATTTTCTTTCTAGATTAAAATAAAAGTTTTTAACTGAAACTTTCTTTTAATACTTCATGTATAATATTTTAAGTAGTATTTTTCTTTGGTGTATTGATTTTTATTTTACTGAAATTAGGGGAATTATATTTATTTAAAAGATATATTTCATACTTAAATACAATTCTTTATTATAATTTTTTTTAATTATTAATTTATCTCATTGTTTAGTATTTTGATTATGTTTTTGCATAATGAAGTACTGTCACATTTTATAATATTATTTGGCAACTTGTAACAATTTTGATAAGTGAAAAATTTACTTCTTATTTCAAAATAGTTGGGGTAAATCTCCAAGAGAAATTCATAATATGAAGTACCAAGTTTGAATTAATTAATTAAAAAAAAAGAAAAAGTGTGAGAGGTAACTGTAAAAAAAAGCTGTTTAATTGTATATTCATTATTAACTTGTTTTAGTTGTAATTTTTTTCAAATTACTGATTTAGGAATTAGTTTCTCTGCAGTAATAATGTACACACATTCATGATTTTTAAAAAAAATCATTTTTGTAGGAACTCATTATGGCAGTATCATTTATAATTTTGTCTCACAGTTGAAGTGTTAATTTTAAACTATTTTTGTTATAAAAATATTTTAATAACCAAAATTTATTTTATTTTTTTCAGTTGGCCAGTTCTTAAAGCACAAGAACATAAAATAAACACTAGTCATGTCATCAGGGAAAGTAATTGTATATGTATCAAAAAAGAATATGGTAAGTATTCTGATATTGAAAAGTTTTTATGTTAACTCCACAATTTTTTTAATTAGCATAGTCTTGGCATTATTAATTTTTAAAAAAATTTAATATTTTACTGCATTATGAATACAAATCTTTTGGTTACAAAAAAGATTAAAGAAAAAAAATGTTTTATATTTGATTAAAGTTTCATTTTAGAAAACATAGTTTTATGAGAGAAATTTTTTAAATACATTAATAGCTGTAATTTACTCTAGAATTTTTTTAAATAAAACTTTATATACTCACATATAATATCCTTCTTTTTAGAAAAACCTCGTGTGGGTATTGTCACTTCTGGTGGTGATGCTGTAGGGTTTGTGTTTACAGATCTGAACATAAATATCAAGCAGCTTAGAGAAACAATGGAACAACAAGTGAGTTGAATGTTTAACAATTTTTTTTAAATGTTCATAGAATTTTAAAAATGTATAGATCTTTATTGTTCTCTGTACTTACAAAATATTTTTCTTTTATTTCAGCTTAAAATTAGTCAGCAAATGAGGCTAGAATATAGGTTCATTGAAAAAAATGGATGGCCAGTGATGGCAAGTCAAGAATCAATCTTATCCCTATTAGATATAATGTTAGGTCAAATAGTACGAATACAAAATAGTGAAAGGCATTTCACTGCTGTAGATAATGTTAGACCCAATTTTTTAATGTTAACTAATGGAACATCTGCATCAGAGAATCAGTTGCCCTCTCCATCTCAAGAAAATGCTGAGCATGAACCAGTTAAGCGAAAAAAGTCTCTTAAATTTAGTAGGTAAGCTTTTATTCGATTTGAAATGGATTTGTGTTATTCCTGATATTATGATTAATTATTCATTTATATTATTCTATGGAATTTAAAAGTAAATATTAAAATGTGTAACAGTTTTTATGGTAGATATTTGTTTTAAAATGAAATATGCATCTGTGAATCCATGACATAAAAAAATTGTCTTATTTTTTAAAATTATCTCTCTTGTCATCTGCATTTTGTTATTCTTAAGCCAATATGTTAAAATGAAATTTCTTTAATTTTGATGTTTATTTTGAGTATTATTATATTAAGTAAAACTTTGTTTTTCCATTTTAATGCCTAAACATTTAAATTATCAATTCAAACCATATTGTTTTAAAATAATAATTTAAGTAAAATCTTTATAAATCTAATACTTTTATATATTATTTTTTTGTGATTTTTTTAAATAATATCCTTATTGATGTTATTTACAAAAATACTTTTCAACTTTTACTATAGAATATGTTTTTTATAACAATTTGTACATGTACAGAAGATTTTATTTTTAAATTATTATCTTATAGAGACACACAGTCATCAATGAAAGTAAGAAAAGAAAGTGAGAAGAGGCCACGTTTAGGAAAAGACAATTACATTAAACCTATCTTGATCAGTTATGTGAGAGCAGAGGCAGCTCAGTATGCTCTGGATCTGAAACAAGAGCTAGTCACCATGGGATTCAGTGTTTATCTGGTGATTATTTTTTCTTTCTACTCAAATTATACTCTTGCAAAATAATTTATCAAATAATAAACTCATTTCAATAGACATATTAGTAAAATTAATCAAATATATGTTTGTTTTGTAGGATGTTCATGAGATCAAAACTGGTTCTGACTGGCAAGATGCTTTAAATTTTGCTGTTACTCATTGTTTCCTGTTTGTTCCTCTTATAACTCCTATGTATGGTAAAACTCAGTGGACTAATCGAGAGGTAATTTGTGATTGTTTTGTACCTATGTTATTATTTTTATTTTCAATGTGATATTAATAAGAATTGATATAGAAAAATTGTCTATGTTGCTCTAGGTTTATATTTTGAATGTGTTTTATTAAATTTGTAGTTAACAAGATTAAATTAAAGATTTAAAACTATTCTGCTGTATTTTTAAGAATTTGTTAAATTCTGTGTTTTTAAGTGACAGTTGCAAAACATTTTTTCCACTTCCTATTTCTCCTGATAGAAATAAAATGTAATCAGGAAAAAAGATAGTCAGGTAATCAGAAATAAGATAATGAAATATTTTGATGGAAAATTAAATCTATTGTTTCATGTCAAATAAATTTTAAAATTATACAAATAAATCTATTGAGAATGAGTAAAAATACTTCATAGTAATTAGTATACATTAGTATATTATATTCCTCTTTTTAACTCTAATGAATGGTAAATTTCAGTAGACTCGCCAAGAGGTAATTTTGGTTTTTATGATTAGGTAATAATGATTATTATACTTTGCAATCAATAATTTAAAAATATTTCAATATGTATCTAATTTTTAATTGTTTTAATTTTATCTTGTTTTAGTAGTTCTTTTATTCATTCAGATCTATTATTTTTTTTAACAGATAAAGTTAGCTGATGTGTTAGGGAAAAGAATAATTCCTGTAAATTTCATGGAACATTGGCCTCCAGCTTGTCTAGCCATTCAGTTTGCTTCAACCCAATACATTCCTTGGAAACTGCAAGAAAGTGATCATGGTAATTTTATTTTTTAATGCTTTGATGTTTATATGTTGTGATGATTTTCAGCATTTAGTCAATAATGAATATCTAATTTTGCTTTTTTTAAGGCATTTAAACTTTACTTAAAATTCTGTGCTTTTTTTAAAGATAAAAGAACAAAGAACAAACTATTACCTATAACTGCAAGCTGTGAAATTTATTTTCCATGCTTTTTTTAAATTTTTTTCTGTAAATGTAATTTAAATATAGAGAATATTGATAATATCGTTTTTCATATATTTACAGTTCCATTTTTATAATAGTTATAGAAGTAGGGCAATGTAATTCTTAATAGTTCTTTCCTTTGCAGTTAAAGAGCCAGAAAAACCTTCTGATTCTAAGCACTGGGATCCAACTTGTATAAAAAGGGTTTCCAAACAAATAGCAGAGTGTTATAAAGATTATTATTTTAGGTTACCAAAAAGGAGTCTCTCTAACAAAGAGATTGTGGTACGTTAATTTGTATTGAAACTTTATATTTATATTTCATATTATACTTAAATTAGCAACCTATAATATATGACAAAAATTAAAATATTTTCATTGTAATGATTATAAAATATTAAACATTAAGTTACTTATTTCAAGTAAAAGAATGTTATTGCATTTTCTTCTGAAATTTTATTTTTGAATTAAAATAGAATAGAAATTGATTAAATCAATTTTATAAGTCTAATTATTTTAAATATTTAAGAGTTTTGATATTCTAAATACTGAAAATTTCATTTTTATGTAGCCTTTTACTGCTGTACCAAGATCAAAAGAAGAATTTTACACACCTGTTAAAGATGAATATATTGAAGACAAGCAGAGTATTGTGATAAGTACTCATCCAAGGCAAAGATATCTTGTAAGGAACTATTCAATAAAATGGCTGGAAAGTTTTTCCAGTATTGTTTCTTTGTATGACTTTGAGAGAAATTAATGCTGTACAAAATAAATTGTATTATTTAGCAGTTGAATGTGAACATGTAGTAATAACATTAAAAATAGTTTACATTTCATCAAACTATTCCTAATATTGTATGACTTTTTTTTATCTTTAAAATATATTTGAAGGTTTCAAACTATAAATAAATCTAAAAAAATTACTTTTGTATGGAAGTAGAAACTGTTTTAATAAAAATTTGATATATATCTTATTTGAATATATAGAAATGGTTAAATCAAATCTAATGTTACAAATATCTGTATTTTCAATATTTCACTTCCATCTATTATAAATTATCTTTTCTTTAACATTGTTTTATGTAATTTCTGCTGACAAAGCTATTTTCTTATAATTAAAGGAAACTGCAATATATTTCATCTTTTAAAAATATAATGATCAATAATTGTTTAAATTGCTAATTTTCTAAGCATTATCAATATTTTCATAGTTAATATTTTGATAGAATTTAATAATAAAGATTTATACAACAAAAAGGAAAAATTACAATTGTTTGATGATTGATAAATATAAATGAGTAACATTTATGTGTAAATTTGTAAAAAATAAATCAGTGATTAAGAATTGTGAATTACTTTTTCAGGCTGAAGATTTAAAAATTCTATTTGAAAAAAATGGTTATGAAGTATGGTGCTCTGTAGATTTGTTAGATTCTCAAATAAATCTGGGTTCTGAGGACATTACTTCAACAGATCCTAACACTCCACGTAATCTTCCTACTATTCAAGAAGGAGATGTTTTTTTCAACCCAAATGACGTAGAAATGTATAGCTCCATTGGGGAGAAAAAGACTTTATCAATGTTATACAAAGAGCAAGAAGTTGCATATGGTAAATTTCAAAAATGCTTTTTAAAGTTTCTATGACTTAACAGTATGATTAAATTGTGAAACAAAATTTTGTGTATATCTATGTTGTAATAAATTACTTGATTTTAAAATCCTTTTTTAATATCTGTAGGTAGGAGACCATTGTCACGATTAATGTCACAATTAAGTGACATAAGTCAGCCATCAACACTTAGCCGTGAAAAATTAGACCATCTTCATACTTTTCAAAAGAAAGTTGATCAAGCAGCTGTGGTTATCGTACTAGTGTCAGAGTCCTACACAAAATCAACATTTTCTCATCAGCAGGTGAACATTTCTTCATGATAATTTGTTGTTGATTTAATATTTGACAAAATAATATTTATGTAAACTAATTTATGAAATCATTTGGCAGGTATTTTACTGTGAGCACAGAAAGCGAGTTGTTTTGGTGAGATGTGATGTTGCTCCCATTCCAAAGTGGTTTCGGCTGTTGATGGGAAATGACATGATTATGGTAAGTTCTATTACTTATTCTATTGAAATTCAATTGTAAGTTATATGTTGTGTATTCCATATTTAGTTGACTTAAATAATTTGTAATTCAAGTCTTGATGCCACTAAAGACATGCTATGTAGATAGAAGACAATGTACTATAAATCTGTTGAGGATCTAAGTCTTCATGTGTTGATGTGGTGTGGAAGTTTGCAAAGTGGGTGCCAGCTCTGGTGTTGTTCTCATCAAATGACATTGGTTTTAATTACAGGACCCCTTTCATATTCGTTCAAAATGTTACATTTATAAAAAAATAATGAAAACAAATTGCAGAATAACTTGCATTGCTATTGCATAAAATTATGTTACACAACTACCAAAAACCTTTCAAGTAAAAAAAATTCTAAGGGAAAAATTATAAATAAATGCATCTATTGGCCTATAGAGATTGTAATTTGTGACTTAAGGTAACTGATAAGTTTCCAAAATATATAAATTATGAATAAAAGTAGACAAATTTGTAACCGAAATAAGAATTGTCCAGCAATTGCAAAAGTAGCTTACATAAAAATTGTCAAATTCAAGAGGAAAAGTTATTATTAAAAAAGTACATTGACTTACAATTTTTTTATGCCAAAGAATGTGATTGAAAGAACTAATAAGTTTCCAAAATGAATGTATTGCAAAATAACAATAACAAATACTTTTGAATTGTAGAAAGTCAACAATCCTCAATTTGAATGTGTCTTGAAAGCACGAGTGAAAAGAGCCATAAATCCATCATCTTCAGAGACTCCTAAAGATGCTACCGCAGAAGCAAAAATGAATTGCTTGGTAAGTAGATTATGAGTTATAACAGTAAAAGTTTTCTTAAATTATTGAAATATTTGAAACTTTTAATATTTTTTTTTAAATTATATACTTTAATTAAATATTCTATATTTTCAGGTTAATTTTCTTAAGCGAAACTTACCTCTCCAAGATATGTGTGTTTATGTTATTGGTAGCAGCAAGCTTCAGAGTCAGAGGGCTGAAGAAATCTGCAAGTATGATATTTACATTTAACTATATAATTTACATTATAATTTCAATTATATAGTAGATGATAAATTCTCAGGTGTTAACTTTTTAATGTCATTTCTAAGCTATACATGATAGTTTTATCTGATCTCATACTTAATTAGAATAATTTGTATTTAAAGTTTCTTGATGGTATTGAATTTTTATTTGAATAGTTATAAAAAGAACATTAAAATTTCAATTTCAGAGTATAATTTTAATTTTGTGTACTGTAAGTCAATCTATATGTATTTAATGCAGATATATGATTACTTGATTAAATGAATTGAAAGTCTGATGTGATTAAGTTTATTCTCAATAATGTAAGAAAGTAATTAAACAACATTTTGAGTTCTGTTAAAATATGTCCCCATTTAGCTACAAATTATAAATTTTCTGAACTAATGCAAATTTTTAATATTCAAATAGCTTTATTTAATTTTAATATATATGAAAATGTTTAGAATGGTAATTTTTTTTATTCTAGAGCCATTGGAGCTGAACTTGCAAAAGTTGAAAGTCCTTTATCACTGGTGGATTTTTTGGTGCAGCTGAAAACTGCTAAAACTTTTTTTAAAAAAAATTTTAAATTTTTTGGGTCAGCTTTTTTCAATTCTTTTGATCCAAATTAATAATTATGCATTTTTATATTTTAAATTTTTATGTTTTAAAAATAGTTGCTTTTTTTAATAATTTTAATTATAGAATAAATTTGTTTTTTATGCAAAATTAAAATTGATGGCTTTAATTTTTTTTGGGAAAAACTTTTTTTTTGGGTTCGAAAAAGAAAAAAACCGTTGATTTTCCCCCCTTAGTAGCATAGTTTTGGGTAAGAACTTTTTTCAAATTTGTTTAAATATTTTAAAAAATTTTTCAAAAAATTTCTCTGGCAAAACGGATTCCCTTTTTTTACCCCCTTTTTAATTTTACTAAAAATTACTCATATGAATCAAAATTTTTGTTGTTTGTAGGATTATAAAAGCATGCTGTGTGCAACAGTTAAAGTAATTTTGAAGTGAAATATTTATTTGTAGATTATTAAAAAATTATAAATAATGAATAAATTTCAATATAATTTTAAAAATATAAATTTTTAAAATTTCAAATTAAGAAATTCATATATATATTTACTTACAGAAAAAATATCATTTCAAACATATAAATGTATTTCTAAAGTTACTAAACAGAATTCATTAATAAATTGGTATATTAATGTGTTTTATGACCTCCTAATTCACACACATATAGATCTCCTTCCACATCATGCAGTTTTTTTTAACCTTCTCAAAGCATTTATGGTCTCTGAGAACTACTAGTTTAAAGTATGTGTGACTGATGGATGAGATAAATTTATTTGATAAAAATTTTTAAGATACATTTTTTCTTTTATAGGGGGACCAGGTGTAGTACATGAAATGGAGGAATTCATATGGAATGACCATTTCCTCATTCCTATAATGTCTACAGGAGGTGCTGCTGGTGGTCATTTTGGTGTTCCTGTTAAAATATTTGAGGTAAAGAAAAAAACCTGTCAAATTTTGATTTAAGTTTGCATTATTATATTTAATTTTAATTTGTCTAATCAGATGCTCTCATTACATCTTATTTTTGGTATAACTTTATTATCATATCTGTAAATCATTAATTTTTACTAGCAAGATGAGATTTATTTTGTAATTATTTGTTATCAGATTAAGATTTTTTTTTTTGTATAACCAGGATAAATTAAGACTTCTTAATTCATAGCCATTTAAAAATATGATTATATAGCTATGTTGGTTTAAAAAAAATCTATAAAATATAAATCACATTTGTCGAATTTCCATCTGTATTAATTTACTAAAATATTTTTAAAATTACTTAAATTGCAAAAAGATAACACATAAAAATATAAATTCAAATTTTTTTATTTAAATTATTTTAATTCCAGTCTGTATTTTAAATGTAATTCAAGCAGATAGTTTAATAAATTTTAGAATTTAGGAAAATGTATTGGAATATAACAAGAAATAACTTGAGTTAAATTGCATGCAATCAATACTGATTATTTCAAAATTATGATTGCTTAGTGTTGATTTTGAATTTTTTAATGGAATTTGAGATGTGTAATAATTTTACTTCAGGTTCCTCCAGGTGTTGATGATGCTGACTGGTCAGTCTTATCAGATCCAGAAGCAACACCAGAAACAGTAGCCAAAGCAGTAGTGAATATAATGGTCAGCTTGAAAAAATCTTTATCATCACCTACAAAAAACTCTTTCAAAAAAACAACGCAATTCTGCGTAAGACGGGAAGCTCAAACCCAAAAGCAAAAGTCAAGAGGAAGAAATTGAAATATTGCCACCTAAGGCCAAAGTTTCACTTTCTACTATGAGAAGTGACTTGGACATCAGAGAAACATCTGAAGTATCACAATCCAGTGGTGATGAACCCAGTTCCATTGTAAAAGTAAGGCGCAGTTGGTGGCAGAGGTTCCTAAATGCTCTCAAGCACAAGAAGTAAAATAATTCATTGTTTAAAGTTAGCGAAAACAATAATCAAAACATAATTTTTATTACTGCTGACTAAATTCAAACACATCTTGTACAAGTGTAGGCTTATACAAGGTCAACAAGACGTAGCATGATGTCATGCTGAGTTTACTATTTATTTCATCCTCTTTATTTATATATAATCATCTGTCTCTATATTTTTCTGTTTTCAATAATTGGGTATTTTTATTGGTGAATCTTTGCCTGAATTCAAAAATTGCATTTTGTGTGAATTCATCTTAAACAAGCAATAATTTTGTAAATTGTTTGAAACAAGTTGAACACATTTTGAAAGATTCTTATGAAATATCAAGAATATCCTGATTGATATTTCAAGTGTGCTTGCATGCATTTTTTTTTTCATAAGCTTTGAAAGCGTACATGGTGAATTTCTTGTGAATTATAAGGTGCATTGATCATTTAGTTATGTTGGACTCACTCTTATACAACTGTGATATTTTTTTAACAATGCAAATTATTAATTATGTACTTAAACATATCACAGAAAAATATTTTCATCGTTCATGTTGTGCATGAATTTGTGGCATTTTCCCTCCATCATGTTGTAAATGCATTATCATTTTTGTTATTCAAAAAATTAATTTATAAGATTGTTGTATATAGCTGATAAATATTTTGGAATTAAAGTTGTTTGTTTTTTTTTACTTTCTGCTGACTGACGATATTTAACTTTATTGATGAAAATAAAATTAGCCTACCAAACAATAAAAAATTTTTTCCCATAAATAATGTAAATCAAAAAAATTTTTCAAAATTTGGGGTAGTACACTATACCTGTGTTATATAAACTATTAAGTGGGGAGGAATTCATTAGAAAATACAAGATCAATCTCAGTAGCTATATTAAACTAGATTATAATATTCGGGGGGGGGATTCAATAATGCAGAAATTATCTAAGATTTTAAAATTATATTTCAGTAAAATAGCACAAGTATAAGATACTATAGTCATTTTTGTAATTAAAATTATAGAATAGTTTTTAATACTAGAAAGATTAACTTAGTATATATTGCCCAGAAGCAGTCAAAATGATTAATGTGTATAGAAATTTTTTATTTATTAACGGAAAAAAATTTTAAAATTTAATTAAAATTTAAAAAGCAGTCAAATGCCCCCTTTGGGCAATCTAGTGTTAGACATTAAAATGATAGAAGCATTCATGCCCAAGAGCTAGGATTTAATATGGGATAGCTTCCATAATGACTGTTAGAATAGACTAAATTCAATATGGTAACATGAAAAATTAAAAGTTGACCTTTACACCTTGAGGAAGCCTAGTGGTTGTATATCGCACCCATGCTACAACAGGTCTGGGGTTCAAACTCGACTCAACCTTTCATCCCTTCAGTTGGTCGATAAATGAGTACCAAGCATGCTTGGGAACTAAACACTGTGGGTTTTGGAAACTTTCATGTAGCCTAGGTTTAAAAAAATATTTCAATAGGATTGTTCATTATACTAACACAATTAACATAAAATTGAAAATGTTTCATAACTCTTGGGAGTCTTATACACTTTCTAGAATAAATATTACAAAAAAGTAGATAATTTATAGTCCTTTTTCAAAATATACTTTATTGTTAAATAGAATGTAAAGGCTAAAATTCAGTACAATATAACTTTTATTCAAACCAAACACATTGATAATTATATATTGTTCTTTTAAACTGGCAGTTCAGATGGCATCTAACGATGAGATATGTTGTTAATTTTGATGTAGATGTGCATCACCTGAAAAAAAAAAACAATTTTGAAAAGGCTGTCACATCACTTAAAAAAATTTTTAAATTTAAAAATTTTCAATAAAAATTAAAATAAAAATCAAATAAAATTATTTTAATTTTTAAATTAGAAAAAAAAATTTAGATTAAAAAATTTTTTTATTTTTCAAACAAAAGATGTGCTATGTTAATACTTTATTAAGGAAGAGGGCATTTCAAATCAAATGTCAATAGCAACTTTTACAATTCTTTTGAATCAAATACGCTAATAATTTCTTAATCTAAACAGCTCTGTTTTTAAGTTTACTTTCTTAAGAGCTTATACTTTAGTGTAGTTTTAAATCATTGAATACCCAATTTTATGAATTAAGTTGTCCCAAAACAGCAACACAATAGGTTAATGACAATGGTTCTTGTGATTCTGAATCACAATCAAATGGATAATGAGAGCAATATTATGGCCAATTAAATAACATCAATGTACATTAGAAGTAAGTGTCAAATGCATGGAAATTAACACCAAGCTTGTTCAAAGAAATATTTTAAAAGTAGTATATTGTTCTGATGTATAAATAATTTATTACTTACTATCAGTATGACCATCAGAATCTGTATAAATGGTATGTGCAGTCCTTACTACCTGATTAATAGCATTATCAATTACTTCATGATTTTTCTGGAAAAAAGGATGTATCACATAATTGTAAATAATGTCAGCTCCATTTCTCTGTAGAGGGGCATAGCACCAGAAAAGGAAGAGGCACGGAAAAAATTCAAAATATTAATCACAAAATGAATACAAAAACTACGTAAACATTTTTTAGTCTAAAAAGTTAAGGAAACAGTTTAAAGTTGTTCATTTACTGCTTTATTTTGCTCATTAAAACATATCTTAATATTCTTCGGTAGAAATATTTCTTAAAATAAGAATGTATCTAAAAAACTCAACCTATTAATAGAGAATTAATAACACACAGAAGCAGTTTTAAATCAAAAACTACTTTAAGCTTTAGGTGAATTTTTCCAGCAATTTGAAGTATTTTAAGGAAGTTTAGATTATCTAAATTGTAAATTTCATTTTTTTATCATAAATTTAGAGAAAAACTTTAAAAATAGTGTAAAAAGCAAAAGAATGAGAAATTAATAATTCTAAAATCTACAGCTTAATTGTTCTTAAGAACTGATTTACTCGCAGATTTAATTAATTTCAAATTTTTGATACTTCTATAGAGAGAGAAAAGCAATGAATATATGAACCTTATAATAAAAATATATATATGTCGAGTTAAAATCAGGATATTTTTATGGAACTATTTTTGTTAGCATTTAAATTTTTAGAAAAATTATAAGAGATAATAAAATTTTATAAAATTAAAAAATACTTTAAATTATTTTTCATTGTTAATTAAACATTTCCCTTAAAAATACAATTAATTTACTCTAAATGTCCCCCCATAATCAACCCTTAAAAAAATAAAAACACCAAAAATCTTGATACGTTTTTTAAAATTTTTTTTTCTTGCACCCCCCCCCTTTAAAAAGGAAAACTTTATTTCTAATATTCATTTTTATCACATGAATATTTCTTTTTTTACAAAATGACAATTCAAAAGTATTTAAAAAGAGGAAAAAATAATCTTTCATAAAAAAAATTAGGTACAAGAGTAAAATTTAGCTGGCACAATTCCAGCCAAACTTAACCAATCAAAATACATTATTAATGGAATATTGCATCAATTTAGCATCATTTTTCTGTTTTGGTAAAAAATGATTGATAGGGTTTTAGGCATGGATATTAGGATGGGATTTTATTTAAAAAGTATATGAAATAAAAGTTTAATCAAATGAAAATGCTTCTAAGTATGCATATATAAAATTATTGTTGCATACAAACCTTTATGATCCAATATCCAGGTATCCAATATAAGAAAAAGAAAAATATTTCACAGAAATTCAAGGCTGCATGTAGGAACCAATACATAAGCCATTTGCGTCCAAGTCCTGATTCAGCTTTTTCCAACTCTTCTAAGCTATTATGAATGTGAAGTGTGCATTAAAAACAAATAATGATACAGTCATTCTCTACTTCTTTCTACAACAGAAAAATGCAAAATGCTTGGACTTTTTTTTATTAGTACTTGGTAATGATTCTATGAATAATACTGTGATGTGTTCTATAACCTGCCAACAAGATGAATAAAAATTTTAAAAAATATATGACAACAGAAGATAATTCAGATGCTTCCATAAATCCATGCCAGCAATTTATTGCCAAAGATTTATCCAAAGTTGGTATCATTCCAAGGTCAATGATTAAATGTTTTCTAGCACAAACAAAAATTTGATGAAATTCACCAAAGGCATAAGTTTAATAAATATATACTTGAATTTGTTTTGGTTCAGCATTTCACTTTGTATTAATATCTTAATTTATTAAAAAAAAAAATCAGTATGTTCTGTAAAAGACTTAAGAGAACTCTTGATTTAGAAAAGAAAAATATTTGATGTATTTATATATAAACTTAACGTAACTAAACTAAACGTAATTTGAATTAGCCATCAGCAAAAGACAAAATTTTATCAATATGAAATAATGATTAAGAAAATAAGAATATTAAAAGTGGTATGTTATATGAATGGTTGCTATTAATTTTTAACATCCAATTTTGAATTAAATACATTTTTCAACTAATAAAAAACAATCTCGACAGATCATTTATGTATGTCTAAATAAAACATCTTGAAAACGTTTTTACCAATACTTTAGTATAGTAACACAGAACTGAGCAAAATTTTAAGTTTTTATAAAAAATTTTTACTTTTCTAATTTTATCATAACGCAGTTTGAAAAAAATTAATATATCTTACGTTCTGTTTCTGTAAATTTAATATTACTTACGTCTTGTAACCTGGATACAAAAAGCCAACACAGCCACTGATTAAGACGTACCATATTCAAATAATAAAGTTAATGCAAGTAGTGAACCAATTCCTATAAAAAAAAAAAATTTATATGTTTAATAATAATTTCATCAACTAAGAAAAGAGTTAAATAAAAGGCAACATACCAGATACCAAATAAACGCGATTAATCTTTGTTGTTTCTTCTGCGAAATCTAGTAATGGTTTATACCACCTATTTTCTCGCAATTTTTTGTGGGCGCCTTGAAATAATTCTGATGTTTCTAATTTTTGTAAATTCAAGGTGTTGTAAGGATTCCACGAGTTCATGGTGAGCGACTATACTTCGAAAAATAATTTTTAAATAAATTGTTATGACTAATGGGAATCTAACCTGTGATTGGAAATCGAAAACATTTAAAAACTCGAGCCGAAAATGACCTCAGGTACGGTTTGAGTATATCAAATCAGCAGCACGCAGAAAGTGAGAAAGCAGCGCATGACACGGGACAAAAAAAATTTCAGATAAAAGATCAATCTAGCAAAAGATAAATAAACGTCAAAAATAAGCTTATCAATCCTTTGTTCTTTACTTACTAACTAAATATCCGATATAACTGTAACAAAAATAGAATCGATAAATATCTACTTCTATATTTGCAACATTTCTTTCATTTATTAATATTATTACATATTCTTTGCTTTATTCTGTATTTCAGTTCCTGATATTCTTAGATAATTCAATGTAAATATTAAGTATCAAATAAGAAATGAAGACAGCATTTAAAAAGTGGGCGTAAAGTTAAAAATGCATTATGGAATTTCGATTATTTCGCAATGCTCAGAAAATAATAACTTGTACTTCCTCGTGAATGTCAAAACGAAAGTTGAAAAACGTTGTATTAGTTACATACTTTAAAAAGAATTTTAAAAAGAATCCTCACCTTGGATCAAATTGTCTTTCAGCATTTCAATCTCTTCTCGATTCTTTCAGGGCATTGATTCTAGATCTTTTCTCTGTAATGTACTAACTCGAATGTGAAAGAAATCGAAACAAAATAAAATGAGAATTTTTCTGCATACAGATGGCGTTAAATGATATATATGTGTATAAGGAGAATTGGATTATGTACAAACGCTGAGTGATTTGTATGTATTTGGAATTGACCTATATGTGAGTTATTTCAAGCATGAAGGTTCTGGTTGACTTCGATCTGTTTTCATGAAACGTTCGAAACTTAAATCTGAGATAGTGTAAGGAAACTTAAGCTCAGATCAGGTAAAGTGTCTTTTCATATTGTATCGAATATTTTTTTTAGTTTATTCTAAATAGGAGAATAATTTGTATTGCATAAGCATACACTCCCGCACCTTTTTAAAGAATATAATTTTAATTATTTTTTTTCAAGTAATATATAAAATAAATTGGAGTATATAAATTACATTATTAGAAGTATTTTATTAAAAAATAAAACATTTACAAGATATTTAAATACAAACAAATTATTTTAATTGACAAAACAGGGCAGCATTGCAAAAGTCATGGTAAGTACATTATCCTCCTTTTCCAATAATGTTATCAGGGCCGCGACAGCTGAGTGGTCATAATCATGAACTTGCAGCCAGTGTTATTTATGCTTAGTTTTGGACTCAAGTCCTGTTGTACTAAATACCACTTTCTTAGATGAGCTGAGGCACATAAAATCTATCGAGGTTTAATATCTTCACTTTGACATGAAAGTTTAAAAGAGTAGGGTGCTAACTCAGGTATCGTTCTCGTCACTTGATCTTGGTTCAGAATTAAGAAGTTTGTCGACAATATTTCTCATGTAGCTTAAACGTGATGTTAATATAAGCAATCAATCCATTAAATTTCACAATATGAGCAAAATAAACTTTGTTTATCAGTTGTGTAATTCAATCAACTGAAAACGAAAATCGGATGTAATAAATAATTTTTGTGAGTCCAACATTTGTCTTAGAATATGATAATTAAAAGATCTCTCTGAAAGGGAGCAAATAATCACAAAAGAAATGACCCTAAGAAAGTTGCAGTAGTAAGTTTTTTTAAAGAGGAGAAAAAAAAATTATTTCAACAATAATAAATAAACCGAATGAGCTGAGTACACAGATATATGTTAAATTCTCATTAAAAAGAATTGGATATAAATTATTAATTAAATGCTCAATTGTTCAAGAATATTGTTAATTTTTGCGATATTTTTTTTTATTTCTGTAAGAAATTATTGTTTACGTATTTTGTTGTATATCACACAGCGCCAATGCGTGTCAAGCATTTTACAGAAATTATTCAAAAATTATATATATATATATATATATTGCGATATTTCTCTGAAATTATAACCCCACATGTTTTTTAATTCAGTCGAAATATAAAAACATTATTACTTTTTTAGAACATTTTCTTGAAGAAAAAAAAATTACGCTCTCATTTTTAGAACTATTCAATAAAATGGTAATTGTATATACAGTCGAATCTCTATATAACGAACCTCTATATTGCGAATTTTTCTATATAGCGAACTTTTTCCTGAAACCTTAAACATTTCACGATTTTCTTCGTAAAATAACCTCTCAATAGCGAAGTGCATTTTCTATATAACGAACTTTTTCTTTTGTGATTAAATTTTTGTTCTCCCTTTTCTGAAAAAAGTTCAAGTTATTCACTCTTTAAACACATTTTATAGTTGTCATAAATATTGAACTGGTTTTATTAGATCCTAACTAGTTGAGAACAGTAGAGTTCTGGACGTTTCATTCAAGAAGTGCAACCTTTAACCCCCATTGCCTAGTTCACTAGAAACATCTTTGATATCCTCTTTCACTTTCAGTGGAGTTGTCCCGTGTTCTAATTATAAAATAATGTATGTTTAATATTTCTTGTATGCTTTAAATTATAAAATGTCCTTAAAATTCATTAATTTTAGTATAAAATTATTCTCTTAGTATTGAAAATACAATGAATTCTTCGACATTCTTGTTTTCCTTTCTTGATGGGTAAGATATATAAAATAAACATTATTATAAAATAAGGTATGAATAATTGCTTTTTTTTAAATATATAGTGTTTATGAATTTAAAACTTGTTTTATGTGGTTTATAAAGTATATTAAAAGATGAACCTCTGTATAACGAATTTTCCATATAACGAACTTTTTCCGGGATTTAGCGACTTCGTAATATAGAGAGAGGTTCGACCGTATTTTAAATTTTATACATATTTTAAATTTTTTTTTTTCATAACTTTTTTATTTTTTCCTGTTTTTCACAATTTATATATTTTTAATACTTTTCATAATATTGTTAAAAATAATTTTATATATTTGATTTTATGTAATTATTGCCATTCTAGAGCTGTCAAGAACACAGATGGTGATGGATCTTTGGCTCGATCAACGATAATTTTTAGTGGGTCAAACGAAAATAATGAGATTACTCTCAATATTTATGGTTCAAAGTCTTAAAATTGCTTTGTGTGGATGCTTATAGATTGGGTTTTAGATTAGGTGTCATCCTCGTTATATACTTGAGTAGGGTTCAGATTTACGTGGTCTTTCGTTAGTAGTTTCTAACTCTTTGCTCCGTTGTACAATAATAAAAATCAATTGATCGTTCAATTTAATTGGTTAGTTTTGCTTGAATGAACATTGGTATGAGGACTAGAGTTTTGGCAATGGCAAGATGGGCGCGGGGACAAAAGGGTTACAATTTTTATTCAAGGTAACATTCGGTGTATGTTGATTAAACTTCAATAAAATGCAGTGAAAGGAAAAAGTTATTCAAAACTAGCGTAATAAATGGTCCCTTAAAAATAATTAATAAATGATGGTATTTCAAAATAAAAAGAGAAACTGAGTATCTGGGCTAAGAATTACTTCGGCAGTTGCGCATTGTCAGTGAGTTTAGGTGGCCGCGGTAGCCTAGTGATCAAGGTAACGGACGGTTCGAGCCTTGTACCACTGAAAACCGTACAGGGGGGCCAAAAGTAGTTAATACGAGGCTCAAATTTCCTCCTATTGGTGTGGGGGGGGAAGGGGGGGCCCAAATGGTGCCGTTCCCCCTTGACCATGGTTCAAAAGTACGAGGTCCGTCGCCACAAAAGCCCTCTTGTAGCTGAATAGTGCGACTTTAGTATTCACTCATTTATTCGGTGAATTTAGATTTTTGGGGGTGCAAGACAAAACCAGTTTATTTTCCCAAAGGGATACAAAGTGCAATCCACCCCTGCTCCCAGGCAATCTCATTATTTTGAAATATCATCAAATGAAAACAACTCTGGAAAATGTTACCCCACTCCACATGAGGATTTTATAAAAGGCTTTCGATAAATTCAACATGAAGCTCTTATTCTAATTCATGTAACAGTCTATAAAAAGAAAAAAAAATCTTGAGATCACACGATCCACCGACTTTAATACTTTCAATTTTGCTATATTATTGTAATAAGCAAAATACATATTTATTTTTGCCCCGATTTGCTTCAAAAAAATTTGTTGTTTAAAATAAAATGTTTTGGAATGGATAGAAATGTGAACTAAATATTTCACATTAATGGTAAAATATTTTTAAAAGCCATTGCTTACAACTGTGGCGTGTAGCAGAGGTTCTTAAGCTGTGGTCCGTGGACCTCTGGGGGTCCACGGAGTCTCAAGTAACATTGAGATTTCTCTCTTTTACAGACTCTAAAGGCCTCGTGGAAAAATTGAAAGATAGACTAGACTAGATTACTGAATATTTCCCAATGAAAAACTACTAGAACTTGTATTTGATCCAGAATATTAAGTCGGAGAGAGATGTTCAAAATATTGGGGGTCCGCGATGTCACTCTAATACATAAAGGGGGGATCGGTTTGAGAATCACTGGGGAGCTAGCCCTGAGTGGGCCCCGTATAAAAAGTTCCTTGGGGACCCCTTCGAGCCCTTAATATTTTGCAACCCTTACACTTTTGGGGCCCCGTATCATTGATACGGCGGTATAACCCCCCCTGAATGTAGACTAATTGGGAACCCCGAAACTGGGCCTTAAATAGACCAAAAAATTTGGGGTTAGTGAAATGCCAGGTTATGGGAAAGGGATAAAAAAGAAAAAAAAAAAAGAGGATTCCCAAAAAATATTGTTCTTCACTTGTATGTATTGTTTGCATGAAAATAAACTGCCCAAATACTCTTAAACAAAGGAAAAGTACATACTTTATGAAGTAATAGAGCATTTATTACAGAAAAAGGAAAATGAATGAATACATAGTATACAGTAATTTAATTGCTCAGTCACACGTCAGGAAAATGCTTCATGAAGGCATAAAATTGTTCTGTTGTAAAGTAAAGTAAATTAAGTAGCCCTTTTCGCGTCTTTCGTACTGAACTCTGCGTTTTGCAGCTTCATCACGAAGACGAAGAAGAAACATTAAACCATACCGGAAATTTTGTTCAAGATATTGAAGGGCTTTTTACAGTCTTTAAACCTCACTATTTATACTTTTTGGGCAGTGTTCTGCAAACTTTTTTTACGCCGCAGACCGGGCAATTTTTAATTTTTCCGCGGCCCGCTGATGAAAAGTGGATTTTTATATTTTAGACCGTTTTGATTGAATTTTAATTTAATTGTATTTAATCGAGACATTAGAATAAAATATAGCTACACCCAAAAAATGAATATAAAGTGATTTAACAAGAAATATAAAGTGATTTTCAAAAAAAGTAGCTCAAATCCAAGAAAAAAAAACCCCGTAAATAATTTAATGTTTTTTGGGGCCCCCCATTTGATTCACGGACCGGGGGTTGCGGAACACTGCTTTAGGAGATTGAACGTCCTCAACGTTAACGCCTTCATTATTTTCTGGCGTTTTTTCATTCAACAGCAGTAGTAATTTCTACGTCGGACATCGGTTTTTCGACTTGCAAGGGTGTGACAAGTTATCCGGACTGCCGAGTTTTCGGGATTCTATTGCACATTTATGGGAAGGGTTAACATTTTGAAAAACGCGTAGACGAAAGAGCAAGGGTGTAATATTTACGCTAAAGATTAAAAAATCTTTGGTGTGTGGCAGTGGTCTTCAAACTGTGTTCCACGGAACGTTGAGGTTCCAAGAGGCATACCCAAGGGTGCCACGAGTCACAAAAAGAAAAAGAAATAAATAGGTATGCAAAACGGATTCATGTTCTCTTAGAAATTTGTATAGTTACAAGTATCTAAAGCTCATCATGTTCATTAAAACGGAAAATTTTATTTATATATAATAACTTTATTTTTTGCAACACTTTTTAAACTTTTATTAGGATATAATAAGAGAATATTAAAACTCGCATGCACGCGCGCGCGTTTATCTTTATATATACTTCCTACTAGATTGTGAATATTCTACTGTTCCACGAAATAATTTTACACTCGTTGATTAGCGCTATGTCTTGCAAAACTAATTAGTTTTCTAATGGAAAATGCAACTTTTTACATTTGTGGAAAACAACACAAATAGTGAAGGAAAGGGAACAACATATCAACTGAGTTGATATTAAGGTATGTGACTACCCAAAATTCGCCGTTTTGGTGAAAATTCTCGAAATTTCTTTTATGATTTTATTTTATAGCCCATACATTTAAGATTCCAAAAACACTCTAGTTGTTTCTACGATATCTAGATGCAAAGTTTTAACATAATTAGTAAACCGGAAATGGAGTGTACAAAACCGGAAGTAGGTTCCTACACAAAATATTTTTAAGATATTGAATTGAAATTCTCAAAACATGTTTTATTTAGTTCTATCTGTGTTATGAACCAAAATCTAATCTCTGTATATATTTATGTACTTTATAGCTTTTTATGAAAAAAAGTCATTAATTTTTTAAAAAATCGTGTTTTTGCATAAAATTTGACATATTTACAAAACTTACAAAAATATTACAAATCTTATAATTTATAACACATATATAAAGATGTTATACACGTACTGTATAAATATTATTTGAATACATTTATTAGAATTTTGTGTAACTGCAATTTTTCATCAAAATTTCACAAAAAACGTTAATTGTTATGGTCTATAAAACTCTCCAGAAAACATCAAAAGGTTAAAAATAAAAGTTCAAATTGGTTAAACATGAAGCTAAAGAGATCTTGACCTATAAATATTGTGAGTTTAAAAAATGTACAATTAGGTAGAAAGTTTTTTATACTGTATTAAAATCTGTAAATGCATTTTCTGAGAAACTACACTGGTGTGCAAAACTTAAGCAACAGGTGGGTTTATTGCCATAACTTCACGAAAAATCATCTGAGAGACATGAAATTCTGAAATGAGGGAGAGTATTATGTACGTAAAGGATGACGAAAGCATCGGCGCTGAAAAAGGAATACAACGCATACGGTATGGAATCAAACAAAAACAAGCTTTATTGAACGCATAGTATCGTGACTCATGATTGTCTATTCAACAGGAAGAACAACAAGCAGATGTTCCTTGATATGGTATATGCCCTCCCCATACTACAATGGTTGCTTTGCACCGTCTCCGCATACTCAGAACCAGCTGGTGCAACACTTCTTGAGGTAGGAGTGCCCATTCCTCAATCAACATCTGTTTGAGTTGTTGGTTGTACTCCGGATGATGTGAGCGTGTAGCAATACGTCTCTCCAAAGCATCCCACACATGTTCGATGGGATTTAAATCTGGGGAGCACGCTGGTCAATCCATTCGAGTGATATCTTCACTTTCCAGCAGCTCCTCAACAGCAAGAGTGCGATGTGGCAGTGCATTGTCATCCATAAAGATGAAGTCTGGGCCAATGGCACCTCGGAAAAGTTGCAGATGGGGAAGAAGTACCTCCTCACAATAGCGATCCCCGGTTACAGACCCTCTGTCGAAAATGGGAAGCTCAGTTCCGCCGTTCAGCATAATGCCAACCCAGACAAGAACTCTAGGACCACCGTAACGATGTCTTTCCTTGATGTTACTGGGATAAAACCGGGTCCCGATCTCTCCAAATCAAACGCGTTGAGAATCGCTTCTGGTACTGAACCGATTCTCATCCGTAAAAGAACACGACTCCATTGATCAGTTGTCCAGTTTTTGTGCTCTCTGTCCCACTGTAAACGGTGGCCATCTTTCAACGGGAAGCAGCGTTCAGGACGGCGGGTGAACATGCCCCCTTTGTGAAGGCGTCTGGCCACAGTAAACCGCTACACTTGTCGACCTGTTGCTGTACAGAGTTTCTGAGCAATGGTGCTTGCTGACTGCTGTCAAACTTTTTTCGCCTGCAGGATGATATATCGGTCATATCCTGCAGTTGTCGTCCTCGGGCGGCCACACCAACCTTTCTAACAGCTGTACCTGTGGTTTGGAACGCTTTCCAAGTGCGCGAAACGACACTTTTGTTGATTCCGAACTCTGCAGCTACACTGGTGACAGTACGCCCCTCCTCCAGCTTTCCGATCATTCTTCCACGTGTGAAGTCATCCAGATGATTTCTTCTAGCCATATTTCACGAACTGACTCACTGGCACTTGCAGAGAATATGGTGAATTGCGTCTCCGTCCTTCATTTCATTCTACTGTTGAGCAGCGCCGCGACATCACGCGTTTTGCGTACGCTCACATCGCTTCTGACGTTTTGTTCCTGATATTTGCATACGCATGACGTTTCTACTGACTTACGTGTTCCCTCTACTGATCTCCAGACCTCCTTTTCTGCAATTTCATGGCTATCTGCTAAATTTTTACATTGTTGCTTAAGTTTTGCACACCAGTGTATATATATGTTTTTTAATTTCTTGCTTCACGGTAAAGTTCACTAAAGGTTTTCTTTTTAAGATATCGTATTGAAATTTTCAGAAAATGTTTTATTTAGTTTTATCTGCAGTCTATACTATTATCTAATCTCTGTGTACATATTTATGTATTTTATTGCACTTTTTGTCGAGAAAAATAAGTTTCTTGTAAAAAATTGAGTTCTTGCATAAAAAATGGCGTATTTCAAAAACTTTCAAAAGTATTACAAATCTTATAGTTCCAATTATAGATAAGAATGCTATTTAGGTACTGTATAGATATTATTCAAATATATTAATTATAATTTCCAATACAACTCTTACCGTAACTCTGCAAAAAAATTTTCACTAAAAATTCCCAATATATCCAAAATTATTTTAAATTTTGTGGAAATTGTACTTGAATTCCTAGTTTCGTGCCCCATTTCAAATAAAAAAGTGTTTATTCAGTTGAAAATTTAAAGATTTCAAAAAAAGTGCTCCGAAGTTAGTCACATACCTTAAAATCTAAATTTAAGCAAGAACAGTTTCTAAGTTTTCGGTTGCAAATTTTCTCTCATGTAAAATACGCGGGATTTCTCACCAGCTATAAACATTTTAATGACATTCAGAATATTGTGTTAAAGTTAAATATGTTTCTCAACTTAAGTGGCTACAAAAACAAAGTATAAAAACAAATTAAACTCGGAAAATGTAATGCGATTGTATTTAATCTCAATAGACCTAGACTTCGACAGTTCGTGTGAAAAAAAAATCAAGCAAATATCCCAGTTTCTAATTGTATTGCATGGATAGGTGATACTTGAATCACAAATTAATATTATTAATGAGTAAATTATACTAAAAAAGTTAAATAAGAATTTTTTAATACTAAATGCAATACATAGTAAGTGTGCACCACTGGCTCTGAACTTTTCAGATGTTCGGAACGTTTATACGATAGTTAAAGACAGTGTATAAAGTGTCCTTGATTAAGGACAGAGTATTGTATTCACATACACGCTTTGAATTTCGGCGATACTTTTATATCCCCACAATTTCCTTTTACTGAACTAAAAATAATCAATTGATAAGTTCCAAAAACGATAAGCAAAATAAATACGATAACATCTCATTAATTTTTCAGAAGTTAAAAATGATGATATAAATAGTTTTTTTTATATTAAAACTATTTTTAAAAACAACCTAGTTAAATAATTGTGAATCATTAACTGGACGGCAATTTAAGACTAGCTGCAGATAAAAAAATAGTATAATAAAAGGAAAATTTTAAATAAAGGAAAATATTTAAAGAAAGTTTTATTTTTTATTTAAAAGCAAGCGATACACGGAGATAATGAGAACAATTTTTTTTCCCCAATCAGTTCATAGATAAACCTATATTTCAAGCTTTATATAATCGAAATATCACAAACTGCAGTCTCTTCATAACTATATAGGATTCTAAATTAAAAAAAAATTCTACTTAAACATCAATAATGGATTTTTTATAAGGTCTATTAAAAATTAATGTTAAAATAAATTTCAGTTTGTGTCAGCATACTTTTTTGTATATTCCTTTGAAAAAAGTACTAAAGTGATTTTCAATGGTGCTCCACAGTAGGGGGATTTGTACGTACCATAATTTGTTAGTGAAGCATTTCTTTTATCTAAAAATGTTTAATATTTTTCTTTAAGGTATCCGACTATGTTCAGAACCGTGATTTTAAAAAAGGCACATAAAGGGATAATTTTCATGATATTTAGTGTCACTTAGATTAGAATACATGTATAAAATTGTTTAAAGAACATTTTGACAAAAAGAAAAATTATTTAAACACAATATTTCGGCAAAAAATTAAGTTAGAATAACCTTTTTTCAAAATCTCCTTTTGTGAAGAATGCTTCTCTTATAATAATATTTTGCCTGTGTATATAGCAAAGACCTCTGTACAGAGGCTCAACTATGTGAGTTTTGAAAAATTTACATTATTTTCAGAGTTACAAATATTTGAAATAATTATCTGCGTTTTTTTCTTAAAATTTCTCCCCTCTGTTGTCGTAAAATGGATAAACCCACTTCTAAGATATGTATTTCAAAAATTCTAGTTGAGGCTCTGTACAGAGGTTTGAGTTATATACAGGCAAAATATTATTATAATAGAAGCATTTTTCACAAAAGGAGAACATTTTGAAAATGGGTCCTTCTATATTCATTTTTTTTCAAAATAATGTACTTAAATAATTTTTTATTGTAACAATACTCTTAAAATAATTTTATATACATTTTCTAATCTAAGGGACACTAAATATCATAAATATTATCCATTTATACGCTTTTGCAAAATCACGGCTCCGAACATAGTCGGATACCTTAACACTAATGGAAGAAAGACCCAATAAAAAAATCCCATATAACTATTACAATTAATTTAAAAAAAACTCGCAAGATACGGAGAGAAAACTTACTTTTAGGATATTTTCATTTAACTTCCTATTTCTTCTTGGCATAATGCAATTTTGAGCCATCGTTAATTGAAGGACTGATATTCACTCTATATCCATATTGTGATGTCGTGACTCCAAGTTTACTTAATTTCGTGAGAGGGATCACACAGCTTTGGTAAAAATTACTTTTTATTTACAAATAGTTATCACAGAATTGACACACATTCCACTGCATCCATAAGATGTAACTTTGGCACATCTAGTTATCCTACCCTGGGTATCGTCGACTGTTGGCCTCTTTTTCAACCTGAATATCGTAGTGTCTACACTCCACCCAAAGAGTGTAGTTAAATTTCTAGTAGGTCGTCTTGCAGCTATTCCTCGGACCACCGATCTAACGTTCGCGGGTATATCACCAATCTCTAA
The DNA here is from genome assembly GCA_019973955.1 of Trichonephila inaurata madagascariensis. Lineage (NCBI taxonomy): Eukaryota > Metazoa > Arthropoda > Arachnida > Araneae > Nephilidae > Trichonephila > Trichonephila inaurata. The sequence goes on from BMAV01021698.1 coordinate 110,913, forward strand.
TATCGCTGGTTAATCTAATATTTGCCCCGCAGCCTTTTTTTCGAATTCAAAATCCCGATCGTTGGTCTCCTCGATGCATCTCTCTTTTCCACTTCTCGCTGATATAATATCATTGGGATCCAGCTGCCCCACAGCTTTTTCATTGGAATCATCGTTCCTCCGATCTGTCTCTTTAAACCCCTTGGGCGGGCCTTTCTCACGCCCCCTACAATTTATGATTGGTAGGAAAACGGATCTGCACTCGGCATCCTCAGCCTTGGTCCCAACCAACACTGGTTCTGCATGGACAAAACCTGTATGAACCGTGATCTCCACGTCGCCGTACATCGTAAACCATATGGAAGGTTCATAAATCGATCGATACTGAGAATACTATCATTGGCATTTCTTCCTCACAATGGCCGACACTCCCTCTCATACATGTGTAGCACAGCCACATGTTAAGGGAAAGAATGGGCAGCCGTTGGAACAGGTGTGTCTCTTTTAAAGTTCGATGTGAAGCAAATGTCATCTAGCGCTACCATTAGCTTAGGGTGTCACAAATAAAAAGAGGGATAGCAAACCGCCGTCTAAGAGACAATACTACAATATTAAGAGAACTTGACAACTCAAGAGACAGATATCGTCGGTCTAATTATCAGACTGCGTAACTCCATCTGGGATGCTAATTTGATACAGTAGGGCTACGCGCCAAGATAGGCGATAATATTACAATATGGTTACTTTGATATTTTTATCGTGCGATAATGTGGTTGCCATGGGGATATCGTGTATTAGTGTTAGTTTTTTGTCTTGATTTTTTTTTTTCCGCGGTATCTCTGCTCAGCAAAAGTTACAAATTTTGTGTAATGAACGCTTAAAATAGTGTAAATAATTTATATCTGGAAGTGTAATACATTAATATTACTTTCTGTTGTATTTATTTTAAGTTAAAATCTTGCCACCACCTCTCCCTTCGAAATCTAGTTTTATTATGAAATAAAGAAAAGTTGTGATTACACTGATCGAGGAATAAATTAAAAGAGCGGAGCACGCACTGAGGCATGGCGCAGACAAAACAAAAGGATTAAGGAATTACGCCAAAAAGCGCTTGGCGAGTTGCACTCCTATATCAAATCAGTAACACCGGTGGAGTTACGCAGTCTGATAATTAGGCCGACGATATGTTGAATATGTGTTGTGTCTATGCAGATTCCGGGGTAGTCCAAAGGTCATGATCACCAGTTTGTGACCTGCATTATTTCAAATGAGTTTTAATTTCTATACCATGGAAAAACCATTTAGGTAGGCTCTGAAAGTAAGTAGAATGACATGCCGCGATCTCTCTCGTACTTTTTACTTGATCTTAAATGAAAATTAGAACACACATTCGTCGCCAAGTCTTCGTCAGGGGCGTAGCTACCGCCGTATCTATCATACGGGGGCCCCAATGTGTGTAACTACAGTCCCACTAACAGTGGCCTTCGTGCCGCTTTTAAACGCGATGTTAATAAATTATAAACATATTCCTATTCATTTCTCCCACTGGCGTAGCTAGCTCTGATTGGGCCCTGTATCAAAATTCTTTCGGGGCCCTTTTTTTTAGATATGGGAGCCCTGTTAGTGGGATTGTAGAAACACATGTTGGGGCCCGTATGATAAGACACGGCGGTAGCTACGCCCCTGTTTCTCCCGCTATTTATGTAGGAAATAACCATTTAATTTCTATTCAACTAAAACATGTCTCATTTTATAATTAGTAAATATTAATTTACATTATATTATTAATTTATACCGTTATATTCCTTGCAAAATATCAAAAATGATAAAAATTAAAAAAACAAACAAATAGAAGTACAAAACTTGAATAAGTTATGGCTAATAGCCTTAAGCCGTATGGTGCTTTTAAAAAACATTCTAGTAGGAGCAATAGAGTCCTGCATTGTTTATACTAACACAGTTAGTTTCACTGCTTCTAGCAGCAAATGACACCTTTTAATTGGATTTTTCTAAGTTCAAATGCATACACAAGGGGAGGGGCATCTTTTATCCCCTCCACCCATGGATTACAATCAAATTTTGAATTTTTAGCTCAGAGATTATGCCTCATATCTTTCATCGGAACTCTGATATATGAATTAGCAATAAAATATATTTATACAAAAAAATAAAAATTTTAGATATTAATAATCACAGACACTTAACTCATAGGTTATATGTGAAAGAAAACTCTAAACTTAGAAAAGGAATAGTTATCACGAGAACTTTAATAAAATTATTCTTAACACTCACTTGAGCACCACAAGATCTATTGGTGTAACACTTATTTTTGAATCACAAAGATGACACCTGGTCAGGTATAAATATTTAACTTTCTTAATCTTCATATTGAAACTGATTTTTCAATCAATCTTTGCTTCCTGTTCCTGAAGTATACAAAGAACAATAAGAAAGGTTACTTTAAAGCAGCCCCAAATGAACCAGTTTAAAAACCATTTTTTGATAGGATTGCAAGCAGTTATTTTTAATGTTAAGGATGTTTTAATCTTTAAAAATGTTAAAAGCCATTGATTTGTGATCATTGCAGTTAAAGTTTCATGGCCTTCCATACCCCAAAATAGTTTGACATTATTGGAGTTAATAAGTGTGTACAAGGATATTCCCCAGACTTTTGAATCTTACAAAACTAACATATGCTGACAATTACATTTTGAATTCATTTGAAAAAGTTTATTTTCATTTTAACGGTTATAATGAAATATTACAGTACAAAAATGTAAACTTTTAGCTATATGTATTATGTTGCATTGATATTAAACTATTCAAAAATTAATACTGCAAAGTAATGCTGGATAAAACGTTTGAGAAGTTGCCATGGCTTTGATTTGTCTCCTTTATTAATGGGTTTAATGCTAATTAATTTGATGTTAAGTTCAGATTTTGCATCACAACAGTTCATTGTTAAATAGGTTTTTTGTACATGCTTAAATTGAATGGTATACAATTCATTTGTACAGCATTAAAAAGGATAATTTTCATCCTGTTTTACATTACACAAAAGCTATTTTTTCATTGTATGTATTACATCATACACATATTGTAACTTATTTTTATGACATTTCATATAATACTGAATATTTAAATTTTATTAAAATTTCAATCTATCTAAAGTCTATTGTACCTTGATTTTGTTAAAAAATTACATATTCTTCGATAAATTGTAAGAAATATACGTAATGCACTTTCCTTGATATCTGCAGGATAAAAACATTTTTGTTTTATTAAACTATAAACAAAAAAGTAAAATTTTATTATTAAAAATTTATTAAACATCCTAATTTTTTCTATATTTAAGAACATTCTATTAGATTTTGTGGTTTAAAAATCTCAAAACTAATGAGCTTAAAATTTTATTTTTAATATTCTGTTTAACCCAAACAATATATTGGACCACATAAACTAGTTTACAATAAATTCATAAACACAATTTGTTTCTATTCAAATATTTTCTTCCAGGTATATATTCTAATTTTACACCAATATATTAAAATTCATATAATATATTTGAAAATAAAATTGAATTTTAAGTAAAATTCACAGGAGAAAGTGCTGCATTTTTCAAATACAAAAACCCCATGATGTAAGATTAAATGGAATTGATACTACTGAATTATTGAAAATTATAAACATTAGAATAGTATTGAGTATTGTCACCACAGGTTTTATTGTGCATAAATGTCACATCTAGAAGAAACACGAAGGCTAGATGGCTACTACAGGATAGGACCTTTTACTAATCACAAAATGGCTAGTTAAAAATTGAATTGTATGGAGTAGAAATAACCACATATGAAGGGGGAAAAAAGTCCAATGCATAATCAAGTAAAATATTTATGTATTAAATCTTAGTGATGATAAACACCAACAAATTTGTATAGTATGAATATTTGAAACGAGTAGGAGGTGGAATTGAGTGTTTGATCTTACTGTACATTTTAAAACAATGTGTAAAAAAAAAAAGATTTCTTATATTTAAAATAGCATTCCTCAAAAGAAAAAGCCAAAGTACATCAGTAGGAATAGATATATACAAAAAATGTTGTAGGAAAAAATAACATTACTTTAATTAGGAACTTTCAACAAAATTGGAAGGGTAAACAGAATTAAAAAAAATTATATAAAACTGTTGTAAAAAGGACTGACAATCTACAATGGCAATACTTCAGACAAGTATTTTACATAACTATGTAACGTGTTTAGCAGATACTCAACAGGAATATAACTACAGAACATTCTAAACAGATTTATTTTAAATTCTCCAGGATGAGGAATTACACATTTTAAATAGGAAAATTACAGCAAATGCATAAGCATATTTAAAATTACAGTATAGAATTTATGACAATTTTAATATGAAAAAATATTTAATATATCAAAAGAGAAGTATAGAGAAAAAATTTATACATAAAGATATAACAAATGCATTCATTTAAAAAATTTTATTGAAGTATTTAAAATAATTTTATGCTCTGAAAAATACCTCTTTTAAACATTTATCACAAAAATATAAAAATTAATTACCAAATACAAAATTATTATAATGCAAAATTACACAAAGAGTACAAATATTTTACAAATATACCTTTATATAAGAGTGGAAAAATAAAAAGTTCCAAAATATACATATTATTCTCAATATGCATTTTAATGTTTTAAAAATTTTCTCAAATATATATTAGCAGTATACAAATTTAATAAAGCTGGCTATACATGTGAAAATACTTTCAACTGAATATTTTATAAGACAGAGAATTAATATAACACTAAATATCAATTATAAATTTTGAAATGCAACAGTATAACAAAAGCTTAATTTATATATCAGTAGTTTACAGGTAAGGCACTTCATACAATAATAATAATTAAACCATTACTAAAACTGAAATCTACCTAAAGCTAAAAGTCACTAAATTTTTCTTAAAATTAGAGATTCTTTGATTAATTATAAAATATATATAATAAAAGTTTCCTTAAATCTTCACAAAATCAAAGTAGATATATGCTTTTATTTTACCTTTTTAAAAGTTTTTATAACAGATAATCTTTCAAAAGTATACAGACATCACAAAGATATTTCATAAAAGGGACCCACACAGAGAGAAATCAAATCACTTTTAATTTGATAAAATTCTTCAAGATATTTAATTAGAAGAGTATAATGATCCAACATATTACTTTAAAAAACAAAAAAATTTGAAACCTACACAATAAAAGGGCAATAAGCACAGTTATTTAACTACAAAATATAAAATGAAATTAACACAAACAGCACTTTTATTTGAAGAAAGAACTAATGCCATACTTAAGTACAGTTTTTGTATACCCTCAACTTTGTAAATGTACCTCTTTATTTCACACAGAAAGCTCTTGTGCAGAAAAACTCAATCTTTCAAGCTCAAATATTTTTATAGTAGTATATGAATTTCAAAAGAAAAAAATTTGAAATACGTAAAATAAATTTACAATTATACGGTAACACAAGAAAATACAACAAAGGAACATTAAATATGTTAGAAGTTAAATAAGTATCACAAAAAAATTCCACGCAATACTCCAAAATAATTTATAGCACTCAAGTTATTTTAAAATTGTAATCCCCAATTACAATGTAACGATTGAAAAAAAATTAACAAGAGTTCATAATTATGATTTTTCAGCTGGAATTTGGCTTTCATTTGTTTTCTCTATGAGTGGTTCTCCCTTTATTCCGCTAGCATCCATTTGGTTTATACTGGTTCCACTAACTTTAGTCTAAAAAATTTTATAAGTTTTTAATTCCTTTATTAGATAGAAAAACAATAAATTGAAAATTTCTTTTTAATTTTCACTTTTCTGAAAAGTAAAAACCAAATTCAAACTTTCTTAACAAAATAAAATATTAAAATAATACTGTTAGATCTAGAAAAAAAATCTTAAGTTTTGAAAAGTTAGAATACTTACAATATAAATCATTTTATACATTTATTTCAAGCAAGACTAGTTTCTCATGCACATGTTTCTACCCATTTGATAAAACTATAATGAATGCTAAAGTTTGCACAGGCTAAATGCGAGTATATTGCACTCGCAATATACATTTAAATGCTTTTTAAGAAAATTCATGAAACATTTATTATAAATTATATTAAATTTTTTTATGGTGTTAGAATTTCAATAACCAAACACATTAGTTTAAAACCATACAATATAAAATAAAGCTTTTGAATATAACTCTATGAATTTTTTAAGAATACTTTTTTACACTCAGCATCAAAAATTTTTTAACTGTAATAACAAAATATTCTAAACAGGCAATAAATGCATACTAAAAAATTAAACAATTTCAAGACCACAACACTAATACAAACACAACAAAGACAATTTTTATATTTGGTGCAGTAAATTCAAAAAATTAGTATCATGCACATATTTTGCGAGATTCTACCTTCACCAAAAAGGATTTTAGACAATGCAATGGAAGGTTATTAATGGGGAGCTCCAGGAGTAGTAGTATTTACCTTGACATTGCTGTAAGCTGAACCAACTTTTTCTTCCAATGATTTGAATGCTTGAGATTGCCTATAATTAAAATGAATAACAGAATTTTAGATATGAACATATAAAAGTAGTTGCTAAGCTTGTAATACTAAGAAGGCATAACAGTAATTGCCAAATAAATTTGGTTGATTTAACAAAGTGAAAAGAAAAATAAAGTTTCCTTTTGAAAGGAGGTAAAAATTATAGAATCAAAACTGGTATTTTTAAAAACATTAAATTCTACCCATATTATTTTAAAGATATGTTCCAATGTGGAAAATTTAAAATAAAAAGGAAAAAATGGGACTATAGTAAATTTCTTTCTAAAATAAAAAGCATGATTTCCTTCTTTCCTCAGTGGCACGACAGCTCAGCGTGGGCCTTCTCAAGAAGCCTTTTCCAGGCCAGACTTTTCCTGCTAGTGTTCTCCAATTTCTAGTTCTCAAAACTAGAGATCTTTTTCTAGGCCATCAATCCATCTTAGATTTAGCCTGCCTTTTCTCCGTGTGCCAATTGGTTGCACATTGAAGACTTTTTTTAGTGGTGCGATCTAGGTCCATTCTGACATTGTGGCCTGCCCATTTAATTCGTTGTATTTTGATTAAGTTAACGATGTCAGATTTTTTTATATGAATCATAGAGCTCAAAATTTGATCTTCGTCACATACCATTTTCCTGAATTCCTCCAAAAATGAATCTTAAAATCTACCTTTAGTATGATACTTATGTTCTTATCAGTTCGAGACATGGGCCAAGTTTCACATGCATAAGTTAATACTGATCTTAAGACTTTTATACAGTAGAACGTTTGTTTTTCTTTTGATTTCGTATATTTTCATATTCCATCAAGACATCTATTAGCCAAAGTAATTCACTTCTGGATTTCAGTAGTACAATTGTTTCTATTGTTAATTTCAGAATCTAAATCAGTGAAACTGCCAACTTCAAAACTATAGTCTTCAATTTTAAAAAGCATAATTTATCAGAGATAAATCTTTAATATAAGAAAATAATATTTTAAAGGAAGCAACACCTTTAAATGAATTTTAAAGAAAAAAGTAACAGGAAAATTATGTTAGGGAGTTATATGAAATGTATCACTATAGACATGATTTTAAAAACTAATGGTATGAAAAATATCCTAATACACGATACATTTTTCAATGATTAAAAGACTTGCTTACTAAAAAAAATTTAAAAACCCCTATAAAATTAAACTGTGTTGTGTCCTACCCCTTTCCTTATTACAGAAAAATTCATTAATGTAATTTAGAGAAGAGTGTTGAGTTTCTATTTTAAATATTTTTTTCATCCTTGATGTATGGTATATTACAGATGTGCTGGAAACCAGAGCAAGAAACAATGCCTCAAAATTAATCTAAAATTGAATTTTTTAAAATTTGCTGTATATTTCAGGAAATTAAATCCAGTAATACAGAAGCTTATTTTGTATAGAGAATTAATAAAAAAGTTTCATTTTAATTATTTCAGCCAAAGAACATCAAATCTGCATAATCTCTCAAATTCATTATGATCAATAAAATAAACCAACACATCAAGTATTTATTAAATTATCAAAATATCAGTACACTATTCAAGCCAAAGTAAGATGAAAACATATAAACCATTAGGAAAATAAAGATGTCTGACGAATTTTATTTGAAATATACACATCTATCATACAAAAAAAAAACTTATTGGCACAACAATCCATGAGGGGCAAGGCCTACTGTGCCTATCTCAGTTTTCATGACCTTGGGCACTGAGGTGCACGAGCAGATGTTTTGGTCAGGAGGTCAGTTTGACACAAAACCACCAGCATTTAATTCCCAAGCCAGCTTGGTACTCTTTTATCAACCCAATGAAGGGATGAAAGGCTGAGTTGATCTTGCCCAGACTGGGAACTGAACCCCTGACTTGTGGCAAGGAGGCGCGATACGCTATCACTCACGACACTGGACTTCATACATCTCCAAAACATTCAGTTTTAAATTCAATTTTGGACAAATATATATTGAAGAAATCTGGTTTTCAAATGAAAGATTAAAAGATGTTTTTTTCCTACAAGACAAATTTTTTCTACAATAATATCATTAAAATAGATTAATTATGCTGAGTTACACTTTACTACAATAATACCTAAAATGCAATGTATGTACATAAAGTAAATGGAAATATTAAAAAAAGGCCCCATTAAGGAGAAAAACATTCGGGTTGAATGCAAAATTTTTAGTCATGCGTTTTAATAACTTTAGGTGAAGTCAGCATGACATTTCATTTAATCTTGGATGCAGGTACTTGAGTGATGAGTTTTTACCATCTACAATATGTTGAAAAAGTAAAAGAACGGTGAAGAATTTAATTTTTAATATGCTCTCAGTTCACTTTGTTACTTTACATATATTAAGAACAAAATATTACTATAAAAAATATTTTTGATGTGTAATTGCTCTGAATAGACCTATTCTCCCTGGAGGAGAGCCAGAGAGTCTATATAATGTTAACAATTAGACATTTGTGAGAAACAAAATGTAAAATAAAATACATTTTACTATTCAAGTACTTAAAATAATTGAGAATATTTTCAATGTATGATGTATTTAAAGCAAAATATTAAGAATGCTGAAACTCGTATCTAGACACAATAAATTAGAAAAACAATTACAGAGCTAAAATTTTATATTAAATATGTTCATATAATAGCAATTTTTATTTAATTGAAATTTGTATTATATTACAGGGGTACTTAATAATTTCTTATGAAAATTTAACTATAAGCTTTGAAGGTTTTTTTAAAAATGAACTACTTCCTTAGAGTTACACAACAGGCAAGCATGAATCTCAAAATTCTGAGCTACAATCAAAAGGCCCCAAATGCCGAAAAAAATCACACCTGCTTTCTGAACTTCATTATGCCAACAGAAAATACATACAGAGAAAATTTAGGAAACATGTCATGCATGTTTAGCAAATACTGTACTCTTTATAGAAGATAGTTGAAGTCACTCTTGAATACCTTAGTATTGCAAATCCTTTACTAGCCTGATGAAGGTAGTCTTTTAAAGGGAAGGAGGACATGAGAAAGTAATAAATTACAAAGTTATACTCACTTGACTTCTTCCAATTTCTTTGTAACAGTTGCTCCAAAGGTGCCAAGAGCTTCTGAAGTTTTCTCTGAAGCAGTTTTCAAAGTCTGACTTGTCTTCTGGTATCTAAGAAATTAAAATAATTTTAGAAAAATCGATAAAAGCTAGTTATATACTTATATCTATAGCTACAGGCATTGATTAAATAACATTTTAATAATACAAGATGAAATAACTATTACAATTAACCATAATATCTCAAGGGGTAAATGGTAATATCAGAAAGGCACTACAAAAAGTATAATTATCATATCAAAAGTTCATAAAATTGAAAAGACCAAAAAGCAAGTTAAGTCAATACTCTAAATTGTCTTTAAGAGTACATGTATTTTTGACATTGGGGAAATTTTAAATATCTGAAATTTATGTTAAATTATTTTCTTCTGTTTTTCTTTTAATATAACAATTTTTTTGCTTCTCTCACAAACTAATACATAATACAATTACAGAAAGTTAATTTTTCACATTTGAAAACAAAACAAATTATTACATTAACGTCACACTAAATCAACAAAATAAGCAAATGACAATGGACATAATATTGAAACCAATGATCAGAAAGAATTAACCATGTCAGCTCATTTCTTTTAATAAGAAGAAATTTTTAAGTCAATTCCTACTTAAGTCAACAAAGAAAATTTTTATTTTAGCTACTTTTTAAGAAATAATAGAAATTAATATAAATATGTTTATACATATGACAGAATCACAATATTAAGCAGCAATTAATTTTTATTATTATTTGTGTATCGTATTGTCATCGACAATACAATACAAAAACAATCGTGCATATAAAATTTCAGTTCAACTGAATGCTTTAAAATGCGAGAAAAAACCTTTTCAAGTTTTGACACAAGTCGCCAAAATGGTCGCTAAGTCGCCAACGTGGCTGTATTTGCAATTCTTTAAATAATTAGTTTTAATCAATTAATTTTTATTAATTATAATTAAATTATTGTATTGCCATCCAAAATAATCATGTATATTAAATTTCGGTTCAATTGAGCACTTAAAAATGTATTTTATTAATGATTGAAAATTCCACCACGATAAAATAAATATACAGAGAGTGTGAGTTAATAGTAGGAATTGTAAAAAAATTAAAGACGTTTAAAAATTAGTTTCTTTTTGGTCATGGTAATTTTAAAAGAGAACCTCAAAAAACTGAAATTGTGCATTATTAACTCTGTTCACCCAAACCATAATGGTTACAAAGTGTTGAATATGTTCTCAAAGCGTTATTCTTTTTCTCAAAATTAAGAAAAGCTTGAAAAAAAAAATCAAACTACATGCTCTTAGAAAAATGACTTCCCAATTTTTTTCCAGTAAAGCTGCATTTCCATTATTTTATAACTTCATTGGGATTTTATTTTATAGCTTTTACTTTGTATACATACAAAAATGTTATAAACTTCAAACATCACTTATGAGCACAAAACATTATGAACTCATAGGTAATAATTATAAACAGTGACTATCATTTTTGAATATGAATATTATTTATTAATATTGGATGGATACTAAGGAAGAAATCGATAATATTATTAGATAGAAAATATTGTATAATCTGCTTAATTACACATGTTGTAGAAATAAGGAAAAGAGCTATGAATGTTTGCAAGCACTTTTTAAAGAAAAGTAGCTCGATTTACTCTTATGTACATCTTTAAAAATAAATAAGCACTATTAAGAACATTAATATAAATATTTTCCCTAAATGCCTATGAATATTTCCTATGTATTTATTTAGACTATGCATTTTAGTTTAATTTGAAAAACATTAAAATATTTTTTATTTAAAATACAACACTCACGCAGTTGTTTCTTGCAGGTTGCGAATGCCTTGTTCCATATCATCTTTAAACTCTTTCCATACTGTGATACCAAGTTTTCTTTTGAGATCATGCATTTTTCTGATTTTATCAGAAAGGACTTGTCGCAGAGTATTTATTTCCTCTTCAGTCTGCAAAAAAGGAAAAAGTATTACTTAACAAGTAAAAATAATTGAAAAGAAAACCAAGGATTTCAGAGAAAATGTGATCAAAGACAAAATATGCATTAAAGTTATTTAAACTAGGTTAGTTTAAAAATTTCAGTAGAAACATTGTAAAAGCTCAGCATAATATTTAAACCATGATAAGCATAATGAAAGGTTTCAAAGGTATTGGATAAAAAATTTTCTGATATTTATATATATTTGAGGCTAGATGATTAATATTTACTCATTGACTAAAAATACTGTGAAATTTTAATTTACTTAGATATACTTTAATATCCAAAATAACAAGAACATGCATGTTCGACACTTTTAGTCTGCTTCTTGTAAAAACACACAAAATAAGTAGACAAAAATCTAATATCTATTTATATAAGGAGTATTATTTATATTAAGTTTGAAGACTTAGAGTTCAATATGAACATTAAGATAGGTTATCCAGTTTAGTTTTACTGTATAATTGTTTATAAAAATTCAAGAGTATTCAGCCTATCTGATATCATTTAACACAGAAAGTTATCGTTATTTAAATATTCAAAAATAAACTTATTACTTTGTAGTTGTGTTCTCTTTCAGCAAAACATTGAATATAAAATTACATGTTTATAATTTATAATATCCCATAAGCAATTGCATTTTTTTAAAATAAATAAATTGATATAATGGCAGATTTACAGATGGTCTATATGTTTAGTAGTACCAAGTCTTCATTCAATCAAATAGCCTTTTAGCAATATTTGCAGCATAAAGAAAATTTAACTGAAACATTCAAGGGGAAGAAAATTACATAAAACTTATAGATCTTAGTAACACTTCTAGGATGTCTTAAATAGAAAACAAATCTAAGGCAATATGGGGAATGAAAATTTAAATTACAGATTCATTTTTTCTATGCACTAACTTAACCTCAGAACTGTAATTTGAAAGAATAAAAGAATTCAAATTACAAAAATGTAGAGGAATTACTACTTAAATATCTTTAACCTGTAAAAATTAGTATCAAACTTGAGTTTTTAAAATGGATAAAATTATAAATAAAAGTTATTTTCATTGTAATAAACAGCAGATTTCTAAATTTAAGATATATATTTTTTCCCTTTAATTATACAACAAAAAAATTGCACATGTTTTAAATTAACTTGGTAGATTTAAAAAGTACTAAATTGATGTTAACTATGATTTTATCAAATTCTACATTGACAAAAAATCAAGTTTTAAAGCAAAACTCCATAAATGAATAATTCAATCATATATATTAAAATATACTTTTGCTAATTCGCGAGTCCATTCTTCTTGAGCTTTGGCTTTAGCCTCTGGAGTCATTTGTGACAAATCATGTACTCCACTATCAGGTGAACCCAAAGAAAATGCTGCTTCTTCAGATGTGTCATAAAAGGAATCTGAAAACATAAACCAATTAAAAATAATTAGGTTGATTAATGAGACAAATTCTATAATTGAAATATACTCAGTAAAAATTTTCATTTACTAAATGCAATGGTTTTGACAAGTTTCAAATTAGTGTGTTGCATTAGGCAATTTTCTCCACAAGAAAACTATTAAAACAATTCTTAGCCTTAATTTTTCATATAAAAACTACCTTTTAAAAGCTTGAATTCTATTTTTAGAATAAAGAAAATTTTGCTTGAATACCACCACACCAGAGTGAAAATTTTTCACTTGTATAATATAAAATTATAATTATTGCTTATCACACAACCTCTAATAGGTTACTTTAACACATCAGCAGAATTTCAAAATTATCAAACAAGGGAAATTCCACAATGTAATTTTTAAAGAAACACTGTCACAAGAACAAAATATAAGTATTCATATTGTTGAAATGAACGAGTAAAGAAATTATGTACATGGTTTTTTTCTAAGTACATTATGATACACAAACAATGTTAAATAAATTTTTGTCTACAACATATTGGTTCTCTCTCTTTTCTAGTACTTTGCAATTGATTAATTTATGTAAAAATTGATTTTTATACATAATTTAAAAACTAGTTACAAATAGTAACATTTCTTTCAAAACACATTTTTTTTGGAAATATAAATCTTACATGGAATCCATGGAAAAAAAAATCAAATGAAAACAATTTAAAATACCAAAATCTTCCATTTCTTGTGCAGAAGCGATTCTGCTGAATCTTTGGTAATTAGCAGTTTCGTGATCGGAACCAAAATATATCCCATTCCAGAAAGACGTATTCTTTCCCTTCCCAACATGATCACAGAATTCCATATCAGGCGTGTACAAATCATCCTCCAAACTTGCTTCTTGAAGCGAGTTGTTATTGGGACTGTTCATTTTTAGTTACACTACGTTAACCAAGCGTTATGTAAACAAAAAGAATTTGAAAAAACACCAGTTTTGAAGAAGCAAATATAATTCGTTTGAACACATTTTCCAAATTAAAAAAAAAAAAGCTTGACAAAATCGTCAACTAGTCATAAATATCACAAAAACTTCACAAATAAACCGGCATTCGAAAAGCTACTTGTAATATAAATCTCCATCAGGCACATAGACCAGCCACAAAAGCACTAATCAATCTCGCCAGTATTCCAAAACCAGAAGGAAATGATATCCCACACGTTTGCCCTAGATCTACTTTGACAAGTTCCACGTTGATAGTTCGCACAGCTTGGGTGGCAGAACGAAAACAAAAGAAACACACAGTCGATAGAACACAAACAAGAAAGTGATCGAAATTGTCACAACAAGGAGAGTCGTTGACACAACTGTCTTCTGCGGTGGGTGGATGCTGAAGGAATACAGAGCACGGGACATACCATCCGAGTATACATCCTGATCATTAAAATCCAAAACCTGTTCTCTTAGTCATCGCCGAGTGTTACATACAGGTAGACAGCTAACGACCTTTATTCTGCCGAGTGCTTCACATCGCGGCTGTTCGTTGCGCAACAGCGACCGGCAAAAGCGGCTTTTGTTAACAGCTGAGTAAAAAGAGCGGCAAAATTTCGCCCACTTGAAAGTTTCCTTGTCGATCTGTTTGCACAGATCGAAGTCACCCAGTAAGAACATGCACGTTATCGTAGTTGTTCTTCGTGAAGTACGTAAGAAATGGCACTGGTATGACGTGGCAATAGGTTTTGAAGAAACTAATTCAAGTGTTTGTACAGAAGACGAAGGTATTGGTATAGCAAAAGCGAGTTTACAAACAGGTAAAACACGTGCTTCAGAAGATTGATACGCGGGGGTTAATTTTTGCTCCTTTAAAAATTTCAAGTACTTCTGAGGTAGATGAAATGTTTTCGAATAAATATATCTATTTTTTATTCCTTAATTCTATATTTTCTTTCTTTTTTTTTAAATAAAACAATACATTTTTTTGCGGGTGATTAAGCTATTCAGCTGTGATAAGCTGCTGCTTAAAAAGGTATTAATAGTATTGGTCTCTGAAAAGATAAATATATGGAGATAACCTGTGAAAAGATGTAAATCTTATCTGTTTCTTTATTGTGTGGTCTAATTTCCGTCATGTCATTCCCCTTTCTGTAAATTTTGAAATAAATCGCGTAATAATAGCAATATTCTAAATACCCTATTTCTTTCAATCGATAATCTCCGATAATGAAATATTCTTAACACGTACGGAGGTAATTCTAACAGCAAAGTTCATCATGCACATAATACACTCAATATTCGAATGCTAATAAGTTCAATATTTTAAAACAGATCTACTGGTTTTAATATAAAAGACCGATAAATGCACCCCCCAGATGTTGTAAGGAATTTTTTTAAACTAAATATTTGATGAGCAGTGCTGTTAAAAAAATTTAAAAAGAAATCAATATTATGTAACAATATAGAGAGATAATATCATTTCAATCATAACAAAAACTCTGAGCTAATGTCAAAAATATTATTCCTTAAATGAGTTCATACCTTAAATAGATTGTATAGGTGTAAATCGAATTGCAAAACGATATGTAGCGCGGTTTCTCGATTTTGGTAGGATAGCTATACGGGAAGAAAAAAAAAAAACGGAACTTGGGGTAAATAATAAAAAGCGCCATTATTAGAAAAGAGTTCGACTTCATAAAATTTATTCCTAAGAATGATACAAATAAGAATATTTGAATTATCATAATTACATTCGTTAAAAATTACTGCGAGTTCCACAGCTTTCTTTTTTAAGACTTTCGAAATTAAGCCATAAAATAAGTTGCTAAGTTTTGAACTAGAATTAAAAGACGATCTACTTCGCTGTTAAGAATTGACGGACGAGAAGTTCAACGGGGGGATCTGTACAAAAGAAATTGCTTTGAGCAAAATTGATTCATGGACCTTCAAATTTCTTTCCATTTTTTTTTTTGTTAGTTTCTTTATGTTTTGAAGAATTTGTTTCTGTCTCTTAACGAAATAGGAGTTTATATCAAAACTGTCCAAACTAAAGCCATATACAGTTCGACCTCTGTTTAACGAAGTCGCTAAATCCTGAAAAAAGTTCGTCATATAGAAAATTCGTTAAATAGAGATTCATCTTTTAATATACTTTAGAGAAATAATAAAACAAATCTTAAATTGATAAACACTATATAATATTTAAAAAATAATTATTCATACTTTTTTTGAAAATTAATATCTATTCATTTTAAAGAAATCTGTCAGGAAAAAAAAAAAAAGGAAAAATAAATAAACATTGTCCAGGAATACACTGCCTTTTCACATATATCTATTTTACAACCAGTAATTTGATACCCCATGCGTCCTTAAATCTAGTTACTGATAAGCTTTTAATTACTTTTTTGTTTGAAAAATTACAGGCAATTTCATTGCTCAGGTGCTCTAGGCACCTGTTAAAACTAGTTCAAGATCATTGATCACCATAAAATATGCCAAAAGAGAGAATGTGAAAAATGCCCTGAAATACTTTTAATAATAGGGGGAAATCGAATCATAAGAGAGAAAGTTCGTTATAAATAGAAAAGGCACTTCTCTTTGAGGTTATTTTACGAAGAAAATAAAATGTTCTGGGTTCCAGAAAGAAGTTCGTAAAATAGAGGTTCATTATATGGAGGTTTGACTGTATATGTATTAATTTAAACTACAGTTTAAGAAAACTAAAAAACACCCTTTTATAGTAAAATCGAACTAAATTGCAGCTAAATCGTTTAGTCGCCAAATGCGGGTTGATTGATTGATTGAATATTAACGTCGCACTGTTCAGCTACACGAGGGCTTTTGGCGACGGACCACGTAATTTTGAACCATGGTCAAGTGACGTGGACGAACCTGAGCTGGCACCCCTCTCCTAACTACCACACCACACCACGGGAGGACGTTTCAGCTCTCGACAGATTTAACGTGCATCGCTGCCCTACACGGTGGGTCTTTAGTGGTACTGGACTCGAACTCGTGACAAGGCAAGCCACGATCCGATATCTATACCACTCGGCTACCGCGGCCCGCCAAATGCGGATGGGATCTGAAAATGGGAAATCGTTAGTCTTGATGATCCTGGATCAGGACAATGGAACAAAATTATTAAATTATTGTATTGTCATCAGTCCTTTTAAAGTGGGCGAAAATTGAATTCAAAGATTCCGTTACATACAAGCGAAATTTATAGAAGGGTGTTAATTAAAAAGTTGTAGTTCTGCAAATATCAAAAGCTTAACTTAAAACTTTAGGCATACCTCAAATATAACAGTATTATACCAAAAATAAAATCAGTGACCTCTACTGACCATAGAATACAAGTATGACATTGAACCATAGGGATTAATTAAACATTTTGCCATCCCTTTTAGCAGCGACAGATCCAAAGTTCGAAAAAATTTAAAAACATGCTAAGGATATTGCCAAAATTCGTCGTACTTCGATTAGTACTCGTAACTGGTAGTGTAGAACCTAGGTTCAGTTAATACAAGATGCAATTTCGTTATTTTGAAAAATTTTTAACGACTTAAAATGAAACACTCGACTTTCTTAAAGATTACCAAAAAAAGTTTGTTAGAATATAATCGTTACCCGGGGGAAAAAAATTGGCGCGCACTATATATATTTGCTTTTTAAATCATAACAGAGTTCATTGACAAAAAATTACTTTTACTCTCCAAATGATTGCTCAAGCATTTGACACGCAGGTAGGATTTATAGTCAAAGAATTAGGAAAAATAAATATATGCAGGGTTAGTTCCTTTTTGACTACAGAAAAAGTAATTTGCGCGAACAAAAAAAATGTGCATATCTTACAACGTCTTTCTTAATTAAGTGATTTTGCCTGCTGTGATTATTTTTTCAATAAAAAAAGACTGCAAATTAAATATTCACATAGCCAGGGAAGAAAAATCCAAGAATCATCCCAACGGAATTGAACACCCTCTAAATTGCCTTTCTGTAGGTTCTAGAACTTTTTCACTTTTATTTTATTATACTATATATATATATATATATATTTAAATTAGTGCCCTTAAATGTAATGAAAAAGAAGTATTTTAATAAAAATGTTTCTAAAAAATACATTTTGAAAAGTCATCTTAATACAGTGAAATACGTTTAACGTGGAAACGCTTAAGACGAAATAATACAATGGTCCTGAGAAACTACTATGCATTTTCATGCCTTTTTTTCTCTCTAAACACGAAAAGATTTCCCTTCTGGGAATGAACAAAATACGGAAAACATCAGCCACGCAGGCAAGATTTAAGAGGGGGTGTGAAATAAAAAAGGGGCGGTTTCACATGTTTCGTGGAAAGAAGGCAACTTGGCTTTGAAATACTCTCTGAATAGCCTGTGACACAAGCCAATTTTGTTTACCTTTTAGCTACTTTCACCCTCCAACCCCTACATGCCCCCACAAAAACATCTCATCAAATATCCTTGGAATTTGGTGACAAATACATTGCAATGTGAGTAAAAATCAGTGAGTTAGGTTTGCGTTTCATTTTCTATTTTAGGAGAATTTTTTTACGAGTACAATATCAAAGAGATCGGGGAAGCAAACGGCTATTTCGCTTACAATAAAGATGCAGCTTCTTAAGGCTATTGATCAAAAATATAAGACGAAAACGGAAATTTGTAAAGATTCGTATTTTGTAAAAACCTTTTATGTTTGTACTACATGAACAAATACGAGCGCCCACAGGCCGGGAATTGTATTAATGTCTTCAATTCATTAAAAAAGATCGATAATTTCAATTACATTTAATTAGTTTCTGTTTCAATGCACATTTAGATTTGATAGTTGTGAAAATTTTTTTTGAAGATTTTTAGTGTTACTTCTTGTATCACCAACATAAACCCGTTAAGAACGCAAATCGACACAGTTTATTTAAAACACAGTGAAATCACGGAAGAGAACCAATTCAGGAAAGAAATTTATATTTCTACCGCTTTTTGAAAATCACCTGATACACGAAACATTTGTCCCATTTGTCTACTGAAGCATACAGTTTCAAATTTTTCGCTGAGTTTTTAATTCCTCGAACTTTTAACAAGGTTACTTAAAATAAAAATGTTTAGAATTTTTCGAAATTTGCAAAATACTGCTTCCGGATGTGGGATTTTAAAGTAATCATTAGTAAAATTCAAAATTTAAAAAGAATATTTAGTATTTTTTAAAAAAATTTAATCCAAGTTTGATTTAGTATAAAAAAATATGTATAACTCACATTTTTTTAAATACTTCCGTTGAAGGCAGACAACAGAAAATGATCTCTCAATATTTTAATACATTAAAATAATGAAAATTAAATTTTTTACCAATTTAGATATTTAATGACTAATTAAATATGATTTATTTTAGCAAATAACAATATCCTATTCGAAAAAAAAATTATTTTTTGGTGTTTTATCATTATTTGTATAGCATTAAATAATATTAGTTTTCTGCAAAATACAGTCGGACCTCTATATAACGAAGTCACTAAATCCCAGAAAAAAGTTCGTTATATGGAAAATTCGTTATATAGAGGTTCATCTCTTTCAATGTGTACTTTATATATAAGCCACATAAAACAAATTTTAATTTCATAAAATTATATATTAAAAAAAGTAATTATTCACACACTTTTTTAAATTAATACATTTTTTTATATATCTTACCCATCAAAAAGGAAAAATTGCAAGGGAAAAAAAAATGTCGAATTCCTGTGTTTTCAATATTAAAAAAATAATTTTGTACTAAAATTAATGAATTTTAAGGACATTTTATAATTTTAAAGCTTACAAGTAACATTAAACATACATTATTTTATAATGGGGACACAGGACAACTGCACTGAGGGTGAAAGAGAATATCGGAAATGTTACTAGTAAACTAACTGGGCAATGGGGATTAAGGGTTGCACTTCTTGGATGAAACGTTCAGAAGTCTATTGCTCTCGGCGAGTTAGAATCTAATAAAACCAATTCAAGATTTGTGACAGCCACTAAAATGTGTTAAAGAGCGAAGAACTTGAAATTTTTTCAGAAATACTTTTAAAATAGGAGAAAAAAATTTGAATCACAAAAGAAAAAGTTCGTTATATTGAAAATGCACCTCGCTATAGAGAGGTAATTTTACGAGGAAAATCGTGAAATATTGAAGGTTCCAGGAAAAAGTTCGCTATATGGAAAAATTCGCAAAATAGGGGTTCAATTGTATTTCCAAATCCCTCAACCCCTCGTTGAATGAGAATATAAACGTCGCCCTATTCAGCCACACTAGGGCTTTGGCGGCGAACCTCGTAATTTAGAACCATGGTCAAGTGACGACGACGTCACCTGAACTGGCACTCCCTCTCCTGACTACCACATCACACCAACGTTAGGCTTCGAGAGATGTGACGTGCATCAGCCCCTTTACAAGGCACGTCTTCAGTGGTACTAAGCTCGAACTCATGACACGTCGGCCACGAATCCGTGACCTTGATTACTAGGCTGCCGCACCACGATGCCCTCGTTGAAGAGAAAAAGGAGGAAATTATTTATATATTTAGAGCAATTATGTTATAATTATATTTATATTAGTACGCGAAGTATTAGAAAATGATTTACTTGCGTTGTCAGAGAAAGGAAAAATATGCCAGGTTAGCAAATCGGAAATGCTAAATAAAATACTTCATGATAATACAGTTGTGAAATGCTTGCTAGTGACAGTGAGTGTTATTAAGGTCGTGCTATGAAGCAATATGAGGGCTATTAGCGAAGGATCTCGTAATTTTGAACCGTGATGAAGTGACAAGGTCGACACCTCAGCTGGTATATTCCTCTTCTAACTACCACACCACACCAACGGGACCACATTACGTCTTGACAGATTTAACGTGCATCGGCTCCTCTACACGGTGGGTCTTCAGTGTCACCAGGACTCGAACACGCGACACTCCGGCCATAGAGATCGTGACCGTAGCTACTAGGTTACCGTGACCTCATGTTTGTTCGTTAAGGAAAGCAGGATATAAAACAGTCTTAACTAAAATGGTTTACTTTTTATTACTTCTATGATCTAATGTAGGTGAAAGATACAACTCAGATAGAAAGTTCAAGTGTACAGATAGAAGTCACAAAATTAATTTGACAGAATTCAAAACCTTTATCACAGCAGACCCATTTTAGATCTTAACCTATTTTTACAGTTTATGTAATTAAAAGTATGTTTTCCTAATTAAATCAAATCAAGGCCCCTACCCGCCTTCCATGTTATTTTAATTTAGTAAATGCGATATCCTACCAAAAAATTACCATATTGCATTTAAATTGGTTTATAATACTTGTTAACTATATGAAAATCCACGAATAAAATCCTACAATCGATAAAAATTTCTTAAAATGAGAAATCGGCTCGGAATCACTTTAAAAATAAATAACTTGTTTATTTCTAACAAAAAATATACAAACAAATAATCATCAGCGAAAAGTAAAGCAACATTTTCATATATATGTTGATAAACAAATTCTGATTTTTCATAATAAAATAAGCAACGTGCCTCTCAGAATTAAAACAGGAAAAGGAAAATAATGCCAACATCACGCGAGTTTAATGCTCTAATTCCCGGAACAAGGAAGATGGAGGGACCCCTCAATTCCATATAGTTTTAATACGAATTCAGTTTGTGATAAATTATATGTAAAAGCTTCAATATCCGGTAATGACGTATGGAGATTTTAATATTCATAACAAGAGCTGTTTTTGCACAAGCCATATATTCCATTACCGTATTCTAAAAAATAAAAAGGTTTTACGGTATATTGTTAAGGGGTTGAACGAGATTTTCAAATGTGGGTAAGATCTACGCAAGCAACAAGTAGATTCTTTTGGAATAAATCGAAATTTTATTCAGGAATTCTCTAGTAAATATAATGGGTT
The DNA here is from genome assembly GCA_019973955.1 of Trichonephila inaurata madagascariensis. Taxonomy (NCBI): domain Eukaryota; kingdom Metazoa; phylum Arthropoda; class Arachnida; order Araneae; family Nephilidae; genus Trichonephila; species Trichonephila inaurata. Next base: position 132,938 of record BMAV01021698.1, read on the forward strand.
CATTTTTAATAGGAAGCAATTAACGCAAATTACAGTAATACAAATTCTTAGTTTACACAAAGTATAGAATACAGCAATAAAAATCAGTCAAAATATTACTTGAGGCAAATGAAACGGACAAACGTAAACTAATTGCAACAATGAACTAACTCCCTTCGTAGCAAGATATTTTTATATAGGCTTTCTAGCATTCTTATGCAACTACCATTCACCAACAATCCCCATTCATTAGCCGTAAAATTGGCTTCCTTATGTAGACAGCATTCCACCGTTCATATGCACACGTACACCCGAAATAGTGGTTAGCGAAGCTGACTGCTGTGCCGTTGGGTTTAGGATCGCATCCCGGAGAAAACATGCATGTTTGTAAATGTATAGTGCCTTCGCGGTATGGGGGTACTTTAAATAGCCGTCGACCCGCAATAGGCTCCTGACCACCCCCAGGGTGTTCTCCCTCAAAATTGGGATGAAACCGAGCTAAATCGTTCTATCACCAATATGGTGTTCTCAAAGCTACGGCTAACGACAGACGTCACTTAGCCCTTTACCATGATGAATTTCGTGGGCCTTGATCTGGCTTTTGCCGATCAGGTGGCATTAGTAACAATAACAACATCATTTACATATTCGATTTTATTTTGACCGGCTAAAAATTTTCACAAAATGTGTAAAAAAATTTTTTACGTTATTCCTAAAAATTGTCAAGAAAATATAACATGGCATGTTCACTTCATATGTTTAGACAAATTGTGAAAATACAGTCTCCTTCAATAAATGTTTTTTCTTTTTTTAATTTCAGAAGGTTCATAGTTGTGATTAAAATTAAATTTATTTTGAAAACTTACCATAAAATCTCGAAAATATGCTATATCACTCGCGGTCAAGTGAGAAGAATGATACATGCGCTCGCATCCTACTCTCGAAACTTCTGCACCATTCCAACTTGAGGACTTGGAGCCTTGGTAGATTTAACGGCAGTATCCCCTCTACAAGGCGGATCTTCAGTGGTAACAGGACTGAACCCATGATTCGACAAAAAGAAATTCGGAAACGAGATAATGACCACTTTGCTATCACAGCCAATTTTTTTAAAGGCAATTTAAGAAATTTAACTTACCAATTAAAAGTACATTTTAAATGGAATATCCAATATTACCTAAGAATAAGCAAAAGTATATATAATCATTAATGATACAAGAAAACATTTTTTGAAATTCTTTTTCAAATCATTCCTTTTTTATTCTGTAATGGGGCTGCGTATTGGTATTTCTAACCTTTGCAGACCTAGTACATTCCCCAGGAGCGGGGTCAATTTTAGGGCGGCCCCATTTGACATACCAAATTTTCAAAAAGTTTACACCCAGTTTTTCCCCAGGGGAGGGACCAGTTCGGAAGGTTCCGAGCAGGCAGTGAGATAAAATCATTGGAAAATGTAAAAAAAAGGGAAAAAAGGGCGGGGGTACACAGATCCGTTGTGTGGACGGCGTATTCATTTATCCAGCATTTATTTTTAACTTTAAATGTCAAGATTTTCACATCCAAACCCTTTAAAGGTATCCACTACGTTCGAACCCTGATTTAAAAAAAAATAAATTGATAATTATCATGATATTTAGTGTCACTTAGATTAGAATACATGTATAAATTGTTTTAAGGACATTTTGACAAAAATATTTAAATAAATTTTTGGCAAAAAATTAACTTAGAATAACTTTTCAAAATGTTCTCTATTTATAAAAAATTCTTCTAAAATAATAATATTTTGCTAAAAAAAAGCAGACTTCTCCAGTGAGTCTGAACTATGATTTTTGAAAAATTCACATTATTTTCAGAGTTGCAACCCATTGAAATATATAATTATCGGCGTTTTTTTCTTAAAATTTCTCCCCTCTGTTGTCGTAAAACATGGATAAACCCACTTCTAAGTTATATATTTCAAAAATTGTAGTTGAGCCTCTGTACAGAGGTCTGAGCTATATACAGGCAAAATATTATAATAGAAGAATTTTTCAAAAAAGGAGAATATTTTGAAAATTTGTTATTCTGTGTTCATTTTTGTCAAAATGTTGTACTTAAATAATTTTTCATTGTAATAATATACTTAAAACAATTTTATATACATTTTCTAATCTAAGTGACACTTAATATCATAAATATTATCCATTTATACGCTTTTGAAAAATCACGTTTCCGAACGTAATCGGATACCTTAAGTCGTCCATCTAAACTCACAATCATAGAAAAACGAAGTATGACATCAATGGTGAAAAAAAATCCGTGTTTGAATGCAACTCAAATAGCAACAGACATTCACGAGAAGTTTAACAAAAATATTTGGGAGGATACTGCAAGAAAAATCTTGAAAAAGGCCGGATACCGTAGTCGATTCTAATTCAAAATCTAAGACAAACCAAATTTACTTTTATTATTCTGAATACTTAAAATGAACTAAATAAAATATAATTAAATTTTTTTTTTAAATTCCAGTTTTGAAATATTTTTGTTTTGTTTCATGTAAGCAATAGTACGTGAACGCAGACTTTTTCTATATAGTGTATGTAATTATTTATATATATATATATCTTGTTCAACTTTACAATCGTTAATAAAATACTTTTTATTCATCCTCTGAAGCTCAAATACATTTTTTAAAACTTGCAGTGTATGACATAATGTTAATACAATTTTTTTCAAATATTAATTCATTAATTAAATTTTTTTATTTAGTTTTAAATTTATTATGCGTTATTTCTGACGAAGTTAAAACTAGTTCCAACAGATGGCGCCAGTAAATTTTTCTCACGAATTTTTTCTCGGCTACTATATATTTTTAACCTTGTAGTGGATGATACTTGATGTTGATACAGTTTTGTCAAATATTAACTCATTAAATTTAACTAAAAAAATTTTCTTTGTTGACCTAAGTAGGAATTGACTTAATTTTTTTTTTATATCACTTGTTTTTTAAAAAAGAACCCATTGTTAAATAATTTCTTTTATCTTCAAACTTTAATTTAAAAAATAGAAATCAAAATAAAACTTTAGTACTATGTCACTTTATCGTAAAGTGTATTAAAGTACAACGGAAATTTAGATACTTTTTTTTAATAATAAACTAGTGAATGCATTTCGTATACAGCAATGCTGCGGAATGTTATACTTAATATTTCAGTTTGTTAGTTTTAAAAAGATTTAAATACAAATGAAATAACAATTAATCTTCCAAATATTATTCAAACACGGAATAAAAAGATTTTATTATAATGAATACATAACTTCAAATACTAACCATTTAGATACTGTTACACACCAATATCATATAATTTATTTCAGAAACGATTATAATATTATCTAACAGTATAGCACAATACAAAAACATCTCATCAGAATAAAGATTAGATAAATATGAAAAAGGTGGAAAGTTTTACACCAGATGAGGGGGGAAGTCACTGACAAAGAACGAATAAGACTGCATTCCATCTAATGTATATTACTTCCGGGTTTCAGTCATGAAGAAATATTGTACATTTATTATTGGATAGCTCATTCTCCAAGTAATAAGACACCATTAAGCACGAAGAACACGCGTACAAAAATGCATCTACCCGAAGAAATACCACGAAATGATCGGAACAGTTTACAAGATTCGAAATAGAATGTATGATTAATTGCAAGGACACGACATAGAAGGGTAGTAAAATTGTCATGCACGCATTCGGGAAGGAATAACAGCTGCATAAAATCGGGAGAGATGCACTGTTTACCTGAAAGAGAACTGTCCAGCTGCTTCTTTTCGTTTCTGAAACAACCTTAGTCTTCAGAAAAATTTATCAGTGCAAAGTGTAGCTGATCGTGAAACAATGCTTTTAATCTAATTATTAGATAAAATTATTTTTCTCACCTTAAGTACATGAACACTTATCTTACTAAAATTAAGGTTTGTTTACAAGTACTGAATTATGTTCTGGTACGATCTGAAGAACTAATTTGTAATGGCATTTGCTTCCGAAACTTCTATAGCTATTTTAAAAGCGAAAAAAAAGGGGAATTAGGTTATATAAGTTAAATAAATAAATGCTTAAGTTCATAACATTATAATTACTTTCGAGAGGTAATTTGATAAACAAAATTTCAATCATTTTATTACATAATCAGACTTAAATTGTAGCTCTTTTGTTGGTACCCCAAAGGTTTAAAATACTTTACGTAACTTTACACACACATATAAATATGTCTTAATTTTGGTTAAAAAAAAACCCTCCATACATATAATTTTTGTAAATTCTGCTTTGATATTTTCTTTTACAAAATTTCATATAAAAAGATTTTAAATGCAAAAATTTTTTTTGAACACAATTTGTAATGTGTTTATACTGAAACTTTTAATATTTTAAATTTAGGGGGAAACCCCATGAATTAACATGGAATTTTATTGTAACAGAATACTATATAAACTTGTCTTAAATGACTTTTTTTTAAAAAAAAAAATCACATTTGTTATATTAAGATATTGAATTTTAAAAATAATGAAAGATAGAAATATGTAAAGCTATTTTTATTTTAAAAAAGCTAATTAATTGTAATTATAAATTTTGAAGTTTAAGATTCTATTAAAATGAAAAAAAAAGTCCTTAATTCAATATTTTTTTTCATTCTCAGTACCTTTTACAAATATGCGTCCAGCAATTTCTCTACCTTCATCAAATGGTATGGTCTAGTTAGAAAAAAAATGCACATTCTTTCACCTTTTCCAAATTTATACACTATTGAGGGGCATAACTTTCAAAACTGAGTGGTGCAACTGTTCATGAAGACCACGCCTTCTGAGTCCATCTCAGTTTTCATGACCTTGGGCACAAGTGCACGAACAGAAGTTCAGGTCAGGTGGCCAGTCTGACGCGGAAACTCCAATGTTTAGTTACTAAGCAAGCTCGGTACTCATTTATCAACACATTGAAGGGATTAAAGGCTGAATCGACCTTGCTCAATCCGTGGTTAGAATCCCGGAACTGTGGCGTGGAAGGGAGATACGCTACCATTCAGTCATTGGGATGCGGGACATAACTACAACATCAGACTATTAGTTTATTTCAAAAAGTTATGCTATTTCTATTTAAGTATTTTTTTTTTTAAAAAAAGAATTTAAGTATTTCTTATTACTGTTTTAATTACACAACTAATCAATAGGAAATAAAATATCTTTTCTATTCTTTTTCTCATACTTCAATCCAAACAAAATGGTCAGATGACAAGTCACCTATCATAACTTGTGTATGTCAAAGAGAAATGTCTTTTAAATAGAAAGCTTCATGTCTGTTTCTAACTTTAGAAGGAAATATCTATCAAGAATTTGAAGTCTGTAGGACAACCGAGATGACATTTAATAATACGAGCCAGAATTTCCTTCTTGGCTTTAAAGAAACAATATTCAAGAATTCAAAGAGAAATTTAAATGCATTGAAATGAGGTATTGAACACTGTCAAAGCTGAAAATCTCATTAAGAATATTAAGATTTTTTTTTATGGACATAATTTCATTACAAATAATCTAGAAGTTTTGTATTTTTAAAAGCAATGCTAATAATGAGAACACGACGGATGACTTTAAAAATGAATTCAGAAGAAAAACAGAAAAATAAAAAGAACTTGGAACACCAAAAAAAGGTTTCAATCTTCGATTAATAAAAATATATTTTCCCCGTCAAATAAAAAGAAAGATTCACAAATTTTGAACAGCAGATTGAAAATATTTGCAGTGATTCGTGTATAAAATGGAGATAAGGATAAAATGATGAACAAAAGTTATTCATGATTTTAAGAATAAATCAAAATACTTCGCAGCTCCGAATAGTAATAAATCGATAAGCATACATTGGTAGAGGATTAACGATTTAAAGAACTTGCAGATTAAACGGTCATAGAAAGAACATTGAACTGAGACCGAATATATACATTACCTTGAATTTATAGTTGAGGTCATAGTTTTTTTTAAAAAAGGAAACTAATAATGTTATTCTACTGTGGTATCTAGAAGATAAAGTAACATGCTCACGAGGCTGTAGCGCTTAATCTTCAATGAGAATGATAATCCTTAAGAGTGAATGATAATCCTCATCATAACAGACAATAGTTGCAGCAAACTAGAGTACTACAGAGTTTTCTTCCTGTTAAATAGGGGTTATTTCGAATGCTTTATTATAGGTTTCTGACATATTATCAAACGTATTTTGATTGATAGTACTTAGAGAAGTGTGGAATGTTCAGAAAAAGTAAATCTGCAGCTAAAAAATATTTTGAATACTTAGCAAATATTAATTTGTTAAAGGAGGAGTAACAATTCCAGAGAGGCATGTCAAGCCTCAAAGTCGGATGAAAAGTTGAGCTTATTTATAAATGAAGACAAAACCAAAATGCATGCTAATTACAAAAACTCCAGTAGGTTTTAAATATCTGCAGACTGAAAATTACTAGTTTGAAGTGAAATGATAATTTTGATTTGGGCTGAAACATTAACATTCTAAACGACATAGGTGCTGAAATTAAAAGACGTATTATTGCTACTAATCATTATCTTCCTGGTCTAAGAGATTTTTTAAAGTAAAAATTGATGAAAAAAACCCCCAAAATTATGCTATATAAAACAATCATCAGACCGTTCTTACCTATGGATCTGAAATTTGGGCTTTGACTAAATCATAGACTGAACAGCTAGCCATCTTTGAGCGAAAAAAGTCCTTCGGTATCTTTGGTGTGTGAATGAGAATGTAGAGACAGCATAATTTTGAATTATATAAGCTATTTAAGGAAGCAGATGTCATTAAATCCATCAATATTGGTCATTTGTGGTTTGCGGATGGACCCCTCATCTTGACGTTCAGAATTTTCAAATCCAAACTTATTGGAACTAGAACTAGCCAAATTGAGATGGACTGATTGTGTGGAGGACGATTTTAAAGTTTTAAGAATGACTAATAAGAGAACTGTTGCTAAGTGGATATCGGAATGGAAGAGGATTCTTGAGAAGGCCTTAACCCATTCAGATTGTTGTGTCAATAGAAGAACAATTCCAGAGGTTCACTAAAAAAAAATATGAGTTAAATTGTTCTTTGTCAATTTTATAGCTAGGAGGTCGGTCATATCTCTGAGAATCTCCATAAATAGAAGTTTTGAGTTGTTATGCTTTTCCATCACAGGTATATTTTGCTGTTTTGTCTTCTCTGCCGAAGTATATTAACCCTGAAACTGCCATCAGCGTATATATCCGTCTCGCTCAACCGGAGCGTTTGGTGCTCCGGACGTATATATACACCTTTCTGAAAAACTATTCTTTTCCTTGCGCTGCTATTAGAACTATTACGAAGTATTGGAACACAATAAAATGACCTTGACAGGGTTTGCGCGCGCTCGATGGATCTACTTATTTCAAAGAAAAATTCACTAGTGCCTCCCCACACACCACATACGCTCGTCTTTTGTGAAAAACGGTGGCACTGGGGGCGAATCGCGTAACTTTTAATCGGCACTAAAAGGGTTTAGGTTATCCAAAGTATTTAGTATTATGGGACAAGCAAAACCAAAGTACCCCAAAGTTAAAAAAGAGAAAAATGTATTTTAGAATGAATATAAGAGAACTTCTATTTGTATTATTAGCGTACTATAGCAACATATCAAGTTCAAAAATTCGCAATTCAAAGTCAAGGTCAAATGATGAGAAAAATACCAAAAAGTGACGTTATCTTACTTTCCGAATTTACATCCCGTAACGACATGAGAACTTGGGAATCCAATTATATTTAGGGTGCAATATTTTTTATTATCTCACACAAAGGTCAGTAGCAGAATCTGGATGAATTATTTATCTTGTTATTTTAAAGCCAAGCATCAAGATACGTAGTTCGTTGTTTTTAAGACTCATGCGGCTCTACAGTCGCAAGAGAATAAATGGCAATGGGCCTCGTAATTCCGAGCCACAGTCAATTAAAGATGACATCTGAGAGGCGGCACCTCTCAATTCTCATCTTCCACACTACATAATGTGAAGTATTTTTTAAGGCCCAGCTTAATTTTAGCGAGAATATATTCTATTATTTCCTTCCAGTGTTTTGTGGTAATGGCACTTGTGTTTTAATTTATACACACCCGCACACAAGGGACCCCATCGCCCTTGATTTTTTTTTATTTATTATAATCCTATGCATATAGTACTTTAGAAGCTGTAGCGTAGCCTCATAGACGGCAGTTTGCTACCCCATTTTTCCTTTTTGACGCCAAGGTGCGAATAGAATCACTAGATGTCTTCCCCTCCCTCAAAGTAAACAACAGATTCTTCTCTCACTCTCTGAGGCGAAACAATTGTCCCTCTGTTAATTTTTGACGCCCTAGGCTAATGGTCGTGTAAAATGGTCTTTTCTTCGCAGCGAACTATGGAAAGGACACACCTGCTTCCACGGCTGTCCATTATTTCGTTCCCTCTAACATGCTACATATATGTATGGAAAAGAGTGTCGGCTGTTGCAAGGAAGAAATGACAAGAATGGTATTCACAGAGTCAAAGTGACAGGTCGAATTTATGGACCTTTCACATGGTTTACGATGTGCGGCGACAAGAGAATCCTAGTCCAGACAAACTTATGTTCCGGAAGAACCAAAGGTGGTTGGGACAAGACAGAGGATGTCAAGACGCTGATTTCTAGGGGGCGTTCGAAAGGCCTGCCCAGGTGGTTTAAAGTGACAGATCGGAAGAGGACGGAGGACTTGGATGCCAGGGAAAAGGCGGCGGGGTAGCCACACCAGCGATAGCTAGAAATCAGCGATTCACGATAAGCGGGAAAGGCGAAAGGTTGCTAGGCAGTGAGACCAGAGATAGGGACTTGAATTTTGTCCAGCGGAAGATTGAAACCGGCGAGTTCAGTGATAATAGGGGACTCATCTAAAGTTGTGGGAATTGTACCAACGTTATCTCTTACAGATGAAATAGAATATAAGAAAAATTGCCGTTAATTATTTCTAAAATAAGTAGTAATTTTTTTACTTAACATGTGTGATCCCTCTCGCTATCTAGGAATTAAATAAACTGGGGATCAAGACGTTACACGGCGTTTTGGGGAAGATAATGCTGACCTTCGAGAGAGACGAGATTGGTGGACTTTCGACCAAACCCCCTTTGGAAATATTCCTGTGTGCGCACCTGACCCTCAAAGATCTTTAACACTCAATAATCGCGATCAGTCGATGTTTTCTGATTAACACACACATCTACAAAACAATATTATAATAATAAACAACATTCAAAAGATTAAAAAGAACGCACTGTTCTTTTCAAAAAGGTTTTAAAGAACGGCCTTTGAATGTTCTTTTTTTTGCTTGTTTGTGGTAATAGTTAATTTACAGAATGATTTTAACTTTCTTCATAAGTTGTACAGATTAAATTTCACTTCCTACGTGAAAAATTATTACTGCATAAACGATTTATTTTTTTAAATCTAAATTTGATTTTTTTTAAAATGCAGTTCTATGTTTTTTTCTTTTTTAAAGAACCAAATGCTTTCCACTCCATTTCTGCATCCTGCCCCTTTTTAGACTTAAAATAACGTTAGTTCAACAGTTAACAACAGTTCAATAAAACCAGATCACGTGCAAGAATTCTAAAATAATCCAATCAAATTTTGACAAAAGGGAAAACAATTTTATCAAATGAAAGAGGATAAAGAAAATATAAAGCATTAATGAAAAAACTAACAATATTGATTTCACAACATTCTGATATCGAAACAAAAGTTACACATACACGTGTATTATTTTATTACGTCTTTCAACTTCCTTCTCAACGAAAGGCGTTTCTTATCTAGTTCTCTGAAAAAACAAAATGGAAAAGAATCCCGCCTTTTTGGAATCGGTCTTTTCGTGTCACCTTAAAAACAGAAATACGTTTTGTTTCCCAAACAAATTACGTTTTCATAAATTCTAGCTCCCAAATAAATTTTAAAATTCCCTAGGAAAAATTTAAAAAACTCACTTTTTGCAAAACAACAAAAATTAATAAATACAATTCAAAAACATTTGTTAACTAACTAGAAAGTCAAAACGACTCAAAACTTATAATTATTTTTAAAAAATAAAATATATTGGTTTTTAGAATAGAAATTTTTTCTTAAAAACTCACAAACGATATTCTAAGTGTTTACAGTGGCAGTTTTAAAATCTCTTGGAAAAAGTGAGAAAAAATTTTCATTTTCAAAGGGAAAGAAAAAAAAACATTTTTAAGAACTTCAAGGGGGAAAAACCTTATAATTTTATAAATTTGCATAATGTATATATATAATAAGTGCTATTTTCATACTAATAAAACAATACTCTCTGAAAAACAAATCGACCGTGACATACCATTTAAAGTTGATAAGAACTGGAAACAGTTTATGAGGGAATGAGAATTTATTACATCTTTTTTTGTGAAAGCTATAAACTTCATCTAAACAAAAGTAAATAACTGGGGAAAAAAAACCCAGACCAAAAATATTACATATCTTACAGTTTTACAGACAATATTTCAGGTTTATTTGATTTTGATGGGACAGAAAACTGAAAACATAACTTTTTGATCTAATATAACTCTCAAACTTAAAAGCGATTCGCAAACGAGTTCTGAGAAAAGGAACTGAGTAATAATTACGAGAACATTTGAAGAAAATCACAATCAATAAAATGAGTCATCTGAAAATATGCAATAATTTAACGGAATAATTGACTCAACTCATTATGAACTGACAACTGGTTTTCTCCTTTAGAACGGGGTAAATACAGTCAAATCAGGCACTCTTCAACTCCTCTTCAGCCTTCAAAAAATTATTTATCAAAACTTTAGGTCCTTCTCCCCGCTTTTAATTTATTTTTAAGGTATCAAAATAGTTCGGAACCGTGATTTTAAAAAGGGCTAAATGGATAATTTTCAAGATATTTAGTGTCACTTAGATTAGAATACATTTTAAAAATTGTTTTAAGAACAATTTGACAAAAAATTAATCAAACATTTTAGCAAAAATTAACTTAGAATAACATTTTTTCAAAATGTTCTACTTTTAATGAAAATGCTTCCATTATAATAATATTTTGCCTGTATATAGCTCAGACCTCTGTACAGAGGCTCAACTATGATTTTGAAAAATTCACATTATTTTCAAGGTTCAACCATTTTGCAATATATAATTATTATTTTTTACTTAAAATTTCTCCCCTCTGTTGTCGTAAAACATGGATAAACCCACTTCTAAGTTATATATTTCAAACATTCTAGTTGCGCCTCTGTACAGTATTGGGTCTTTCTTCCATTAGTGTTAAATCTGACTACGTTCAGAGCCGTGATTTTGCAAAAGCGTATAAATGGATAATATGAGTATTATGATATTTAGTGTCACTTAGATTAGAAAATGTATATAAAATTGTTTTAAGAAGTATTATTAAATAAAAAATTATTTAAGTAAAATATTTTGACAAAAAATGAATATAGGACAATTTTCAAAATGCTCTCCTTTTTAAAAAGGCTTCTATTATAATAATATTTTGCCTGTATATAACTCAAACCTTTGTACAGAGGCTCAACTAGAATTTTTGAAATATATATATTAGAAGTGGGTTTATCCATGTTTTACGACAACAGAGGGGAGACATTTTAAGAAAAAAACGCCAATAATTATTTCAAACAGTTGTAACTGAAAGAAATGTGAATTTTTCAAAAATCATAGTTAAGCCTCTGTACAGAGGTCTGAGCTATATACAGGCAATATATTATTATAACAGAAGCATTTTTCGCTAAAGGAAAATGTTTTGGTCATTCTATGTTCATTTTTTGTCAAAATATTGTAGTCATAACTTTTTACTGTAATACTATTCTTAAAACAATGTTATATACATTTTCTAATCGAAGTGACACTAAATATCATAAATATTATCCATTTATACGCTTTTAAACCACGATTCCGAACGTAGTCGGATACCTTAAGTAGATAAAGAAAAACATTTAAAATTTAATCGTTGCTTTCAAGGTTTCTTTTTTTTAAATCAATGGTTGACTGGTACAGGACAACAGGAAACAACAACAGGAAATGCAATATTTCTAATATGAAAGTAAGTAAAGGGGTTTTTTTTTCGTTTGTGTGTGTGTGGAAAATACTGCATGAACTAATATTTATTTTAATGTTATTTAAGCTAGTAGCTATTAAAAAAGCTACTAGCTAGTAGTTATTTAAATGTTATTAAGCAATTAGTATGAATCTTAGCCAATAGATTAAATTGGACAAATAAGTTTTCTACTTTAAAGAAACTGCTAGAAGGAAGATGAAAATGCTTTTTAAATCAGTGTTTACTCTTTAAGTGTAAACATTCCTTTATGTTCATTTAAGAATTATTTGTTTTGAAACAATGAAAATATTTTGGTGGCAAGCAACAACAACAAAAAAGCTTTTAACACAAGGAAGCGGAACTAATTGATCAATATATGCAATTGGAATAATTAAAGACACTGATTCATAAACACTTAAGCGGTATGTTTAAAATCAATATATTTCTGGTAATTTATTAATCTTCCTAGGGAAAAAAAATATTGTTCTTCTAAAATTCTTTCAAACAAAGGAAATAAGGAGGATAAAACTCGACGCAAGCTACACAAGAGAGAGATTAGAATTATAATTATCCTTCAGAACAGAATCAAAATTTATTTTCGGCATGTACAATTAAGATAATTTCAAGCGAATCAGCATTTACCCGTAAATCTGCTATTTTCCAGTAGCTGTACGAAATACATGCAGTTCAGGTGTCTCACATGGGGATGGATGTAGCTTGTGACAAGCAAATTGATATTAAATCTAATTCTGTATGGGGAAGCTTAAGATATACGACTACATTCGGAACCATGATTTTGCAAAAGCGTATAAATGGATAATATCTATGATATTTAGTGTCACTTAGATTAGAAACTGTATATAAAATTGTTTTAAGCATAGTATTACAATAAAAAATTATTTCAGTACAATATTTTGACCAAAAATGAACATAGAATAACCAAAATATTCTCCTTTAGTGAAAAATGCTTCTATTATAATATATTGCCTGTATATAGCTCAGACCTCTGTACAGAGGCTCAACTAGAATTTTTGAAATATATAACTTAGAAGTGGGTTTATTCATGTTTTACGACAGAGGGGAGAAATTTTAAGAAAAAAACGCCGATAATTATTTCAATAGGTTGTTAGGTTGTAACTCTGAAAATAATGTGCATTTTTCAAAAATCATAGTTGAGCCTCTGTACAGAGGTCTGAGCTATATACAGGCAAAATATTATTATAATAGAAGCATTTTCACAAAAGGAGAACACTTTGAAAAAAGGTTATTCTAAGTTAATCTTCTGCCGAAATATTGTATTTAAAATAATTTTTTTTGTCAAAATGTTCTTAAAACAATTTTATACATGTATTCTAATCTAAGTGACACTAAATATCCTGAAAATTATCCACTTATGCGCTTTTTAAAATCACGGTTCCGAACGTAGTCGGATACCTTAAGAAATTATTTAAATTGATGACAAAAGGCTATAAGTCCACTCTTTCAAATTTTTAGAATAAAAAGATAATCAATACCGATATGGATTCCTTTTCTCTCTCAATAAACGTAGGTAGGTACTGAAGAGATAAACTAAAATTTAGCCCACCTTGGAACTTGGTTAAGTTTGCTAAATTTTTCTTTCCATTGAACAAAACTGTTCTTAAAGATATTGAAGGGAAAAAAAATCTTTCGCATCTTATTTAAAAACTAAAGTTTGAGCTAATAATGTCCACACTGTGTTACGTCTACAGATCATCCACCTCGAAAAATAACAAATAATTTTGAAATACTTTTCAGCTTAAAAATATACTTTTATTTCCTTATACTCAAACCTTTTTGGTACTCGTGCATTAGCTCAACTACCATATTCACCACATAAAAAATAAAAAAAACGCAGCTAAGTGCTGTGATATACAACCAATTATGATGAAACGTTCCCGCACATTCTCGAACACAATAGCCTTGTTTATAAGCTAATTTTTTGGTTGTGTTTTTGTGATCTGATTACATCTTCGAGAGCGTACCCTCGAAAGGAACATAACACAGTAGATTATTTCCTAAGTTACGGGAATATTTTCATCACAGAATATCACAAGGGTGACAATATGCCTATTTATAAATAAAAAAGCAGACAATTCGCTCACCTGGATAATTTTTGGTTATGAAGTTATTGTATTGCCATCGGTCCTTGACAAGTGTGCAAAATTTCGAATTAATCTGACCTTTTAAAATGGGTAAAAATCGAATTCAAAGATTCCATTACATACAAGTGAAACTTATAAAAGCGTGTTAAAAAAGCAGACAATTCGCCCATCTGGATAATTTTTGGTTGCAGAAACAATGAAGATTTAATAATGAAACATAACTAAAACTATTTATGCAAATAAATTTCGACACAAATTCTTCGAAATTTTAGCCAATTTATTGGTCGATGGACTTATACATAAGTACCCACCTTTTAAACACGCTTTTTCAATAGATTGCTTATAGTAATTAATTTTATGCAAAAACATTGTTTATACGAATTCAGCTAATGGAATAACGAAAGTATGAAATATTTTTTAAAAATGATTAATTTAACACTTTTGAGGAGCGGTGCAATGTATTGAAAATTATTAGAATAGAATTTGTGATCTCTAAATTGAATTAGTTTTATGACCGAATTCCTTTTTATGTGCAAACTATATTCATAAATTTTTAGATACTTCTTGAAATAACATTTGATATTGTTTACTACAATTAAAACATTCAAAAGTTATATGTATCAACTTTTGGATGCTGTCTTTATAAGTCAAGCACCTCTTCAATTATAGTGGATGCGAAATCCAAAATGAGTGCATATAGAATAGGTATATCTTTTTAAAATACTTTACAGTTTTCATAATATCACAGAAATTTTTCAATATGATTTCATTAAATCATAACTACCCTCACACAATCATTGTTAAAGACTCATTTAAAATATTTTTCTTACATGTAACATTTTTTGTTATTTATTACATTTCGTTCATTTTATTGCAACATCTATTTATTAAACAAAAGTTAACTACAGCTCAACACCGGAAACATTAGCATCCCAATTGCAATGACAACTTAAAGGAAGTTTATACATTCCTTTCGCACCGATATGCAACAATAGTTAACGAACTAAAGATGGTTTAAGAATTCTGTTGAACTCGGAAAGTTTTTCTTTTGCCTACAAAAATACTCTTTCATTTACTGTATTAGAAAAATTCTTAATATTTTAGCGATTGCATAAATCGAGATTTTAAGAAATCTATTAAGGTTTTCTTAGCTCAATATTAAGAAAATTTATTTAAAAATTCAGAACGCCCCTTTTTTTAGTTAGAAAAGCAGTCTAATCATCAGTATGAATTTGCGAGATTATGACGTGTAACTTTACCATAAACCCATGACCATACCATACGTCCTTGAAATATAGAACAAGTTTTGTACGAAAACATATGGAATGGGAATTGTCTATGAATATTAATTAATAGTATGTTAAAATTTGCTGCTACGAAGGTATTTCATGATAAAAACGTTTAACAAAAATATTAGGCCATAGTTGTAAAATGATAAAAAGCGAAACACATGGATCTGATAACCAAAAGTACAAATAGTCCAACTTTTTCAATTTCCTAAAGTTCTTAAAAAATCTCTAGTTTAAAATCTTTTTAAATAGCAACATGTCTGTTGCTAACATTTGCGTCAGATTAATCATAATAAAAATATTTACATTTTTTTTCCAGATGGGAGTATTGTCCGTAAAAAAAAACTGTTTTTCCATTGAACAAGCTGGTACTTTGCCAAGCCCAGTTTTAACATTTTCGAGGCCAGATTTCTTTTTTCGCTAGATTTCATAGCATGTCAGCAATACTTTTTGTACAATAATATTCAAAATGAGTTGTACAAAAAGGAATTTTAGAGGAATAAGGTTCAAAATTAAAACGATACTTTTTGTTCTATAACGTCTATAAATTTCGCAAAATCAAAAGATGTTGCCAATTCAAGAGACGTCGTCAAATGCTGTCATATTATTGTGTTTGAACAAGCGTACATCAAGTGCTTACCAACCTTTTTATCGCCACGCACCGGCCAACGTTTGATACTGAGGGGTAGGGGATGTTGATTGATTGTATTTTAGATTGTTTTGATTTATATAATGATTTTAATAAAACTGTGTTTAAATATGCCTTCAGGTTAAAATACAGTCACACCAAAAATAAATATAAAGTGATTTAACATGGAATTTAAAATTATTTCCATGGAAAATTGCACAACCCCAAGAAAAAATACACCACGGTAAATAATAATAATTTATTGTTTCTTAGGCGGCCCGAGAGTTGGGGACCACTGCTCTACATGATGGGTCTTCAATGACAATTTCAAACCCGTGACTTAACAACGCTGGCCACGAGTTCGTGATTATGACTACTTGACTACGGGGGCTACTAAGATGACCACAACAGTTTTGAGAACCAATTTTATTTTTTAAAAAAATTTCAACAGCCCTTTTTTTCCGTATGGTGGATTTTTTTTTGGATTTTAGGACTCAAGAATGCGGTTCAACTTGACGAAGTTCTAACATCATAACCATTTAGTATTTTGGCTAACTTTAACATTACGAAAGACAGGATATTTAATATTTTTACTTTTAGAATATATATTTCATAGTTATTGCTAATGATTCAATAGTCGATTTTCAAAACCAATAAATAAATAAAACATACATATACAATAATATCGGAATAAAAAAATATTGTGTTTTTTGGGAAAAAAAAAAAAAAAGGGGCAAAGAAAAAAGGGCGAAAAAAGAAATTAGGGTCCATCAGGTATGCCCCCAACAGAGTTTAAAGTGTTAGTATTTTTTTCCCTTTTTAAATTATTCTCATAACTAATTATAGACTGCTGAAAGAGGATTGAAATATTTGAACCAACAAACAGGCAAAAAGGACCCCCCCAATCAAGTAATTTTCTTTTTTTGCAGAAGGTTTTAACATTTTAACGATCAAAATTATAACGGTTTTGGGGACAAGCGAATAAAATTGAAAAGATAAAAAAACATGCTATTGGAAAAATGAAATCGAAAAAAAACCGAAAATTTTGTTTCGATGAATTTTTTTTTTATGACTTCTCTTTCCCCTCTTTTTTTTTTGAACCCAAGTTAAAACTTAAAAAAAATTTTGGTGGTGAAAATCCACAACCCGTATTTACAGTTTCAACGTTGTAAAACCCCGTTTGTAAAATTTTTCCCCAACGAAGTTTTAATTTAGTGTAAATCATTGGGTTAAAAAACCCGTTTATCGATCACTTGCCTTTCCCCCTTTTTTATAACTCAAAAAACAATCAAAAATAGATTCAATTATCTGCCCCGTTTCTCAAAAAAGGGAAAAACTTGTTCAGTTTTTTAAAAGAACATTTCGGGGGTTTATAAATATGAACTGTTAAAAATACTTTTTTTCTAAATTATTCTTTCCTTAAAATATAGAAAATTTTTGTATTTGATATTTACTATTGCCCAATATTTCCTCAGAATCAAGGATTAAAGAATAATTTACAAGCAAAGTTCTAACATTTTACAATAAACTACGATGGGAAGGAATTTTGCTTTATCTTTTATTCGAAAAATTAGGAAACTTAAACATGAGTTCATAGCTATGGGAATTTAGTAAAAAATTATTTGTCATTCCATAGTGAACCTTGCATTTATCGATTTTCACTTCTCAAATTAAACCAATAATTTTGAACTGAATACTACCAACTCAATTTGCAACATCTTATTTTAAACTTGTACATATTTTTTAAAATTGACATGTTTATTCAGAATGCTGCCATTTTCATATTAAATTTGTCATTCACTTCAATTTTGATATTATAAGAACCTTAGAATTTATTTCAAATCTCAAGGCTTGATCACTAAAAATCTCTACTCTTCATCTCTGAATACGGGGAGTTAGAGATATTAACATCACAAGAAACAACATGAGAGCTATTGAAGAGGATGATCCTGAACTGACCCTCCCCTTTGTGAACACCAAGCCAAGGGAGGATTTTTTCCATCGTTTAAAGTACCCCCGTCCTAACCACAGGTCTTCAGTGGCATTTGAACTCAAGACACCGCAGCCACAAGCCTGTGACCATGAACACTTGGGTACTATGGCCTCAAATATAAATCTCGGGCCTAACCAAAATATCAACATCTTCATCTCAAATTGGGAAGGAGAAAAGAATTCATCTCATTTTAATACAGAAAATTTATTTTGGTAATTAAGTGACATGAATATTTTGCAACTTTTGGTTAGTGAATGACTTAATTAAATACATGATTCTTTACAGTTCTTTCAATTTTTATTTTACAGATATTATTGATCAATTAAGAGGATGAATTCCATAATTATTTATACTTGAATTTCTTAATTCTCATTAAAGTTTGGTACTTACTCGGGTATTGAATTTTTTAAAAAAATTGAATTCTGATTTTGAGTAGCTAATTTTTCAGCTAATACATGATGCTAATAATATTAATTACTCATGTATTCTTATAAATGAAACCCGCTTCATCATAACTATATTCTAACTTAATTTTTCAACTTATTAAACAATACATAGAAAAATTAAATTCCTTCTGATTTGATAATCATTATCATTGTCACCAATCAGACAAAGTGATGGTAATCATAATGAATATAATAAAGACTCCTACTCAGTAAATTGCTTCAAATAATTTACCAAGAGATATCCTCAGTAAAGAATATTTGAATTAAACAGCCATTATGGCCCAGTCAAAGTATGTTAGTCAACTTTTACTCTAATCTCTTGAATTCAAGTCTTAATTGAATTGATAAACATAAGGGTCAGTAGTACTTCAAACATTTCATTATGATGAATATTTAAATGCTAATTAAAAGACATTTTAAATATAGTGAACTTATAAATACAATAAAAATAAAATATACTTAGAATTAGTTGTTTTTGCAAAAATGAGCAAATAAAAAGAATTAAATTTTAATATCAATACAGAACAGTTTCTAGGTGCCAATGATGAAAGTAATTTTACATCAAGTGCCATTTTAACAGACTCAAATTCAAGTATATTAAAAAGGTTTTGAACCTCCATCAATAGCCATTATATATATATGCTAAGTTGGAATCTAGATACTTCATTAATAACTTTTTGTTCAATACAGTCTACTACAACATGGTTGTAAAAAGCAAAAGAAACCCTAAATATCTGAAAATCTCGATATTTTAACCTTTTACCCATTTTCAAATTGACAATTCTTGAGAGTGAGTGAGTTATATTAATGTTGCTGTAAAAAGCTACACAAGGACGTGGTGATGGACCAAGTAATTTTAAACCATAGTCAAGTGATGAGGACAACACCTCAGCTGGCACCCTCCTCCTAACTTCCTTATTACACCAATGGCAGGATGTATGAACTTCAACACATTTAATATGCAGCAGCCCCTTCTACACAGCGGGTTTTCAGCAGCACTACAGCTGAGCTCATGACACACCAGCCACAAGTCCATGACCTTGACCACTAGGCTACCAGTCACTAGATGTTTGTTGCATTTAATTATAGCCTTATCACACAGCATTTTTCAGGCAAAATGTCAATGTAGAATGCTCACCCAACACAATTATACAAAGGGAAATGCTTGGAGAAAAAAAAAAAAAGAACTGTCAAATCAATTGGCACCAATGATAAAACACTTTGTGTACTGTGTTCTCATTACATTTCAGTTTGTCTCATGTAATATATTATTGCATTTTCTCACATATTTTGTTCTATTTTATAAGGAAACTTTTATGTAATAATAAAGTATATTTAATAAATGAAAACAGATGCCTGATAATACTATACATTATTATTTTTTTAAAAACTACTTGGTAGGTATTTTTTTTTATGATTTTAAATTTATATAACATCCAAACAAATTAAAAAACAATTACATACTAATATTTACTCTTAGAAACCTTATAATCCTGTAATAAATGTTAAACATTAATAAATTCCTGTTTAAGTATGCCAGAAATTAATCATTCACTAATTTTTCTGCATTAATATGAAATTAAAATGCGCATCATTAGATCTTCAATAACAAAATTATGACATGTTTTCTGTACGTTACAAATATTTTCCATTTGTCAATTTGTGCAAAGTTTCTTGAAAACATTAAACAGATTAAAATATAATTTAGCATTAAAGTATCATTAAATATTAAATTAAATGATTAATAACTATACTATTAATGTTTATATAATTAACAGTATAACTTACAGCTAATATTCATTGACTGTATATTGAAGTTGGATTCTGAAGCAATATGAGGATCATTAGAGAAACTGAAGATAGCTGAGTGGCCAAGCTTCCACATCACACCAATTTTATATAATAATGATTCTTTCTCAAATAAATTCACCATCCTCTTTAAATATATATATGGAATTTTAACATATTTTCGACAGTAATTCATGTGAAATCCAGTCTTTTAAAGATGGAAATATTTTTAAAATTAAAAAATAATTTTTAAATCTTTCACAGTAAAAATATTTAGTTTAAATATTCAAATATATATTATATAATGAAAAAAAATCTTTAAAAGTGATCAGTAATGTTGAAGTCTACCACTTACTGAAGGACTAACTGGATCTAAAAAATAAAAACTATATCATACACTAAGAGCGAATCATTGTTTGCAGATCCACATGTGGTAAACGAATGCGAAGAATGATTGACATTTCAGAAAATTTCTCGAGAATATTTATTCCAAACAAAATAAATCAACAAAATACAACTATTTGTGAACAAAATTAATCAATGTGAGCGTGTAATGAAAATGAATATAAGTATCCAAATAAAGAGGTACGGAAAAACAAAATATGAATAAAAAAATTTTAATAAATAACCCCCAGTTTACTGAAATAGATACTTACCATTTGACACAGAAGATAGAAGTCCTTCATTTTTAGAAACCGACATTTTCGTTTTCAAAACAGTCAACAAAACAATTTGACAATATGTCAATTATTTCGAATGCCTCCCAAGCGGTCTTTATCACTGCTTACGACAACACTACGAACAAACGAAAGCAAAAGATAAGAAAACAACACGGATAAACTTTTCGGTTGCCACGCTCTAAAATATCATTTATAAATAAAAAGAAATCGAATCACATTTAATTAAAAAAATGAAAAATCACATTATAAATAGTCGGATAGAAATTAGAAGAGTGAAAAATTTTTCGTGATTATAAAGTTAGCCTGAAAAAGATTTTCACAATATAGTAGCAAAATATAAAAATATGATTTCAATATTTTTAAGTAGAGATATGTATATAAATATAAGCAACATATTATATTGTCACTATTTTTTATAAATATATCACATAAAATTAATTAAAATCTATAAATTTTTTTCTTATTTTGATGCAATTTAAATCATGAAAGTTTGTAACATAACTTCCACTTCGATTTTTTAAAGATGGCTGCGCCCATCAGTCGGTATATCAAATTGACATCAAAATCAAATTCATTAAAATTAATAAATGTAAATTCCCTTACACCATCCAATCATTTCAGAAACATACACTCACTCAAAATATGCACCAAAACTTTCACAAGATATCCAAGAATAGCATGGACGAAAATAAATTTGGAACAGGTGATTTATCAGATTTTGATAAAAAAAAATTCTTTCTCTCGGTGTCATAATGTCATTCATTAAATTAAGATGTAAAAAATTGACGGAATATACTTGGAACTTAGTTCCTGATATTATTGTATTTCAAAAAATTCATTACAAATAATTATAATGATATATACACGATAAGATAACAAAATAACTTATATTAATGCTGTGAATTTTTTTGTTTACGGAACTTATAAAGAATCCCTCCCCCCATCCTCTAATTTTGTCAAATTAATCGATTGAGAATTGTGTTGTAGCTATATTATAATATATATATTTGTATTCTATAGTAAAGCTTTAAAAAGCTTTTATATGCAAACTCTAAATATCAGTTATTTTATTCATAAATTTGTTATGTTTAATAAATATCACACAAATTAACATTTTTTACTTGAGTAATTGGAAACCTCTGTTAAAATTCTATTGAAAATTTTGTATTGTTATTATTTATTGTGAAAACTAAGATAAAAACTGCCTTTTTGATGCATTTTTTGCAATTAGTAAAATACACATGGTTTCAAATTAATAAATGTTGTAAAATTTAATTATTGTTAAAATTTATTTTTGTTATAGGTTAGACACTTTAACAAGAAGTATGATGCAATTACTAAATCAACTTTATTCAACAAGGTAAGTAAGTGGTTTAAAAAATACTTCATTAGTTTTTCATATAAAAAATAAATGTTATGAAACAATATGTCTTACAGGTAAAGTTTTTAGGAAAAACTAATGTTCGACCTTGTTTCCATCCTGGTGCTTCAAATCTTTTAACAGCTCAAATTGGTTCTCCTTCAGAAAATGTGCAAGGATGGGCCATTGTCAAAAAAATGATTACTTACATCTGGCCAAAAGATAGGCCTGAAATTCGGAGACGAGTAATTTTTTCTGTTGGACTTTTAGTTGGAGCCAAAGTAAGTTAATTTTGTTAAAATAATTTTTGCTTTGAGTGTTCAGTTATTTTCAGAATTAAATAAGACATAGAATATGGGAGTATAAGAATAGAACAACATTTGGACCATGGGTTGAGCAAAGTCAATTCAGCCTTTGGTCCCTTCAGTGGGTCAATAAATGAGTACTTTCTTGAGAACCATGTTAGAAGTTTTGCATCAGAAAGACCACCTGACTGGAAAATGCACCTCAATACCCAAGGTCAGGAAAACTGAGATGGGCACAGTTGACCTTGGCCCTCTGTGGGCTGTTGCAACACTTGAATTTAGTTCAGTTTAGATATTCTGTTGATGTCAGGAACTTTTGTAATTAATATATCTCTGAAATTCTGTTTTTCATTGTTTTTGTCTCAATTAAACAAGCTTCAAATAATGGTATTTGAAAAAAATGAATGCAAATTGTATTAGATAAGAATTCCACTTTTAATTTTTGACGCTTAAATATTATACCATCAACTGATTTCATTAGATTAAAAGACTTTGTCAATTCAAAAATGTCACCTAATGCTGTCATCTTTATTATTGTATTTGAACATGCTTAACAATGGTTTTCTTTTATTGACTTCATATTGTGGCATTTGATGTCTTTTTTTATATGAAATTGGTTGGTGGTATGGTTTGAAAGTACCTAATTTTTTTACTTATAATTTAGACTAAAGAACAGTTTTCTTCACCTGAATTGCATTTTTTTGATAATTTACTAGTACTCAGATTCTATTCTTTGTTACTGGTAAAATATTGAATAGTACTCTATTAGTATTTTTTAAAATAGTTATTATTGAAATATTAAAAAAAACTTTTTCCTTCGGAAAGTATATAGCATATATTGCTTCACATAGCAATTCTTTTAAGCTTAAATTTTCTTTTAAATCTTCTCTCTTTGCTGATGGTTGTCAAATTATTTAATATTCGAAATGATGTTTTTGGAAGCTCTCCTCTTGTTTGCTGATGAATTTGTACATTAATCATTCCCCAATTTACCTCATCTGACAGCACTGGCTAATCAAAGGGAGGCATAACTGAGGAAACTCATAATTATGACAGGCTTTGTATTGCTGGTTTATCGACTTTTGCTCTCTAATTCCTGTAATTTTGTTGAAAAAATCAATTTAGTATTGTAAAACTCTTTTAATTCTTGCGATTTTTATTCATAATTATGATGCTAAAGTAAAGTTTTTAATTCTTTGTTAAGTCCATTGCCCATAATAAATAGCATCATAATTTTTATATGTTTTTCTCACATTTTAAAAATAGACTTTCTTTTAGTTCTAATAACTTAAATTTGATGTAACATTGTAACTTAATAACACTTTGTAAAAATAATTTATTTATTATATTTTTAAAAGTTTAATAAAATTGTTCCACATTAAATAGAGTTGGGCTTCAGTTGGAATAATAAGGAAGTTAGGAAAAGGAGTAAATTGAGTGTTCGGTAATTTAATTTTTTCTTTCATTGTATTTAAAAAGTTGGAAGAAAAACCATTATAAAAATTTTTTCTTCGATTATTTATGAATAAGGCTAAATTTATTTATACATGCCTATATTAAAAACACCCATTGGGGATTTTCTTTTTCTTTGTGAAATTTAAATATATTATCTTAAAATTTGAGAAATTTATATCTAATTTTTTTCATTTATTGACTTTTTATTTAATTTATCCTTTAGAGCAGCATTTCTTAAACTGTGGTCTGTGAACCCTCAGAAGTCCCCAGTGCCTTTCTAGGGGATCCACTAAGGTCTGTCATTGTAAAAGAATGAAATCTTAATATTAAGACTCTGAAAGGCCTTGTGAAAAAATCAAAATATGCACCCCTAAATATACTAGATTACTACATGGCCCCCAATGAAAAATACTAGAACATGTATTTCAATCCAGAATATTAATTCAATTAATATTAAATTAGTGTTTTTATATTTTTAATTAATGTTTCATATTTTCTTTAAGTTAAAAATAAAAAAAATGTCAAAATCTATATAAGTAGCAGATGCAGTCTTAGGATTATTGAGGAACCCTTAAATCACTCTGCCATGTATTATGAGTCAGGGTGATGTGTTCAAAATCTTGGAAGTTTGTAATGTCAGGCTGATACATAAAGGTTGGCCGCGGTGATCGGAAGTTTAAGAACCGCTGCTTTAGAGGGCTTGATTTCCTGAATTATTATTAGATATGGACGTCTACAATAAATTTTAACTTTTTTTTGTTTATGTGTGTTTAAATTATTTATTAAAATTTTTGATTAAAATTTTGCTGCAATTATATTTTACAAATTCATGTAGCTTTCAGTGATTTTGAACTCTGACTTGTTTACATGTACAATTTTTCAAGCTCTGATGTGATATAACTTGTTGGTGTTTCTTCTTCTTTTTTTTAGCTTTTGAATATAGAAGTACCTTTTCTTTTCAAATATACAATAGATTATTTGAATTCCCATACTGGATTGGCCTTAAATTTAGAAACAGCTCCTTCTACAATTGTAACAGTTGCAACAGCTTTAATATTAGGCTGTGAGTATTTATTTTAGACTCTTTAATATATAATATAAAGAACATTCTTCTGAGTTTCATATTTATATTATTAGCATTCAAGTGATTCATAATATTTATGAAATTGTTTACATTAAATATCTTTGTGAGCAATCAAATTGTAAAATGACATAATTTTTCCTATTTTATTCACTGTTCAAAGTTGAAATAACACTTATTTTCATTTTATAATCATCACATAGTGAAACCTGTGTTTACAAAACATGTTCTTTTAAGTAAAACTACTTGAACTTAGTAATTCATTTTGTGCTTAAAGTTCATAGTTATATTTTTATGTGTGCTACAAAACTTTGCTATTTTCATAACTGTTATATATGTATAATAACTTTGTGTGTTTTTAAATGCATGTTAAATATTTATAAAGTATGATATTTTTTTTATAAATCTTTTGTACTAAAATTTCCACCTAAAAAGATACAGAATACTGCTTAACAGGTTAAAAAACTGAATAATAAAAATATTTAAACTCAAAATTTGACTGTAAAAGTATGAATGCATTTAATAAATAACTTTTATTTACAAATAATTTTTCTATGAAAGTTTGTGAAAAACTTGGTATAAGGTTGCGATAATATGTTGGTACTTTTTTTTTTTTTTCATTTTGATTCGGTTTTATTTTTGAAAAATTTAAAATTTATTACAATATATTGATAGAGTTCCAGGACAATAATATTTATAATCTACTTTTTAGTCTTATTGATTTGTTTTAATGATTTCAACTGTAATTTTACTAGTGAGTAGTAATTGATAAAATATTTATATTTGATCATATTTTTTATATAAAAAATTTGATTGTACTCTATTATTATTGTAAAATATCTTAAAAAATATATATTCTTAAACATGCTTGAATTATTGAATACATATTGTGTTTTCTTCATCAATCAGATGGAATGGCCAGAGCTGGAGCCTCCTTATTTAACGAACTAAGGAATGCTGTTTTTGCTAAAGTTGCCCATGATTCTATAAGAAGAGTTGCCAGAAGTGTTTTCCTTCATCTTCACAATTTAGACTTGAGCTTTCATTTATCCAGACAGACAGGTGCTCTTTCAAAAGCTATTGACCGAGGAACAAGGTAAATTCTTTTATTTATTTATTTTTTATGAGTGAATCATAGTTTAATAGCATATTTATGAAATTTTAGTACATAGTAATTTAAATGTATGTGGAAATTTTATGTCTGAAGCAACTGAAAAATTTATTTTAAAATTATAAGTAATGCATTATTTTGATGTTTAGGAGTTAATAGTTCTGGGTATATTATCTGATACCTTTAAAGACCTTTACTTTGTGGTAATTTGCATGGTTGCAGTAGCTTAGTGGTTATAGTCCCAAACCCCTATGGTCCATGGGTTTCAGTTCTGTAGCCACTGAAGGCTCACTGTGTAGAGTGGATTTGGTGCACATTAAATCTTTTGAGCTGAAAGCCCTCCCATTTGCATGGATTAGTAGTTTGGAGAGGGGGTGCAAACTTAGGTGTTGTTCTCGTCTCTTGCGTGTGACCAAGGTTCAATGTTACAAGGTCTGTGTCAATAGCCCCCATGTTGCTTAATTGAGCAGTGTTAATGTAACTCTCATTCTTGTGGTAATTTATTATGTAATTTTTTTTTTATAATCTACTCTAAATCTAGAAGCCCAATGGCTGTGTGGTAGTGTCTCGCTCTTCCACGCCACAAGTCTGGGGTTCAAATCCGGGCTGGACAAGATCGAAACAGTCTTTCATCCCTTCAGTGGGTCGATAAAATGAGTACCAAGTGTACTTGGGAACTGAACACTGGGGGTTTCATGCCTGACTGACCACTTGACTGAAACATCTGCACATGCGCCCCCAGTGCCTAAGGTCTCGTAAACTGAGATAGGCACAGTAGGCCTTGGTCTTCATGGGCTGTTGAGCCACTAAGTTCAGTTCAGTCTAAATCTAACCATATTTTATATTTCTGTTATAAAATAAAATGATTTTGCCCACCCTCTCTGTAATGAATGTTGTATAAATTTTTAGTTCATAATGATAAAATATTAAATTAGATTGAGAAAAATTACAAGTTTATTTTTTTTTTGTAATTATTTCCTGGGTGAAATAAAGAGATAATTGATTAACTTTAAACTTAGTTAAGCAGTAGTTCGAATCATTCCCTAAATGTATTAATAAACAAATATATCTTCTTGCTTTTCTTTGGTTAGATTAAGCTAAAAAGGATAAAAGATTTCACAAAAAGAAACATAGCTGTGGACAAATTTATTGATCCTCAATGAAGGAATCACAGTATTGCATAATTAAAATATTTTACTTTTTCAACTGCTAAAATGAATATTGTAGAGAAATAATATATTTCTTTAATCTTTTATATGTTAAATAAGTATTATTTGTTATCTTATGTTTCAAGCAAATTTTATTCGTTATTTTAGGGGCATAAATTTTGTTTTATCAGCTCTGGTTTTCAATGTAGTGCCAACAGCTTTTGAAGTCATCCTTGTGAGCAGTATTTTAGTAAGTACACTGTTGCTTCTAGTTGATGTGTTGTATTTCATGAACTTCATACATTTATTATTATTGTTAAGCTTTAAAACAATGAGCTGATATGTTTTAATTACTTTAATTTCAAAATATTTGTATTTTTGTAAAATTTTTCATTTACATTTTAAAATTTTAATGATGATTTGTTATTAAAATTTCAGTTTCATGATGTATAAACCAAATGAAAAAAATTTTAATAAAATTGCTAATATTCACTTTTTAGCCTTTTAAAAAAAATGTTGTCCTTAGATTATTATGAAATAATTGTGATATGAAAAACTTGTGTAAAATAATTTTGCAACTAATTTGATATTGATTTATTACTAGTCAAAGATCTATTTAGCACAACCTCAATTGGGCCAAATTGGTCTTTTAACAGCAAATAGTTTTTATTCAAGATAGCCTCCTAGCACTAAAAAAGTCCAGGTTTTTAAAGATAAATAAAAAAAGGGCCAAAACTTGAAGAATCAGGTAAAGACAGTAGAATTACATATGTTTGAAAAAAAAAATTTAAAAGATGTAAAAAACAAGGTTAGAGTTGTAAAAAATTTTAAGTAATATTTAGAGGGGTAAAGAAGAATTAGGAAGAGAGAGAAAAAAGCAACAAATGGCTGTGAATACAGAAAAAAAAAATGTAATTATGTATAAAAAGTAAAATGGTAGGGAAAAATTGCTGTTTGCCACTAGTAAAAAAAGAAGACAGATTTGTAAGTTTGGTAGAGCCAATTTGCACCGTGGCTGTCCTATTTCTTACTGTTTTAGAAACACTTTCATGTCTCTACCACATTTATTGCATTTCATAATGTCCAAAATCAATAAAATTGTAACTAAAAATAAAAAAGGAAATCTGAACTTTTCGAATTAAAAGTTGATGAAGAATGAGGCATATTTGGTAATTCTTTTGGTCTGTAATAAATAAACATGGAATCTTCATAACACTTTTACTAAAAGATTCTGCTAATCACCAATAATTTCTGAGTTACCCATTATTCCATGGAAAAAAGTCACAAAAATAGAACAAAAATACTGCAGCAATGTCCAATATGAAGATAGTTAAATTTTTTAAAATTTGAATTAATTGCCTGAAATTATTAAGATTACCATAAGAAAAATAAACCAATAAAAATTAACAGGCATATATGTTAACAGGCTAGGACAACCATAATGCTAAAGGGTTAAAATCAAATTAATCACATTGTGGTGTTATCACTCAACTTGGAAAGAATTTGAAACAAAAATAAGGTGGGTAGCACACCAATATCAAATTAGTTCTATAATTTTTATGGTAAACCAACAAAGGAAACAAATGTATTGATTAAAACTTTATTCTCCTTACATTTAAAAATAGAATTCTAATTGGAACATTTTTTAAATTGATAAATGCTTCCTTATTAATATCATTTCTTATTTTCCTGATTTATAACCTACTGATTTATGCTGATATATAACAACATATTTTACAGATTTATACTAAGGGTGGTATGTTTTAATATACTATTCGCTTCAGTTTTGATCAATCAATTTTTTTCTGTATGAAATATGTATGAAAAAAACTGAGGATCCATTTTATATATTTAAGTAAACAATTGTATACTTAGTGAATATTTAAAATGTTCACAGACTTTTTTGTTAAAATGTTTGTGTGTTATGACTTCGCAAACTTATATTATCCTTAATAATTCAAGGAAAGGCAATTTTTAGAATCAATTTAAATGTAAAGAAAAATATACACCAGTGCTGATTTAAGTTCATGTCGGCACTGGCAGATTGAAATTTATTACCAGAAAACCTGGTTAAGATCAGCTTATTCAAGTCCCTGGGTACTTGCCTATTTGCCCAGTGGATAAACCGGCACTAATATGCAGTTAAAATTTTATTTTGAAATCAATAGTGGGTTGTTTATTGATCTTATCTTTCATATAACATCTTCTTCCTATTGATTAAATCAATATGTTTGCATTAATACATCAACTATTTTCAAGTAAATTAAGTTTTGGAGGAATTTTGCATTTGAATGTTAGGTGTGTTAATTTATAAATGGACAAATCTTCTGAATTTGTTTGTTACGTTTTTTAATCAAATACTTAGAATGCAATTTTCCTCTTTTCAATAGCATTTTAAAATTTTTACTTTTAAAGCTATATGCATAAAATTTTCCTTTTCAAACTTGTTTATCACTTCCTACATTATTATACAACCTTTACTTTTTAATAAAAGTGTTGGAGATAGATTAATTTCTGCTTTGTTCAACAAATTCATATCAATATGTATGCATATTTTAAAATATAATACAATTATGTCTTTTTTAAAAAGAATATTGTTTTCTTTCATATCAGTAATAATCTATCAATTTTCATGTTAGGTTATAGTACTTTTTGATATGTGCTAATTTTTTTTTCTAATTGGTAGTTTCTGTTATTGTTTGTAAGAGAATTTTTTTTTTATTTGTTTACTTTTGCAATGATGTTAAAGTGCCACATGTTTTCTGATTTTCTATAACAAATTAAAAATGAAAAAAATTCTACCTTTTTTTTTCCTAAAGAAGGTATATTATAGAAAATAATAAGTTTTATACAAATCAAAATCTTGCTATGTGATATTTATTTCTAAAATCTGTAAATTAAAAAAAAAAATGTTTGAAATTTTGCTTTTTTAAAATTTATACATAGATATTCTTTTCATTGGAGGTGTTAAATTTTCTTTAATTATTAAGTATCTCAAATTTGTCTTATTTTTCTTTTGTTGAATAATTACTAATTATTTATTTGACCAAAAACTAGAAACTTATCCTGCAAAAAAAAAAAAATGTGGTTTTTGCAGATTTTTTAGTATTTAATTCCATTTTTTTATTCATGGTTTCAGTGCAAAATATAAATTACGTTTTATCTTTTGTGGAATACTTAATTTGAAAATTCACCTTTCCTTGGTGTTCAAAACATTTGCTTCTATAGTAGAAAGAGATATATGAAATTTAATTTATTATTGAATATAATTTAGAAATATATTCAGTAATAGAATATCTGAATATAGAAAACTAAAGAACTATGTGAGGAAAACTTATTTTTTTAAAAATTTTGTTTTAAAGAATGAAGTATTTCTGTAACACCTAATATTTATTCTACAGAAATTTTCATTGGTAAAATTTATTTATCAGAAATACTATTTACTGGAAAAAATATTGTTTATAATGAGCTAGGTACTAACATTGTATCAAGGTAATCAATATTTTTTTAGTAATCATACTGCTGTTTTCTTTATTTTTAATTTACTAAGGACCTCAATTACAGGTAAGGTATTCTTTCTTTCTCTCTCTTTTCCTTCCAAGATCATTTTTGATTTTTTTATAATTAGAATTTTGGAGTTTTAAAGATATTTTTTTAATGTCCTTTTAAACTAATCAAATATGTAAATCTATTAATTTTGAGTTTGGTTTTGAGATATTTTAAAATTAGAATTTCTCTTTGGAGAATTTTGTGTATTTTATCCTTAGTTAATAATATATTATTTTTCAAATTTTCATGGATATGATTTCACCATTTCAATCAAAGTTTTAAAAAAGCTTATAATTTTATATGCCAAACTATTTTCAATTGAATTATTGCAATTCCAAATTTTAATTTTTTAAAAATTATTTTTATATTTTATGTAAATAGGCATGCTGTTCCTCTTTATAATTTTTTTAGTGTCTTACACAAGGATAGGGTTTGGGGGCTCAACCTTTCTTCAAAGAATAACAGATTTTTAATGTTTAGCATAAGGATTACATTCCAACATTTATGTCCATGTGTCCTTTAAAGTATACATCACAGATGTTACTTTTTTTAATAATAGGTATTATTTTTTTAAATGTGCTGATGATATGAATTAATATTTAAAAAAATCATTGAGAAAAAAATGTGCTTTGTTTTCAAATATCTGTAAATCCATCTTTCCTTTATATTGAAGTGTATAGTGTATTTGTTTTGTACTTTCATTGTTCTTGTTTGAAAATTTTTAAGGAATCATATCTTTTATCTTTTTAGATGTGTAATTATTAGTAAGAAGGTGTTAATTGAATTAAAACTTGTGTTAAAAAATATTATTGATTGATCATAAAGGATTTCTAATTATGTTACACTTTTTAAAAATTTAATTCTAAGCATTGTGTTTAAATGCAATCAAATTGTTGCTTTGAAAGAAAAATATACTATTTTGTAACCAATTTTTTATTTTATTTTTAGTAAGATAGAATATATGAGACAGTCACATTTTATCTTTTAAAACCAATTATTGTAATGTTTTAAATTTTTGGTATTAAATTATGTATTTCTTACAGTATTACAAGTGCGGTGGAAAGTTTGCACTGGTGACTCTTGGTTGTATTGGAGCTTATGCTGCTTTCACTTTGGCAGTCACTCAGTGGAGGTAATATTTTCATCATCTTTTTGTAATTTCTTGATAAAATAAATTTGAAATTTCTGCAGAAAATTTTTTTAGTAAATTAGATTATTTACACAAAATAAAAGTAATCCCACCTTATTCATCTAAAAGTTTTAAAATACCAAAATTAAATAATTTAAAGCATTTAATTGTGTTTTTAGGACTAATTTCCGAATTGCAATGAATAAAGCAGAAAATGAAGCGGGAAATAAGGCTGTTGATTCCCTTATTAACTATGAAACTGTCAAAGTAAGCAACTGTTGCTTTTTTTTTCCTCATTTAAGTGGTGTAATTCACTTGCTTTTACTTCTGTTATGTATATATATTCAAAGATTACAATACTTGCATACCATTAGTATTTCAACAATGAGCTGTATGAAGCTGACCAGTATGATAAAGCATTAGCTAAATATGAAGCAGCCTCTCTGAAGACAACAACAAGTCTAGCTATGTTAAACTTTGGACAGAATGCCATATTCAGTTCTGCTTTAACTGTAATAATGGTTATGGCTAGTAATGGAATAATAGATGGTAAGAATTTTTTTGTATATGTGTAGGCTTGTATTATTAAATTATTTTTAAACATTTGTAATAATTGCTTTCCTTTTGATTAGGTACTATGACTGTAGGTGATTTAGTAATGGTGAATGGATTGATTTTTCAGTTATCTCTTCCTTTAAATTTCTTGGGTTCTGTGTATAGAGAAGTTCGGCAATCACTTATTGACATGCAAACAATGTTTGCAATTTTAAGTTTACAGACTCCTATCCAGGTTATTATCTTTATCTTCTTATATATTTAATATCTCGATTAACGTAAAGAAATGTGTTTATACATTCTACATTTATTAATGTGTTTTACAGAAATTAAAGGCACCATTAATAGAAATATCTCCAAAAGAAGCTGAAGTTATTTTTGAAAATGTAAGCTTTGAATATGTGAAAGGACAGACTATTCTGTCAGATCTTAGTTTTAAAGTTCCTGCTGGCAAGAAAATTGCCTTAGTTGGTGGAAGCGGCTCTGGGTTAGTATTTTATCTTGGAATTAACTTTCTTATCAATCACTAAAATTTTTGTACTTAATTTTGGTGATTAAAACTGAGTAAGACTCAATTTTGTACTTAGTTTAAATATGTCATAATCTTATCAGTAAAAATTTAATATTGCATTTTTTCATTACATTTGATGTAATCGTTACTGTGTATCTTATTGCATGATTTTACTGTAAGTGTTTCAGAATATGCAGTGTTGATATTAAAATCATATGCTTTTTTGATTTTTGAAAGTAAGGAGTTATTTAACAAAATATTTATAGTATATAAAGTATGTTTTTATTACAATTTTAAACATAATATATATTTGATGCTGTTAAATATTGTTTGTGTGTAAAATATTACTATATATTTGTTAAAAATACTGGAAATAAAAAAAAAATTATTACTATAAATTAAAATATTTCTATGTGTTTTTTAATCTCCTTTTTCTTAAATAATTAATTCTTGTTAATTTGCATTATTTGTTGAATTATCATTAAATAATTTTTTGAAATTAAGTTTTAAATCTTGATATATACTTTGTAGAATTTTCATAATACCTGTCAAGTTCTTAAGATAAATATGTGTTGATTGTGCATGTAAGTGATATGTTAAAAAATTTGTGAATATATTTTATGTTTTAAATGTTTTTTTATTTGAAAATTTAGTATTAATTTTTATAATAAAGAGTGTTATTTTTGATATTTGGAAAACATGCTTTACCTCTTAAGATTCTTTAAAAACTGGCTGAAAATAATGTGGTTTGCTAAATTATTTGTAATTTTACAATTATTTTCAAACAATCATTTTTTCAAATTGTTCAACATGCTCAAATACATAAGCTTTCATTAATCTTGGCTCCATTAAACTGGACATAACCTTAATCTGGACTGTCATTAAAAAAAATTCATGATTGAAAAATCTAAGTAAAAAGTAAAAGATGTCGCTGAATCTCAAAGATAACATAATTCTAATTCATAATTTACAATTTGAAAGCTCCTGTGAATGAAATAAAATCATCTGCTGTGGTTAACTATTTGCAAAAAAATTGTTTAATGAATTAGGAATTTGAACTATATATAAATAGACACAGATGCATTCTGGAAAATGAAGATTTTCTTAAAACTCTTGACTAAGTCGGTAAAAATACTGTAACACTGTAGGACATTAAATTGTGTCTAAAAGCAGATGAATAGGATCTAGACTTTTATATTTTTAAAAATGAGGAGGCCATTGAAAGTGTGAATGGAGAAGAAAGCTGTTGAAGAAAATGAGGACGACCACAATGAAGTTGATGTAACCTGAAACTTGGTGAAATGAAAGACTATTTGAATTTTTTGATAAAATGTGTTAAGTTAACAGCAGTAAAACTATATCTGGATATTAGGAACATTGATACAGGCAATTAACTATTCTAGAATTTAATCTTAAAGTGAGATAACAAAAGACCGGTCATTTTTTTCGAGCCAATGAACAACACATCAAACATGGTTAGTGTAGGTGCGCCTAAGTCTGAACCGTCGTGTTCTAAGTAATTTTTTTTAATTTAATACAGATTTTATGAGTAATGTATGGAATTGAATTATTTTTTGTGCAATTTTCGCCATTTCAATTTGTCTTATTTCATATATATGTTCTCTTTACTGCACAAAGTATTTAACTATGTAGTCAGGAGTGTCAAACTCGTGTCCCAAAACGAACATATTTGCGGCCCGAGCAGTATATTGGCATACAATAATATATCATAAAATATCAAAATAGGAAGAATAGTACTAGAGAAGAGATGTAAAGTGTCAGAATGTAAACATTAAATTTTTCTTGTTCTTTTATATATGTTTATTATAATGTATTATTGGAAGTAAACTTTGGTTTTTATGAATATTGATTTTTTTTTGTGGCCTACCTAAAGTTGAACCTTGTTTTGTTTTAGGCTTAGTTTGACACCCTTGATATAGTATCTTTGTTTTTTAATAGGTTATTTTGTTTAATCTGAACTATCTAGAGCCCCCATTAGACTAGATTAAAGAGGTTTTACAGTATTAATAGTTAAATTAATCCTGTATTTTAAATAATTAATAAACTGAAAAACCTTAAGTTTTTAGGTATTTTTGTAACAAATATTTAAATATTAGGTTTTAAACTAAGTTCTTGTTTCAGGATTGTTGTTTTAAAATAATTTAAATTTTCAAGTATTATATTTCTGTAAAGAGTTCACCTTGAATTACACCAATAAATTAATTTCAGGAAGTCAACCATTGTTAGATTGATGTATAAATTCTTTGAGCCCCAAAAGGGGAAAATTTACATTGGTGGTAGGGATGTTAAATGAAATGGACATCAACAGTCTTCGCAGAGCTATTGCAATTGTGCCTCAAGTAAGTATTATTCCTACTAAATGTTAAGATGAGCTTTTTTTTTAAAAGAAAATATACAAATCTTTTATTTATTTATTTTCAGGATGCAGTGTTGTTTCACAATTCTATATTTTATAATCTGCATTACGGAGATTTTTCAAAGACCGAAAAAGATGTTTATGATGCTGCTAAAATGGCCGAATTGCATGATTCCATACAGAAATGGCCATATAATTATGATACACAAGTTGGTGAGCGTGGGCTTAAACTATCAGGTATGAATTAATTGCTATATTAAACTGCTTATTATTCTATATAAATTGTGATGCACCTATTACATGAATTTATAATGAGTTGTCATTTATAAATTATTATTTTTATTTTAATTATGAAATTTGATACTGATTCATTATATTGGTGAAATGGATGTTATGCATTAATATTTGTATATTAAAATGATTGTAATTTAAATAATTACTCTTTTAATGACTGCTATATTAATTTTATTATGATTCAAAAAAGATTAAAAATTGTATAAAATTAGAAAAAAACAACACAATGGCTACATGTGGAGTGATTGCTATATACTTATGAAAAAAGATATGCTCTTTCCATTAAACCCTAAAAAAGTAATAGATGACTGACACTGACTTAAGGGAATTCATCCATGTGACAGCCTGTTTTTTAAGCATTCTTAGGGAACTTTTTTTGACTACCAGTAAAAAGATAGAACCTTAAGTTTTTTTTATCATTTATTTATATGTATTTTAAGGTGTTTATTTAAATGTTTAGCCAAAAATATCCAATGAAATGTGAGTTATAACGCTCTGAGCACACCCGCCTTGAAACATTGGACGCTCACTTTCTCCATGATTCCAGCTGATTGGCTTATTTGAAATAAAAAAAATTAATGGCTTATTTGAAATAAAAAAAATTAATGGCTTATTTGAAATAAAAAAAATTAATGGCTTATTTGAAATAAAAAAAATTAATGACATTTTAATCTATAAGCTTAAATGCACTGAATGAACTTATACTCAATTGAAAATATCAAAAATTGGATTTTTGATAGACCTCTGAAGAAGAAATTTCAAATTTCATGGGGGTTTTTTGTTATAAAAAATAGAAATATTTTGAATTTTGGAATGATTGTAGTTCATTTGGTGCATATATATGTGCCGAGTCTACCCTACAAATTTGCAGACATTTGGTGAAATCGTTCTTGAGATATGATGGAGGAAAGTTTGGAAAACACAGTTTTGAGAAAAATGTGTTTAAAGTCTGATTAAAACAATGAAAATCTTAACTTTGTGCTACAAACAGCTGCTCTTCTAACACCTGCTTCTTTATAATGACTTCGAATTTTAAAGAATCACCTTACCACCAATATACATGTTGAGGAAGCAATTTATGAAAAAAATTTTTTTTGATTGTTTGAACCCATTTCATGGGTGAACTTCCTTAAGTAGTTGTCGTTTTTTTATTTTTTTTACTTCCCTTTTTTTAATACATTTTTCATTAAGTTATAATAATTGTATAAATTATTTATCAGAATTAGATAGGATGAATTAGTTTATAAATTAATTTTGTACTAAATCTACAATAAAGAATTTGCACTTTTTGAACATTGACACATCCTACTACACTACTTGGCAGAAATTTAGATTTCAATTTGTAATCCATTGCCCATTAGAATTATTCATATTTGTAATCCTAGTAAGATATCAACATTAATTTCTAACTGCAGCACATTATTTCTTATTAGTAGGAAAAGAATACATGCCATCTCAAAATTTGTAGTAATATGATATCCATAATAAGATACACAAATTATTCTGGGTTTAAATTAATTTGTATTAACAAGTAAGAGCATAATTATTAAAAGGATCTCTTATTTGTTTATTATTATTATGTATAGCAACTTCAAAGTTTGAAATAATTATTTAAAGCGTATTAAAATAAGATTTGATTCTTGTAATGACCCTGAAGAGTTTATTTTGTTTTCATTTAAAATAATTGAGCTTTTTTTCATTAAAGGTGGAGAGAAACAACGGGTAGCTATAGCCCGTGCTATTCTGAAAAATTCACCAATTCTTGTTTTTGACGAAGCAACATCTGCATTAGATTCCATAACAGAGGAAGTAAGTATAAAGCTCTAAAACATTTAAATTGTGCATTTTTTCCTTATTATTCTATATTCTTTAAGTATAAAGAGAAATGAAAGTATAAGACGAGTTAAAGAAGGGTTTTTGGCTTTTAGTCTGTGTTTTCCTTATTTAATTCTTTCGCCTCTTACATAAAAAGGCTAGTATATTTATTCCAAACTTTTAGTCATGCTTTGTTAGATTTATATGCTATCCAATCGAATGGTTTAATAAATTAGTATTTAAATTGGAGTGTCATTCTTTTTTAAAAAATACTATAACACTTCATTTTAATTTCCACTCATACTTGTATTGATATATTTAAGTTTTTACAAAGACATTGTGACAACATTAAATAATATGAAAGTTTTTACAAAGACATTGTGGTAACATTAAATAATATGAATTGCATGGTAGACCCATACATATTGATATATAAATTACTTAAATATTATTTATTTGTCAGTTGACATTCTTGGTAAAATAAAACTGAATTGTGTATATTAAAAGATTTATTAGTTTATCTTTTTTACAATGCTGATGTCTTCATATTGATACTCATAAAATTCAAAATGATACTCCGAAATTGTGTAAAAAAATATTCATCTTAAAAGAGTAATATGTGGATAAAGATGTTGATTTATAATTAATTGCTTAACATTAAAAATTGTTTTACACTATAAAAATTTTTACTTGTTAATCTCAAAAGCATTTTTAAAAATAAATTCTTGTATTATTTATCTCAAAACTTTGATTATTTTTCAAAATAGAAAATTCTGGCTGCACTTCAAAGAGCTTCTGAAGGAAGGACTTCTATATGCATTGCTCACAGACTTTCCACTGTTATGAATGCTGATGAAATCCTTGTTCTTGATAAAGGAAAAGTGGCTGAAAGAGGAACGCACAATGAACTGATATCTAATCCCAAAAGTTTATATTACACATTGTGGCAGAAACAGCATCAAACATCTATCACATTTGATTCTTAAAATAAGTTTCAAGTTTTAAAACTTGATTAAATTGTTAAGTTTTTTGTAAAATTTTATGCATGGTTGGATTAGATGAGTGTGATAGGTGATTTCATGCTGTTAATTAAACATAGCATAGATTTCAAAATGTGTGATCTTTATATTTTTTAAATTAATGTTGTGTGCAAACTGAAAATCCAATTGTAAATTAAATTTTTACATACAAAAAGTAAATGAAGAAATGTTTTTTGATTTCTTGGAGTTAATGTAAATTAATTATGCAATTAATTAATGAATGTAATACTTAGAATAATTATTTTTGAATCTTTGCTATAGAATAAGTAAAGAGTGAAGTGATGTGAAATTTTTAATTGTGCTTCTTAATTTTGTAATATTTATTTGAATCACCTATATATTAATTGTGAAATATTTTTAATTATATTATGTTTTCAAAATTCTGAAAAATGCATAACTTAAAGTAATAATTTTAAAACTTAAAATATATATGTAGAAGTAAAGGTTAAAATTGTGTAATGTAAAAAAGTTGATAAAAATGTGTAATTTTGAAAGTAATTTTGAAATCGAAAAGCATTTTATAAACTGAAGAGTAAGAATAATTATCTGCTTCTAATTTTCTTCAAACACAAAACAAAATATTATTTTAATTTCTGTGATAATCATGTATTTTAAAAAATCCATTTATTATATATTTTTTTTTAAATGTAAATGCATTATTTTTGATAAATATATGATTCAATAAATATTAAATTTTGTAGTACTTGTATTTTGAATAAGAGCTTCTAATTCTTTAATAAAATGGATGTTTATAAATTCTATATTAATTTCCTGAAGAATATATAAAAGTATTGTTCATAGTGAAACTTCTTAATGAATTTTTATGATGAAATTATAAATGATTACAGAAAATTCAAATTTTCTAAGTAGTGTCAATGGAAATGACTACATTTTCTTTAAAAAAGCCAACTGTTAATACATTGAATGTGGAAGAAAAATATTTAAGATTTAATTTTTTTTTTTACAAACTATTTTGTAAATTTTGAATTCTGTTTTTCCTATTTTTAACTATTATATTTTTTATTAATTTTTTATACTCTAATTTCTTAAAGTATACATACAAATCATGCAAATTGTAATGATTGTTTATAGACTTTTATTTTTACAATCGAATAATGTTGTATATTAAAAAAGGCTATCTACAGTGCTTGCTATTTTGGAAACACAAATTTTTTAACATTAAAATTTTTTTTATTTCATTTCAAAAGAGGTGTTAAAGTATCAAAAGATTACTTAAAGTCAAAAAACTATTTATTTGTAAAATTTATTTATCTGTAATATTAATTTGTATATAGCCTTTCACATAATAAATTAATGGAAAATTCACTGTAAAAATCATTATTTTATTTATGGAATTTATAAATTGTTTTGTTAGTTTTTAGAAAATAAAAGCATTTTTAAAAGCATATGAAGAGTGGATTCTTTTTTTCTTTTGTATCACATACATGTCAAGAAATTTGGTAACAAATAATTGATTAGGTAAAGAATTAAAATCATATATATCCTCATTGTACTCCTTAAATATAATATTTTCAACTAAAATAGTATTCAACAAAGGAGCGTGTTTCTGATTTTTTTTTTTTTTTCATATTTATTTAAATGAAAAATTGAAATTGCTAATTTTATTTAAATGTTAAAAATGAATCATTGGTGGAAAAATTACAAATATGAATTAGTCTAATAATGTGTTAACATCAAATGGATTTACAGAAATAAATTTTTAACATGAAAATATAACAAAACATCTTGAGAAATTTATTTCCTATTTTTTGTTTTTTTCTATGTGTAATAATATGTGAATACTTTAGTATAAAAATTTTGTATTACATTGAACAATTTAAATAATTTGTTCATGAACTTATATATATATTGACTGTAATTAACATGCCTCCTCCTAATCTCCTCACATATATCCTTGACATAAATATACATATTGTTACAAATTTTGTGTAATTAATGCTTAAAATAGTGTAAATAATTTATATCTGAATCTTTAATACATTAATATTATACCTTCTGTTGAATTTATTTTATGATAAAAAATTGTGATATTCGCAAGCAAAGACGTTCCTTACATTATAATGATGATTCAATGGAAACTTGACGATAGAGCCAATTTGGCATCTTTTTTGGTGAGTTGGCTACTAAACGGATACTTCTGGAAATTATTGGAGAAATCTATTAACTTTACGATGTATGACGCAAGTGTATTTTTCGAGAAAGAGCCAAAAGGCAGACTACAAATAACACTCGCTCGCTGAAACTTAGACAGTATTGCTTCAGCTGTTCAAGAATTTAATTGCTACGATCGAGCGATTGCTTGCGAATAGTCTGCATTATTACATATTTGTATGTTTAGACATTGATAGTTGTGTTTGAGCTCTGTAGAAGATGTGAAAACCGTCTGGAAGTATCTTTACTGGTAGCATAAAATCCACAAACCTCGATCTGTGTTACAAAATGTGATTCATTTTCGAATAAAATTAGAATAATTGTATAAAATTTACAAAATTCTTCCTGATTCTCATGCATTTCCAAAAATAAATTAAAACAATAGAAGTTTTTATAACAATTCATTTATAGAAGCTTGCCAATTTAAATATTGTTGAATGTTAAAGATATTAAAGTAAAGATGGTTAATTCGGGGTTGGGTTCAATGAAGTCAGATTTAGTGTAACAATTATTTATTAAAATAAGTTAGATTATACACAAAGATAACATAGATATCGTAACAAAAATAATGGCCAAAGAATATGGACAGTTTTTAATAGCGACTACATTCTCTCCTCATCTGGCCTCTTCTGAAGATGGATGGTCGCTAGAGGGCGCTTCTGCTGCTTGGGACTGTCGATTACAGTTATCATGACGAGAGTGGTTACAATATTAATTTTTTTCATCAAATATGCACTAAAGCTCATTTTTAGAGATGTGAATTTCCAGTTGAACCACATCAAGATGACTGGAGTATTTGGCTAATAAAACGTATCAGTGCTCAGCATGTACAGAAATGCATAATGTTTATAAATGTGCAGCATTAGTAAAAATATCCCATGATGTAACATGACAGTTGATAAAGCACACATGAAACATTATTTGAGCTGTATGTATACTTTCTGTAAACAGGATACTGTAGTCTAGTGGTCAAGGTCGCAGAAGTGTCAGTGGTTCTGGCCCAATTGTAACTGAATGGGAGTGCAGAGGGGCTGATTCACGTTAAGGCGATCGTAGTTCAAATACCTCCCGTTGGAGGGATGTGGAGCTCGGAGAGGTAGTGTTGGCTCAGGTGACGTCCTTGTCATTTGGCCATGGTTCAAAATTATTAAGTCCGTCGCCAAAAGTACTCATGTAACTGAATAGGGCAATGTTAATATTCACTCACTCACTCAAGCAGGAAGCTTGTGACTGTGGTAGTCTAGTAGTCATGCTCGTGGCCGAGGTGTCAGTTGCGGACCCGAGTGTCATTGAAGACCCGCCGTGCAGAGGGGCTGATGAAGGTTAAATCGATCGAGGTTCAAATTCCTTCCACTGGCATAATGTGGATGTTGGGAGAAGGGGTGCCAGTTCAGGTGTCGTCTTTGTCACTGGCCATGGTTCAATGTTACGAGGTTCGTAGCCAAAAGCCCCAAGGAGCTAAATAGTAGAATGTTAATATTCACTCACTCACACACACTCACTCTCTGATTTTACAAAAAAAATCATAGTTTGGTAATATTTATTTAATAAAGAGTCTTTATGAGTCAAATGTTTTCTTCAACACAGGTATATTATTTTTTTATCTGAGAATAAAAGATGAAATTGGAAAATATATTTGGTCGCGGAAAAGATTCCTTTCCTTTTCATGGGTGAGTGAGTGTTTATTAACGTTGCACTTTAAAGCAACACGAGAGCTGTTGGTGACGGACCTGGTAATTTTAAACCTCTGTCAAAGGATGAAGACATCTGAGTTGACACCCCCCTTCTCCAAACTACCGCATGACGCTAACGGGAGTACTTTGTCTTCGACAGATTTAACGTACATCAGCCCCTTCTACACGGCGGGTCTTTCAGTTGCTCTAGGGCTCGAACTCTTGACACGTCAGCCTCGAGTTGGTGACCATAACCGCTAGGCTGCCGCGGCCACTCAATTTTTTTGGGAATGAATGAGCGAATATTAACGTCACACTGGTCAGCTATACGAGGGCTTTTGGCGACGGACCACGTAATTTTGAACCATGGTCAAGTGAAGTGGATGACACCT
Organism: Trichonephila inaurata madagascariensis; assembly: GCA_019973955.1. Classification (NCBI taxonomy): domain Eukaryota; kingdom Metazoa; phylum Arthropoda; class Arachnida; order Araneae; family Nephilidae; genus Trichonephila; species Trichonephila inaurata. The sequence goes on from BMAV01021698.1 coordinate 175,966, forward strand.
GAGCTGCTAACTACCACTTCACACCAACGGGAGGACGTTTCAGCTCTCGACAGATTTAACGTTCATCGCTGCCCTACACGGCGAGTCTTTAGTGGTACTGGGCTCGAGCTCATGACATGCCTGCCATGATCCGATATCTTGACCACTGGGCTACCGCAGCCCCAATTTTTGGGAAAAAGATCTATTCCTATTATTATTCATTCGAATAATAATATTGAATGAAAAAACTATTTGTGAATAGTTTTTCTGTTAATATTCATTGATGTAAATACAAGAAAATTAAATTTTTAGACTTAAGAGAAAATAGCCTGCCCCTTAATCTCAAATTTCTTGATAATTCAAGCATCATGTTTTTCACTACAAATAAACTGTCATACAATTTCACGCACACATGATAATGAAAATTTGTTGCGGTGTGTCTAGTAACAAGTGCATCTTTTAATTTTTTTGAGATAGCATCAAATTTTCAATCAATTCGTGCGCCAATATGATTAACATTCAAACGACTGAAAGTTGTAAATGTATGGCTTAGACATATAGAATAACCATAAAAAAGAAGAAAAAGACTTAATAGTGACCTACTTTTGCCAATTAATGGCACTGGAATGATTATTTTTCTTTTTGTATGAAGAAAATGGCACTTCCCCCAATGATGGCGCCAATTTTACCATTAATAATAACTCTATCAAAATAAATTACTGTGCACGCGATTAGATTTTGAAGATGATAAACATGTATGCATTAACTGACCCTAATAACCCATTTATAGACAAAAAGCATTTCTTATTATCATGAAATCGTAAAAAAATATGGAAGATATCACATGTGTATATAGATCATGAATTATAAGGCAATACGTGCAAAGTCTTAATTTATTTCTGATAGTTAAGTTATTAGAGACAAATCAAGCCATTAGTTTTTGAAGGAAATGCAGTCATTTTTTTTTTATGGCTCTTATTCTAAACTTCTTCAAGATACCATTTAAATGACTTCTATTGTAATTGATCAGTCGAATATCTTAATGCATTTGTGAAAATGTCATCAATGAGCACATCTAAAAGTGATTTTTAAAAAGTCTACGAATTAAAATTATATAGATCTGAAATTTTGTAAGAATGTTTCTTTTGTTGAGAAGAGATCCGCTCATAACGAGTTTTGAGGGAATGAATTCCTAAAGGAGGTTAAGAAGGGTGCTATATACATTATATTTTGAACTATTAGGCCTACAGACTTGAAATTTGGTAAGCGGGATTTTTTTTGTTGAGTGGAGACAAGCTAAAAATGGGTTTCACAGAAATCAAATATGGGAGTGAGAGGGGAGGGGCATGTGAGCGTAAAAAATAAATGTATTTTTGTTAAAGAAATTAAATTCCTATCCTTTTTAAATCAAGAGGCGGTGAGGCTCATAAAAATATTTTTCAATAGAACAGAAGGCTTACTGCTAGGCATCCCCTCAGAGGGCTCACCTTCTTTAGGTGGATACGGGTGTCACAATCCCGAGGTACCCTAGTGATCTTTTCCTTTTCCCAAGGGGTATACTTTCTTTGGCAAACGCGGGTGTCACGACCCCGGGATACCCCAGTGATCTTACTCTATTTTCGACCTTCCATCTTGTCATCCAATTTCTCCTTTTCTTCTTTTCCCGTCCAGACCACAGAGCTAAGAATGTTTGGCGCAGTATAGCCAAAACTGGCTCTTGCGCCATAAAACACCAAACTCACTCACTTATAAACAGCATACTGTCATGCAGCCTCATGAAATGCCTAGCGCTACTTTTCACCATAAACCGAATTATCAGCTGTTTATTAAACTTTATATATTACAAACTTAACCTTACTTTTTTTTAGTGTTTAATTAAAATTATGAAATAAATACTGTGTAAATTATAAATCACATTTGAAACTTCATTGCCTAATGTAATGGCTATCTAGAGAAATTCATAAATATGTATGCTGAAAATTAGATACGAAATTTCTTACGCCGAAATTAGTATTAATGATCAACGTGTAAGGTAGTAAAAATTTCTTTTATAAAATAATTTATCCAGTATTTAAAATATTCTGTGCTAGAGCTGGTATACCCGTTCTTCGCACGGGTGAACTAAAAAATTTAACAATACAGATTGAAGGATAAAGAAGTTTTTCTAATGGGTTAATTTTACGTGAATTGTGCAAATTAAACAAAAAAAAGTTTTTTGCATATCTCAGCTGAACAGAAAAAAAGAAAGAAAAAAATAACACCTTTGTTAAATTTTTTAAGTCTGTAGATCTAACAAAACTGATAAAAAAGATTTTTTTTTTTATTTATTTATAACTCCCCGTAACTCTCTTGAGGGTCGATTTTTGAAAATACCTTCCTAAGCTGATCTCTGCTCAGCAAAAGTAACACATTGTTACACATTTTGTGTAATGCACGCTTAAAATAGTGTAAATAATTTATACCTATAAAAAGTGTAATGCATTAATATTACTTTCTGTTGTATTTATTTTATGATAAAATTGTAATATTTGCAAGCAACGCCGTTTCTTAAATTATAATGGCGATTCAATGAAAAACATAGCGAAATGTTGGCGATAGAGTCAAGTTGGTAAATGTCTAGCTACTTTCATAGCTCGAGCTTTATTTGAGCTTTGGGAAAGATTAGACTTACGTTTCGCGGCATAATTCTTAGAAGATACTTTTTCTACACTTCGAAAAAATACGGTAGCCGTGGTAGCCGAGTGGTCAAGGTATTGGATCGTGGCTGGTCTTGTCACGAGTTAGAGCCTGGTACCACTAAAGACCCGTGTAGGGAAGCGATGCACGTTAACCCTTTATCTGCCACATTTTGATTTACTTCAGTTCTTTTCATGCAATATTTGTTTTGGATCACTACATTGAAAATTAAGGGATATACATAAGCAAAATTCTCAACTTTGGGAAATTTAATCCGTTAGAGCTAATTAATCAATTAAATATATTCCACTGCAAAGTTAATTATATACACTGTTCACTTAAAATAAATAGTCAAATCGTTTTGTAAGGTCTTCATTAACATACAAAAACATAAGACACTTAAATTTTGACATTAACTATTTTTTCGGGACAAAAATGATAATCTTTGCAATCCGCTGAAAACGCTATTTCTGCTATAAAACTATTGGGCCTTCCTCACAAAAAATACTCATTATAGAACCTGTGCTGCCATAAAATCTTAGAAGAGTGGATTTCAAAGAATATTCCTGCTAAGTATTGGTACAATATTCCTGCTAAGTTGGTGGGGGGGGTAGTTGGGAGAGAGGGGGGGGGGGTGCCAGCTCAGGTGTCGTCCGCGTCATTTGGGACCAAAAGTTCAAAATTACATGGTTCGTCCCCAAAAAGCCCTCGTGGTTGGAACTGTGCGACGTTAATATTCACCATTTTATCCAAAAAATACAGTACAGTAGTTATAATTTTTTTTATCCCTTAAAAAATGCAATATCTGCCTATTCAATTAAAATTATAGCGTTATAATTAACTACTAACCACAATTTAGGGGTTTTTGTGTACCACAATTATCAAATAAAAATTAATGTGAAAACGTTAAAATTGAAACATACAATAAAACTCTTCCCTCCATTTTAGCATTCTGTTAAAGCAAGGGTGGGCACACTTTTCAATGCGGGTTTACGGGGGTCTACCCAGTGGCGTAGGTGTAGTGAGCTAACAGAAAGTCTACAATACCGTCGGACCTACATTTTACAAAACCCTTTTATTTGGGAATTTTTTATTTAGTTTAATTTTTGGATAAAGGGGAGGGGAATATTAACGTCGCACAGTTCAGCAACTACACGAGGGCTTTTGGCAACGAACCACGTAATGTTGAACCATGGTCAAGTGACGTGGACGACACCTGAGCTGGCACCCCCCTCTCATAACTACCCCCACCGCCCCAAACCCCAAGAGGAATATTGTACCAATTTTTTAGCAGGAATATTTTTTGAAAAAATTTTTACGATTATTTTTCGAAAAATAACCTCCAAATATCAAAAGTACATTTTTCTATTTAAAGAATATTTTCTTGTGACGGGTTTGTCCCCCCCTATTTTTTAAAAAAATTTTGACCTTCGTACGAAGAAAAAGATTATTAGGGTTTTAGACAAACGGCGGTCACCCAAAAAAGCCTTGGGGGTTTACTTTTGATCGGATCGACTTTAAAGCCCACCCCAGTAAAACAAAATAAACCCCACTTCGTTCGAATAGTGATTTTTAAAGAAGCACGTAAAAGGATAATTTTCTATGATATTTAGTATAACTTATAATGCATTTAAAAATTGCTTTTTAAAGGGCATTATGACAAAAAAATTTTTTAAATACAATATTTTGGCAAAAAAACTTTTGAATAACCTTTTTTCAAAAAGCTCCTTTTTTAAAAAATGCTTCTAAAATAATAATATTTTGTGTGTGTGTGTGCTTGTATAAAGTAAAGACTTCTCCAGAGAGTCTGAACTATTTTTTTTTTGAAAAATTCACATTATTTTCAGTTACAACCCATTGAAATAATGTGATCGGCGTTTTTTTCTTAAAATTTCTCCTTTCTGTTGTCGTAAAACATGGATAAACCCACTTCTAAGTTATATATTTCAAAAGTTCTTTAAATTAAATTTTTGTACAGAAGTCTTTATCTATATACAGGCAAAAAAATTATTATAATAGAAGTATTTTTTTACAAAAGGGAATATTTTGAATATGGGTCCTTCTATGTTCTTTTTTTTGTCAAAATATTGTGCTTGAATAATTTTTAATTGTAATAAAACATTCTTAAAACTATTTTATATACATTTTCTAATCTATAAGTAACACTAAATATCATAAATATTATTCATTTATACGCTTTTGCAAAATCACGGTTCCGAACGTGGTCGGATACCTTAAGTATTATGCTTAGATTTATGCATTAAAAAAACGTGCCTCATTTTGAAACATTTTGGGCAAAAAAATTGTCTGCTTAAGGGTTTAAAAAAATTACTGCCCAACAGTTAATTCCATGAATAAGTTTGTCATTTAATGAATTTGTCGTTTATTTGTAATGCCTAAGTCTCGTGATACATTCTGAGAACGTACTAAGCCTAAATAACCCCTCAGCTTCAAATTAAAAGCCCTTAAACTACTATTCTGAGGCAAAGGAAGCGTCCATCCAAGCAGAACTTTTACACCAAATCCAGTATAGCGTTGTTTCTCTAACAATTCTACTCATTCTCTGTCAAATGTACTAAGACATCATTATGTTCAATCCCGATCCAATTTACGGCTCCGCAAAGACCATCGCCATGGCAACAGCCCTTATTTGCTGCTGCCAGAGAAAAGGCTTAATAGACGCGAAGCTTTTATAAAATATTCTTTCGAAGCTTTCTTATTTGCAGCGTTCCACTGCTTTTTGGTTGCTAGGCAATGGATCTAGTTTGCGCTAAGGATCATTTGCTCGTCTATACTTTTCATACTTAATGAATTGTGTGGCATTTGCTTCGTATCCCCCTCCCCCCTGTGGGTTCGCATAGTTTTCGGATGCTTGCCAGCGGAAGTATTTGACTTTTTTTTTGCCCTCTTTCTATGTTAAGTAGGAAATTAAATAGTTGACTGTCTATAATGGTTTGAAGAAGAAAGTGTTGGTTGTAAAAAAAAGAGTAGTGGAAGTGAAAGTTATTTTTTTAAACGGAAAGAATGGCAGCGATTTAGATTACTGTAGTGCGTTCTTTTTCTTTTTTTTAAAATAAAGCTTAAATAGTTAATGGAAAAGGAACGTCTAAAGCGCTCAGTTAGTTGGATGTGAGAAATCCAATATTACTATAATGTGTGTATAGTGTTACTTAAATGCCTTAAAATAACATTCCAAAAGTTTCAAAAGAGATTTGCCTCCAAAATGAAGATATTTTAAGATTTAAAAATATTTTGTGATCAGGATCGAATCTACCGTATGGGCCACCTATGTGCAAAGACCTAATGTGCCACTCCACTTGAAAATTTTTCACATTGTGGCTAATACTTAATGTTGACGTTATAATTTCATCTACTGTATAAGAATAAAAAGTAATACATTAATAAAAATGCAAACAGACGCAAAAATAATTTCTTTCCTTGATTTTGTTTTTCTAAGGCTATTATTCAGTTGAAAACTTTTAATTTACCCAAATCCATACTGCATTTAAACACTCCAAAGTCTTAAGTAAAATTAGCCATATTAGATATTTTCGTAAAGAAACTTTTTCAAAAATTATTTTTCAGACGCCTTTGTAGGCCACAGTGCGGTACCAGTGCCTGTGATAAGCAAGGAAACTTTTTCTTTGGTGGTATTGCCGGCTCTGCTATGAATTCTATTTCAAATGACGGAGGAGTGCAAAGAGTGGACATTAGTGAATTGACATACAATGCAATAGCATTCCGTTTTACATGTGCTATGTTATCAGTAAATCTGGCCTTATTTTTGATTTTTCAATAGCTATTTTTTAAATTCAGCATATTTACTCGAATTATTATAAGTTTATTTTGAGAAATTCGTAAAAAATTTGCTTGATTGACAGAACAGTATGTTGCAGGTGATCGCCCTTTGTTTTGGATGCTCGTTGCGGTGCACGCACTGCACACCTGTTAGACAGGAACCTGTTTGATTTGAAAAAAGTATTCCTATTATGTAGAAGAAATAAGTGGAAAGTTATATATTTCTTGATTTCTTTATGTTACAATTAGGCTATAATTTCCAAATTTTTAAAAATTTTAAAGCTATATTGTTTTAATTCGTGTGTTACTGTAGAAACTAATAATTTATACTAAAACTAAATTCAGAGGCACAACAGCCCATGAAAGCCAAGGCCTACTGTGCCCATCTCAGTATACGTGACCTTAGGCACTGAGGTGCAGGAGCAGATGTCCCGATCAGGTGGTCAGTCTGAAGTGAATCCTCCAGTGTTTAGTCTCCAAGCAAGCTTGGTACTCATTTAGCGACCCACTGAAGGGATGATAAGGCTGAGTCAACCTTGCCCAGCCCGAGGACAGAGCCCCGGACTTGCGGTGTGAAGAGCGATACGCTACCACTCAAAATTATTAACGGTGAATAGAACCCGAGTCTGCTCAATAATTTGTTTAGTGAGTGTAAGTATTTTGATTGTTCTTCTAATACTGAGATGTTCGCCAATAGTTCTCGTACTGCCTGACTTTGTTATAATCAATCATTTAACCTTATTTTAACTTTGTTTATGTTGTTGACATTTTATTGAGCATTACACAGAAATGTTTTTTTTTCTTTCTGTACAATGAATGAGTTATTTTAACGTCGGAGATCACGGAACATGAAGACTCCTGGCGACGGATCTTGTAATTTTGAACCTCGGTTAAATGACCAGGAAGACACCTAAAGTGGTACCTTACTATCTAAACCTTTATGCCACTCTAACGAAAGGACTTTGAGCTTCCCAGGGTCATGGAAACCTAGTAATCAAGGTAAAGGAATCGTGGCTGGTGTGTCAGGAGTTCGAGCCTAGTACCATTGAAGACCCTCCATGTAGGGGAGCGATACACGTTAAATCTGTCGAGAGCTCGAACGTTCTCCCATTGGTGTGGTGTGGTAGTTAGGAGTGGGGGTGTCAAATCAGGTGTCGTCCTCGTCACTTGACTATGGTTTGAAATTACGAGGTCCGTCACCAAATGTCCTCGAGTAGCTGAACAGTTTGACGTTAATATTCACACCCTCACTCTCTCATTGAGCTTGTCACAGATTTAACGTGCATCAGTTTTCTCTACACGGCGGGTCTTCAGTGGCACCAGGACTGGAATTTGCGACGCCACGAGTTCGTGATTATGATCAGTCAGCAACCATAGCCACCTTTCTATAACGCATGCGATTTTAATTTTATATATCTCAAAAAGCAAAAGCATCAAAGAAAATCAACGCAACTAGGAAAAATTAATAATTGAAAGACACCGCCGTTTTTGTTGCAGAAAAATTCTTTTTTGCACTAGATAATTTTTAATTTAATATTTTCTTTTACAGAGGATGGAAGAGTAGGAAAACTTCTAAGGCATGTGTGAATAAAAAACGTGATCTAGATACCTCTTTCTTTTCCAAACTTTAACTACTTTGAATACGAATTTTTCTAACTAAATTCAAAGGATGTTTACCCTCTAAGGACTTCTTTTTTTTTTTAATAAAAGATAGGACTTCCGTATCTTTACTAGTTCACTAAAAGCAAGCAAAGTGCACTTTATTCTGTAGTTATTGATTTTCTGGATGAAAAAAAAGTCTCAAAGCTTTCAAAGTAGGTTAGATAGCATCATGACTCACGTGCCTTTGAATAGGAAGAAGCACTTAAATTTAAAAGGGACTTTCCAAAAATTGGTTATATCTTATTATTTTGTTCAGAATCAGGATTAAATGTATTTTTCATTTTTAAAAATTTTCAAATTTTGCTCGAATGCAAGGGCTTAAAAGCTTTTTTGTAACATTTCATGTATTCGTCGTGCTCTTTTGATGTAACGAAAAAGTACTCGAATTGCAAAGCTTTATTTTATTTGAAGGAAAAACCAATAATTTGATGATATATTATAAATTTTTCTTTTACATATAAGATGTAATTAACTACACTTCTTAAAAAATAGATATATATTTTAGAAAAACCTTAACAATAGAAAATTGATGATATACTTATATAATTATATATATATATATAACATATAAAATATTTAAACATATATATATAACACTCCGTACAAAAATAAAAAATGATGCCCCTTTTCTAAAAGAAAAAATTATAATTAAAAAAGATAAATTGTTCACATATATTAACACCTATAAAACGAATAATTCTTTCGAAAAACAGGCAGCATTTTTATATATATATATATATATATATATATATATATATATATATATAATACACCTTAACCCGGCGTATAACATGCACAAAAAATGAGGTCGAAATTTAAGGCTGCACGTTATACGCCGGGCATAGAAATATAATTGTTTCAAAAATAAACAAGTAACATAAAAAAAAAATTAAGTCAATTCCTACTTAGATGAACAAAGAAAAATTTTATTTTAGCTACTTTTTATTAAATAGTTACAATTAATATAAATATGTATATACATAGGACAGAATCAAAATTAAGTGGAAATTTAAATTTTTTATTAATTACCATTAAAGTATCGTATTGTCATCCAAAACAATCGTGTATATAAATTTCAGTTCAACTGAATGCTTTGAAACGTGAGAAAAAAACCTTTTCTTGACGCAAGTCGCCAAAAATGATGCCAACGTGGTAGTATTTGTAATTCTTTAAATAATTAGTTTTAATCAATTAAATTTTTTTTTAATTATTATATATTATTGTATTGTCATCCAAAATAATTCTGTGTATAAAATTTCAGTTCAATTGAGCTCTCTAAAATGTATTTTATTAACGATTGAAAATTCCACCAAAATAAATAAATATATAGAGATTGTGAGCTAATAGTAGGAATTGAATTAGACTTCTACATAGATCGGACTACTATTTCTTTGAAGGAATACCGAATGAAATTAAAAAGAATTCTGATTCTAAAAATATTTTATTTTTCAAAATTCTGGGATAATATCTCGAATAAAAAAAAATGGTTTAAAAACATACCAGCATTGTACACTCCCAGTTCTCGTTCTTTCGAAAAAACGGGGTTGCGCGTTATACGGCGAATATACGTAAAAATTAAAAAAAAGCAGATTGAAAGTATGGGTGCGCGTTGTACGCCGGTGGGCGCTATACGCCGGATTTTACGGTATATATATAATTTAAAAAAATAATTCGAAATTAAGGCCATTATAATTACTTGTTATTATTTAAACCGAGTAAAATTTAAGAAGAAATCACCTTTTTTAGAAAGCCAATTTTTTCGAAATAGAGTCTAATGATGGTGAGGATCACAAGCGCTTATTTTATATAACTCACAGTAACTACACACAAAACTAAAATAAAACTCCTGTGGCTCCCTATCTCCCAAAAACTCTTATTACCCCTGCCCTCTTATAGACAGCTGACACCGGACATCGTATGGTTGTAAAGAATGTCCATTGTGATCCCACACCTGGATGGCGAGAAAGTTACTTGTGTGTGTGAAAGATATGTAAACATATCAAAATTTTATGATTTAACATATACCGCCTCGAAAACTTCAAGTTTCAATATAAAAGAGAACTGATATGAAACATATACGGAGTACAAAATAAAGAAATAAGATAAGTTAAATGAAATACCAAAAAAAAAAAAAATTCACACACAATAATATTCAGAAAATATATCAATTTTTTGTAACAACAAAAAAGATATATCTTTCAAATTTGATCCAAATGCCGCTCCGGGCAGGTCCGGTTTGTCCTGCCCTTGAGCCGCCCCTGACACTGTTCATAATTAAATTTAATACATAATATGTTTTTTTTCTCATATGAAATGTATTGTGCAAAGTGTTTTATCCATTTTCTCTCCTTAGTGTGTTTTTTTTCAAGCAACAAATCTAATTTGTTTTTTTAAGCAAATTCGTCATCTTAAGTAAGATTGCATCTTTTATTTATATATGATATTGATTGATTAATAATGTCGTCCTTTGAAACTAAACGAGGGTTATTGGGGCCAAACATTTTTATTTTTAATTGCGGTCAAGTGACCATCATGACACCTAAACTGACCTCATTCTCCAAATTTCCACATCACTTTAAGTCTACGTACAACAGCTTCTGGAGGGTTTTCAATGGCACCGGGAACTCAATGAACTTTAATGGAATTGAACTCACAAATAGACTGAAGCGACTCTAGCCGCGAGTTCACGACCCTAACCACTCGGTTTTCTATCGTGGCCACTCTTTATGCATAAGATCACTCTGTACCCATGATCCAATATATGTTCCGCACATCAAACCGATTTTAAAAAAATTAATATTTTATACTAGTAGGATTCACAAGTTCTTGACTAGAGCTTCCATAGAATATGGAGAAAATTTTAGGTAGAGCGACTACAATAACATTTCTGTGTTATTGTATTCTTCCCCTTTTCTGAAAAAATTTGTTTCAAATCAATATGGTCGGTGGCTTGCCACATCGTTTTATTTTGTTGTTGTTTCTTCTGACAAATCGGCCTGACACATAGTCGATCGAGGCCCACCAGAAATCAATCGTGGTAAGTGTCAGAAGTATGCCTGTCGTTGGCCCGCCAACGCCATAGATGACACAGTACTTGATTTTACCGCCGGTGGAAATTCCCGAAGGGACGATAGATGACGACACCTATCTCCCTCCACAATTTTGGCATGGAACTGAAGGGGAGGGAAATATTCTCCAGTCGCCTGCACTCGTGATTCAGCTCACGAGACTTTCGGATTCACTGATTTAACGAGCACGTACTCTATGTGTACTCGAATGGTATTTGGTGGCACGGGCATCGAACCCAGGCCTTCCGGTCCGGAGTCCGATGCTTTAACCACTAGGTTACCCACGGCCCATTTTATTTTATAGGCGGATGCATTTAGTTGTAGGCGATTGAAAGAAATGGCGTTTGTTGAGCGATTAATGGATATTAATTTTTGAAAAATATTGCTATATGGAGAAATATTGCTATATGGACTTACGAAACTATGAAGCAGGTGTAAGGCTGTGACATTATCGCGAACGCAAGCTTTTGAGTGACATCGACTTTTCAGAGAAGGTAAGGAAAGTGTCGAAAACGTCAAAAGCTTTGGACAACTTTGTTTACACATGATTCTCCGCACCGCTGAAAACCCGCAGTTTCGCGACGGTACTTTAGGCACAGGCTTCAAACAATTGCAGAATCAGTTGGAATATCCTCGCGTGGCAACAATGTGTTAATGAATAATTGGCATCCAAGCGATCCTAACATGTATAGGGCGCTGTACACAACACATCGTTCGCATAGACGAAGACCAATCTGCAGATGAAATTAAAAGTGCATCACAGGTTGAATTAAAGGGCATGGTTAAAAATGGTTTCAGAAATATTTCGATGAACTTTACAAGTTATGGCAAAAGTATCCTGTTGCTTAAGTGTCTTATTTAAAAGCAGGATGTGTTGCAACAGTTTAATTGATAATATTTTCAAAGTTATAGACTTAGTTCGGGAACTTTTGAATCCTACTAAGTAAATATCTTTATAACAAAAATAAAAAAAAATATTTTTTAATTATTTTTCTTTTTAATCTTTAATCTGCTTCGAAATCTTACTGTTCTACGCAGTGGCGCACACAACGGAGGTGTCCAAGGGGTTCGGATACTCCCCATAGCTCTTGATTTTTTCTCCGATTGGTTACAATCCTATGTTTATATTACGTAAACGTTAATTCTGTATTTGTTATTAATACTTAACTTTATTAATTAATGCTAATTATTTATTCAATAATTAATTTTGTATTGTTTTTGTTCTCGAAAATCGACACAATCAGAAGAATATGTTCGGCAGCGTATTGGAGCACGATACCAAAATGGCGGACTTTCGACCCTGGACACCCCACTTGAAATTTGTGTGTGCGCTACTGGTTCCACGCATTTCCCCGAAAAAAAATAACCTGTGAAAATGCCGTCCTCTCTGAGTTATTGATATGTAGCAAACAAACTCTAGAGCACACAGGGGTCGGGAAACTTATATGGTGATACTTCTATAGCCAAATTAGATACCTCTTCAATAGAGCGTACCAAAATGCATCAGGTAATCTCAATATACCAAATGACACCAATGAGTACCAAATAATCACAGTGTGATCCAGCGTAGGGAAATATTTCAAACAATTGATTGCTGTTGATTTTCCATTCGATTGGCTCTTCCATGTAGATTATGGGGGCCACTGAGTTTAGTTTAGGTCCACCCAGTGAGTAGGGTATGCAGCCATTCTCTGTTAAACTGTATATGAACATCTCGCCGACATTGATTCATTCCGGGAGAAATTACGTGGGACCAGTATTCCCGCGGAGCAGCAGCCATCCGGTGAATTACGCTACACGCAATCCGGCACTTGAAGTAATAAAATGGCATTCCCCGATCAAGCCTTGATTATTTACACCGATGGTAGTCGTTCGATACGGGTAGAGCAGGAGTGGTATTTTAAGTAACACCCCGAGAATGATGTTAAAATCAGCATCAGAAATTTGACCACTGTTCCGTCTTTAGATCGGAACCTCGTATTAGTGGTCCCTCGATCATGCTCTCAATTTATAAGGACAGCATCTGATCCTACAGACAGCAGAAGCTCTATCCAGTATTTGAAGAATTGGCCAAAATTTGGACAGTACTGGTCTAGATATTTTATCCAAATTAGTTAGGCTCCGCGGTCAGAGGAAACAAGTATGTCTCCAGTGGATTCCATCACATGTGGGTGTGCCTGGGGAACGAAGCTGCTGATGAGCTGGCTGGTAGGGGTTGTGATCTCTAACCCCAGCTCCACTGTTTTAACCCATTCGGAAATTCTTCCTTTAAAAGAAATAAAATGAATTTGACTTGAAAAAACCCCTCCTGCTCACCCCCTGGTACGCAGCTAAGAGTCCTGGCATATCTATACAGTGCAGGAGTTCCAGGCTCATCAGACGGCCTTTGGGCGCCCCTTTTTAGAAGCGGTCACCTGCGTAAATGACTTTTCGTGCAGGGGTAAAGTCTTTCTTACCTGTCCCTGTTCTCCCCCGCTTCTCCTGCTCATCTTCTGGGCTGCTGGGCATTTCCCGCGACAGTTGTATGAACAGCAAGACCTGGTGTGTGAAAACTATTACGGGAATGGTCAAATGGACTTTTGGGGTAGGCTTTCCTGCTCCAAGGGATTGGAAACCAAACAACAATTTAAATATGACAAATTACTATTTTTATACAAAAATACAAGTAACACAAAATTGTCAAGTTGAATGCTTGAACAACTATGAGAGAGATTGCTAGACCATGGAGCGTGGACGTATTCAATGTAACGAGCAGGAAACAAACGTGATTCAATAAATCTGAAACCGATGTATGTACTTAATTTGTTCGACAACAACACGAGAGCCTAAATTCGTGGAAACACAAGGTGTAGAATAATGACTCAGTACCAAATCCCGTACTATCGCAGGAAGATCTGATCATCAACATTTACTTTCTTCTTGCCGGCGAGTGGGGAAAAATTCCTTTTTTTGGTTGGCATCTCAGGGATCGTTTTCCCCCCTACAACTGCAATGCACCTGTTAAACATCATCCAGCGCTTCCAATGACACATGTACACATTTATTGAGTCATTTCCTTGGCCGCGGTAGCCGAGTGGTATAGGTATCGGATCGTGGCTTTCCTTGTCACGAGTTCAAGCCCAGTACCACTAAAGACCCGCCATGTAGGGCAGCGATGCACGTTAAATCTGCGAGAGCGGGAAAAGTCCCCCCCGTTGGTGTGTTGTAGTTAGAGAGGGGGTGCCAGTTCAGGTGTTGTCCACGTCACTTGACCGGTTCAAAATTACGTGGTCCGTCGCCAAAAGCCCTCGTGTAGCTGAACAGTGCGACGTTAATAATCATCAATCATCATCCTTGAATAAACTCAGTCGCATCAATTGTGAAAAGCCGATTCTCCATCCCAGCTGGCATCAATTTTCCATAAATATGTTTCTCTTTGTATATAAGCGTCTTAGGTCTTCGTTAAGGTAATCCACCCATCGATCGCGATTGACTTAATGGCCTTCCCTGTTCTAAGCTATCAGATGTCTTTTTATGGCCCGGCATGCATTCCATTAGAAAGTTTCCCTGTACATGTCGTATGCTCAAACAAACCTGAGTATTTGATCATCTAATCTCTAAAACAAATGCATCCTTCTTTCCATTTTCAACAGTGTCGATCAATTTCTTCTAGATGAAATTTTTATTTGTTTTAGTGTGTATTTGCTCATATAAAGCAGACCTCGTACATTTCTATATTTGTATTCCTTTGAATACGAGTAGTGGAACGCGATTACTTTGTCCCCTTGAGAAATATTTTGACTCGAATACTATTTTTTCATTGCATAAGTTATGAAAAATTTATGAATGAAAGGGAAGTCTGGAGAGAGAAATGCTTTATAAATGTACAAATAGAGATCGAGAAAACGTATCTGTAACTGGAATGTGATGGAATTCAGAATGTAAAGACGATTCATAAATATCAAACATGGAATAAAAACAGAATATGAATATTTTATTATACTTTCGTTTCTTTAGTTCAATAAAATCCTTTTAAATGGCATATAAAAGCATATTTATGGTATCTTAACGATATTAGAATGTATCAATATACTTTTTTAGATAGAATTACTGCCCAAACTTATATAATTATAATGATGCTGTCCCAGTAGCGCACAGAGGAATTTTTCAAGGGGGCGGTGTCGAAAGTTCACCATTCTTGTATCATGCTCCTTTTGATTTTGTCGATTTTGGGAACAAAACCAGAAAAAACTAATTATTGAATAAATAATTACTTTAAATTTAATAAAATTTCATTAATAACAAATATTTTAATTAAATTTTACGTCTATATACTTAGAATTATAATAAATTTAAAAAAAAATCAGGTTTGGGGTGTGTTCCCCTTGTGTGGCCACTGATGCTGTCTTTTTTAAAAAATATAACAGAAAATCATTTTTAAAAATTGTGGAAAGAAGAATTTTTTTTATCGGCTGGGTGGCGTTGTTGGGTTGTCGCTGGTCTTGTACGCTAAGGTTGCGGGTTCGGCTCCGGCCCAAGTCGGTGGATTTTCATGATTCAGAAAATCGAAAGTGACCATCTCATATGATTATGTGCCATGTAAAAGATCCCTTGAGTGCCTGTTTGGCTTGAGTGTTCTCGGCAAAATTAAATTCCTAGAACAAGTTCGCATCGCCGAGCTCAGATGATTCCCTCTGGGGAGGAAACTGGGCGTTAAAATTACTTGCAAAAATTGTTTGGTATCGCCTATATGGTGGCGTACTAAAAAGTGATACCAGCTCTTTGGGAATTAACTAGGTCTGTGCAATGGTAAAAATACCAATCCATAAACCTATTGAAAAAAAAAATGAATTTATAAAAATTTCCTTTAATGTATAAGAGATACAATATGCTAAGAGATAAACACTTTCAACGAGTCTTTTAATAAATACTTTTTAAAGCATGTATAATTTATTTCTATTCATATAAAGTGAAGTGTTAGTATTTTTTGTTTTTCCAGTTTCTTTGCAACCAATTCCTTCCAATTCCTTTCTTGCACGCCCTTTTCAGTTCTTACAAGTTCTTTTCTATTCCTACAATTCCTATTCTGCATTTCTTATTATTCCAAAGCAAATAGTAAGGGAAAGAACTTCGTTGGAACAACAACTGAATGTTGAATATAAGCCAGGAAGTAGGAAAACAATAAACATCACTAATCACAGGAAACATGATAATCCCAGAAAAAGGCACATGAATGTCAAGCATATCAAGAAAGCCTTATAAAGCCTAACAATATTTGAAAAGTTAATTCTGGAATTCACACACACACACACACACAGTTTGAAGGACTTCCAAAATTTCAAAGGTCAACCAACAATAGTTTTACGTCAAGTACTAATATAGTTGGATTCTCTCTGTCTGTGTGTCTCTCTCTCGAAATGTTTTAATTACATATGTAAAGGGGGAGGTGAGGTTCAGCAGAGAACAACAACAGAGCATAAAAATAGAACATAATATGTCATTTTATGGTGCATTTTTAATCATGATTTAAAAATATTTCAGAAAAGAGTTTAAGATTCCGACCTACTTTTCGTATTTTGCAAAAGCGCATAAATGGATAATTTTCATGATATTTAGTGTCACTTAGTTTAAAAAACACATGTAAAAGTTGTTTTTAAGGATATTTTGACAAAAAATTATTTAAATCCATATTTTGGCCAAAAATTTAAATTAAATATTTTTTTTCAAAATGTTCTCCTTTGTAAAAAGCTTCTATTAAATAATATTTTGCCTGTCTATAGCTCAGATCTCTTACAGAGGTCAACTAAATTTTTGAAATATATAACTTAGAAGTGTGGGGTTTTTCCCTATTTTAGACAACAGAGGGGACAATTTTAAGAAAAACACCAATAATTATTTCCCAAATTTATTGGTAACCTGAAAATAAGTGAATTTTTTAGTAATTCTAGTTGAACCCTCGTTTTTGAAAAAAATATTGTTTTAATAAATAAATTTTTGTAAAAAGTCTTAAAACAATTTTAGCATTATTATAACCTGAATGACTTAAATGCATAAAAATATCCATTTATCTTTTAAAATCATGGTTCCGAACGTAGTCGGATACCTTAAGATAGTATGAGATACACTGAAGAAATAAGTTGAAAAATACTGTTTTAGAGCCCTTCTCTGTGTAATTTCTTTTCCTATATAGAGGAGAATATTGTACGATGTTTAATTACAAAAATATATGTATACTCAATAATTCTTAGCAGATTGGTTTTTTATATTGGTATAGCGTAACGTTTATCAAATCAGACAGTGACTTTCTACCAATGCACTATTTTTGTCATGGTTCTTTTCTGCGTCACTAAAATGTTTTGAGGAAGATGGGACACTTTTTTTCTTCTGCTCTAATCTCACAATCTCTGCGTGGAATTACAAATTACTCTTGGGAGTAAACCTACTTTTCTTGCAATCGATCTTTCTGATAATCTCTTTTCTTTCAAACAATTTTTTTTTGTCTTGCGTTCCAATCTTTTTCTGTCAACTGGATAACAAGAAGTTTATGGAGCTTTGATTGTTCAAAATCAGAAAATAAACATTTAATATTTTCAATAAATTTATCATAATTCTTTTTTTAAAATAGAAGACAATTTCAATTTATCTAACTCGATAATGAACGAGGTTTGCTCTTATTTTTTATTCTTCATTTAATATGGTTTCGTTATGCTTTTTTCAATTCCGTTCTCTCTCTCTCTCTCTCTTTCCCTATATATATATATATATATATATATATATATATATATATATATCTTGTTCAAATTTTCAATTGTTAATAAAATACTTTTTATTCATCCATTCAAGTTCAAATACATTTTTTAAACTTGCAGTGGATGACACTTCATGTTTATACAGTTTTTTCAAATATTTATTCTCATTAATTAAATTTTATTTTTTAATTTTAAATTTCTTCTGCGTAATTTCTGACGAAGTTCGAACTAGCACCAATAGATGTTGACAATAAGTTTTTCTAACGAATTATTTTTCGCTTCAAATTTATTTTTTTAACTTGTAGTGGATGATACTTGATGTTAATACAGTTTTGTTCAAATATTAAATCATGAATTAAATTTAATTAACTGAAATAAAATTATTCTTTGTTGAAGTAGGAATTGACTTAAATTTTTTTTATATTACTTGTTTATTCTATATCTTCCATCAAGTCTGTGTTCATTTCCTGAAGTTGGTTTATTCGAATGAGTTAAAAATGAAGTGAACTGCAATTTTCTAGTTTTAATGAAATGGTTGTTTTCAGAGGCGGTTGAAAAGAGAGAACAAATACAATTTGAGCTTATGTCTCTAATAAGATGTATTAAATGCTTTTCCTTTCATTGCAGCTGATGATGAATTAACCTGGGTACATTGAGTCTGGCTTAAAATTCGGACGTAACTAACATCATATCCCTAATATAAACTCACAAATTTATTTAGTTTACTACCTGTGTTTACTTTTTCTCTTCTGTTTAGCTGATTTTTTTTCGTTTTTTCAAGTAGAAAAGCATACTTTTGTTATATCTATCAAAATGAGAAATTACTATATAGTTTGTTCAAGTAAAAATGCACTTTAGTTCATTATCTGTCTTGTTAGTCTGTGTTTAGTTTATAGAATCTTGAACACACGTAATTCATTGAATTGAAAACATAACTTTTACAAGTGGAAAAGTTCATTCTATAGCAGGGGTGTCAAACACGCGTCCCTCCAGTACGTAATTTGCGGCCCGTTGATTGTTCTTAAAATTTTACATATCATGTTTTTAAAGTTTTATAATTTTGAAATTTATTTGAGGTGAGCCTTTTAAACATATAAATCTACAATATATCTGCCTCTTACCTGTTCTTGTTTTAAAAGAAATCCTTTTTAATAATAGAATTGATCTTTAGATTAAAAATATTTTTTTACATTTTATTAAACGTTTTCATTTGATTTTACTATAATAAATTACATTTTATTAAATTCTGAAATGCATTATATGCATATATTTAACTATGGATGGTACATCTATTCTTCGTGTGTGCGACTTTTCCTTCTCTGTTTGTCCAATCAGCAAGAGGCAGTTAGAGATGTTTTTTAAAGTTTAAAAAATATTCAAGACGGTTAAGATAAAGGGTAGTGTATACTTAATCGTTTCCGAATAAAAGGGCATTTTGATTATTTTTATTCATATTAAACTAAAAAGTTATTTAAAAAGACATGTAATAAAATTTCAACAATGAGTAAAGAAATATCAATTCAAGAGGAACTTCGTTATTTTTTAGATTATTAGTTATTTCTAGTTATTTTCTTATGACACAAATCATGAAGCAAACTATATATGACCAATACTTTGCAAAACTTCGTGAAGACAAGTCAGAACTGAGATCAATTCTTTAAAAACAATAAAGTGTACTCATTAAATTTGTTGCAGAATATACAGTTGGTTTGTCTTGCATGATGGTGTACTTATCATGGCCGGTATTACTCGAGGAGTTGTTGCAAGATTAAAAGAAACATGCAAACAGCATGGCAATAATAATTTTGCACAGTTTTATAGTATTATTCATTGACAGGTACTATGCTCCAAAGTTTTAAATATAGGACATGCTTTAAAAATAGTCTCAAAAATTGTAAATTATATTTGAGAACGTAGACTTAATCTTTGCTTCATTTCTGGAAGACAAATAATGTGAATGCAACAATATACGATATAAAACGGAAGTTCAATGTCTTTCAAATCATAATGTGTTAAAACCATTCTTCACATTGCTGGACGAAATTGCAGACTTCCAGGAAACAAAAATTATGATTGTGTTGAATTAAAAGATGGACAATGGATAAAGGACCTGATTTTCTCAGTTGATATTACTAGTCATCTTAATCAACTTAATTTTAAACTTGAAGGCGAAAATTCTGTTGTTTCAATTCTATTTGATAATATTAAATATTATTACTTCGGTGAAAATAAATACAGAAATAAAACTAGTTTTACTTTAAAAGCTGTCAATAGCTATTGATTAAATCCCATAAATTAAAATTTACTGAATAGGCTCACTAAATTAAATTGTTAGAAATGGAATTATAGATCGTAGATTTTTTTCTGATTTTAAAAGCTGTCAGTTACAATTTCGCACTTTTACCTGACCTCTAACTATCGATATTGAAATGGTTGATGAAAGCTTACATTGGAATTAATTGAAATCCAATGTCATTCTTTGTTAAGATCTATGAAAGTAGGAATTCTAGGTTTTTATACACATTTCTAAGTGAGTGAGTGGGTGAATGAATATTAATGTCGCACTATTCAACTACTCTAGGACTTTTGGCGACGGACCTGTTACACATGAACCTGTTTTGACCTGTCTTGACCCATAATCAAGTGACGAGGCAGACACCTGAGCTGGCATCACCTCTCCTAACTCCCACACCACACCAATGGGAGGATGTTTGAACATCGACAGATTTAACGTGCATCGCCTCCTCTACACGGCGGGTCTTTAGAGGTACTAGGCTCAGACTCATGACACGCCGATCACAATACCGTTATTTTGGCCACTAGGCTACCGAGAACACACACATTTCCAGGAGTAGATCGGTTTCCTAAGATTTATTGTTTGTTATGCAAATAATGGCTAAGTTTGGAAGCACTTATTTATGCGGGCAATTATTTTCGTTAATGAAAAATAGCGAAAATTCAGGAAGGTCAAGATTAAAACAATCAACATTTATCGCCAATTTTAAAAATTGCATTAGTTCAGTATTTTCAATCAAATCTTGATGTTTTACTTTGTGTAAAAAATGATGTCAAATGTTTTCCAAAAAGTAATGATAAATTTAATTTCTTACAATAATTTTTTTTTATAAAGGATGTAAAATATTTATAGTTTAAGTTTAAAAAATAACATGAAATATAAAATGACTACGTATACAATATATTGAGTTTAATAAATGCATAATACGTTATAAAAATTGCATTTTATTGATTTTTTGAAGAACGAAAACATGCGGCCCCCAACTTATAATAAAATAGCCCACGCGGCCTGCAATATCGTATGAGTTTTACATGCCGGTTCTATAGTTATGGTTTATTTATTTTTATATTCTACGTTATTTTGTCGAATTTACTTCATCTATAAGGCCAGTGTTCTTTTTTTGAAAATATTTTCATGGAAATGTTTTAAGAAAAGAAGTGAAATGCAGTTTCTAATTTTGTGTATGATGGCGTTTTTGAATACAGCCGAAAAAAAACTAATATTGTCATGAATAAGATAAATTAATAGCTATTTCTCTTATAAAGAAAATACCAAAAATCCCCTTTTAAATAACAAAGATTTAACTAGAATGAATTTAGAACAATTTTATGATATAGTGAATTCTCTTAAAAGTATATATAACATGTGTTCATGTTTCACTATTTCTGAGTTAATTACTATATTATGTCTACAACAATCCTGAAGCTTATTTTTATCAACCCTATCAAGTTGAGAGCTTGCTAGTTAATTAACTAATAAAAAAGAACGGCTCACATTCCATTTTGTGCGTGTGACTGGCATGTTACAAACTCAGGAGTTACTTGTTTAAATTAACCCTAATAAAGCAAACTTCATAAATGTAGGCTTGACATAGCGCATTTCAGATAGCTCGCACACGTTTGAGCAATCCCATGAGATGTCGGTGGTTGTCAAAGATCATGTCTGCTAAATTCATAGTCGGAGAAATTTGAGTTTAATCATGATTTCAAGTCTATTTCACTACAAATGTGCCGTTTAGAATAATGGTGGCTGCTGTGAATTAAATTCAGTAAGTCATCAAAATATGAAACTTTTTGAAAATGCTGCAAAAATTAGAAAAATTGGCATAGACTTCGTCTCTTCAACGTGTCTAAGAATTTCACGATACTTTTTTTATAGCTTTCTCTTTTTAAAGCTCTTCAGAAATGTAAATTAAAATCAAACACATTTATTTAGAATACTATTTTTGAGAAAGAAAATATTTCTAAACATCTACAACAGTTTTTAATGAAAATAAATTCTACACTAGCTATTAAATCTTTGAATTCGAAAATTTTATAAGCATTTCGGCTTTTCCTTTATTTAAAACCCAGAGAAAACTCATATATCTTGACATTATCTATATTCCTAATAATTATACATATATAAAAAAGGCCCAGTGGTCGAGTCGTAGCATACCGCGCTTCCACACTACAGATCCGGGTTCTATTCTTGGGCTGGGCAAGGTCGACTCAGCCTTTCATCCCTACTGCAGTGGGTCGATAAATGAGTACCAAGCTTTCTTGAGGACTTAAACACTGGAGATCTCGCTTCAGACTGACCACTTGATCGGGACATCTGTTCATGCACCTCAGCGCCCAATGGTCACTTATACTGGGATGGGCACAGTAGGCCCTGGCCCTCATGGGCTGTTGCACCACTGAGTTTGAGTTTTATATTGTATAATACAGCCGGACCTCTATTTAACGAAGTCGCTAAATCCCGAAAAAAAGAAAGGTCGTCAAGTGGAAAATTCGTTAAACAGAGACTCTCTTTCAATATACTTTATAAATAACAAAAAAACGAATTTTAAATTCATAAACACTCTGTATTATTATAAAAAGCAATTATTCACACCTATTTTTGTAAATTATTTATTTTATATATCTTACTCATCAAAAAGAAATCTGCAAAGAAAATGAGGGAAAAAAAAAACCGTTTAGAAATACATTGTATTTTCAACTTTAAAAATAATTTTATATTAAAATTAACGAGTTTTAAAACATTTTCTAAGCCTACAAGTAATTTTAAACGTACATTTTTTATAATTAGTAAATTTAAGTACATATTAGCACATGCGTTCTTAAATTTAATTGCTTTTAAAGTGTATTAGTTTCCCTTAATTTTTGTTTGTTTGGAAGAGTATTTTCTCTCATTATATGCCTCGTATCTTTGAAATGCACTAAAATACCTTTCAGGCGTATTTTCTTGACACTGAAACCCACGTCGAATATTTTCAAATGATTTTATCATTTCATCATCCGAAGAAAATCGTATGTATAAAGAAAATTGTGAAAGTTCTAGGTTCCAAAAAAAGTCCACTAAATAGTGGTTTGTAAAATGAAGGTTCGACTATATATTATAAAAAATAATTTTTGTCATAATAAATAATTATAACGAAGAATGTAATATGTAAAAATAGTATTTATGATAAAATCTATATTTATCATAAAGTTTAAGACACAACAATCAAAAAATTAAAATTTTGGATAATTTTTCACAAAATAATTAAAGAATTAAAAGATGCTAAATCATAGGTTCCCAACCTTTTTTGAATTGTTGCCCCCTTTTCTAGTGAATATTTCGATACTGGCCCCCTTCCACTCCAGAGCAATAAGAGGGTACATAATACATTGTGAAAAAAAATTTTGGGGACAGGGTTTTTTGATTTGCAAACATTTTAATTTTAAAAAGTTTTTTCAAAATTTGTTTGGTTTATCATATTTGTATACTATGTAAAACAGTTTTGTGCCAAAATTTCATAAAAGCTATCCATTTAATTTTTTTAAAAAAAAACTTTAAAATTGTGAAGTGATTTTAAAATGCTATTCCTCCTTAAAAAATTTTTCCCACATGCAAAATTTGATTTTCAAGTACATCAAACTATTTTAAAATAAAAAAGTTGGTATGGGTTTTGGATAAAAGGGTGGTATTTGAAAAAATAGTTTTTTTTATGAATCTTTTTGAAAATTCTTAAAATGTATAAATTCTGAGTTCAATTATTTTTAAAAAAGTATTGTTTTGATTTAAAATGCATACCAACTTTTTTACATGACTATTAGCAATGGTAAAAAATTCAAAGCATCAGGAATTTAAAAAAATTAGTATTTTATGAAAAAACTATTATTTTATCTTTACCTAAATAAGGCATTAAAATTTTGGATAATTTTCACAAAATAATAAAAGAATTAAAGTGCTAAATCATAGGTTCAAACTTTTTGGAATTGTTATTTTCTGGTGAATATATCGTACCATTTGATTCTTTAACTCCAGAGCAATAAGAGGGTACATAATACATTGTGGAAACAAGAATTAAATTTCGAAAAATATTATATTACTAACAGAATATATATTTTTTAATTTAGTTTTTTTTCTAAAGCACCCCATTTTTTTTACTTGAAAATCTGAAATAACTATTGCCATGAATATACAATCTTAATACATGCAATCAACATAAGGTAATCAGTGTTTGTAAGTTTACTTTTGTTAGTTCGTAATCAGAGTGTTTTTTTAGTCTTTTTCAGACTACATTTGGTCAATCTGCCCATGCCCCACCATACCATCTCAAAACCCCTTAACTTACTCTGGGTCTTTTACTGCTCCCTAAAGCCTCAAACACCCACAAGGGGGCGTTATCGCCCACGTTACGAACTTATGTGCTAAATGAAAGCTAAATGTTGTCAAAGATAGATGAGAAACTTTTTAGCGTTTCTTTGTGGTTGTCTGTAGAACTATTTTCACTGCAACAAGTAATTGCGTGCAGAGAAGCCCAGTAAAAATTTTCTTTTCGCCCATTTCGTTTCCTTTTTAACTTTAATACGCTATTCATTGATTTGTGTGATAAAACTGCAATAGTACTGCTTCTTATATCATTTTCTACAAATAATTTCCTAAGTAAATTTTTAATGCTATTTAACTAAAAAAGTTTTGATATATTTTTTTATCATGTTAATTCTATTTGCTGTATGTAGGATTTGTGTTAATTTTTAATGTTTTCTTGCTGACAAAAATTTAAGAATAAATGTTTTATTAGAGAATATAGAGTGTTTTCCTTTTTTAAAGCAATTCTCTGAAGTAAGAATGCAATCTAGGAATTTAAAAACGAAAACATTAATTATTAGACTTCGAAATTGTATTGCGAATTAATATAGAGCTCCCACAAAAGAAATTTTTCATTTTAATATTTCATTTCACATGAATTATATATAAAAAAGAGGAAAAATAAATATTAAACATGATGAGATTTTGAAACAAATTTTCTTGACATTCAAATCTATTTAAAAAGATATGGAGCAATGTTTTAATGTTTGGAATAAAATTAATTGTTTTTATCAGTACCCAAAACAAAATTTCAACGAATGATTATTGAAATATACTAAAAGAGTTATTTATTTAATCTTTTTTCCAAAATTAGAAGTCACTATTTGTAATTGTTCAAACAAAATCTCTCTCTCTCTCTCGTTAAACTTTTTTTTATTAAAAAACTAGCAAGTATACCCGTTCTTTGCACGGGCGAATTGAAAAATAATAAAACTACAGAGATTGAAGGAAAAATAAAATTTTTTATGCTTTAAATTTAACTGAATAGCAAATTAAAAGAAAAAAGGATTATTTTTTTTAGCGTATCTCTGCTCACAAAAATATATAAAAATTTCCAAATTTGAAACCTATAGGTCTAATAGTTGAAAAAAAAGGATTTTTATCTATAACGTCCCCGTAACACCCATAAGGGTTGACTTTTGAAAAGCCCCTTCTTATAAGATTCTGCAAAAGTTATATATGATGGATAATAAACTATGAGATACTGTATAAGTTTTAACGTTTATAATTATAAATTCATAGAAAGAACTATTTGATGAGTGAGTATTTATTAACATCGCACTATAAAACAACACGAAGGCTATTTGCGACGGACACCGTAATTTTGAACACGGTCAAGTGACGAGGACGTCACCTAAGATGGCAGCTCCTATTCAACTACCACACCACATAAAAAAGGACTTTGAGCAACGGTAGATTTAATGTGAATCAGTCCCGCTACACGTCCGGTCTACAGAATTACTAGGGCTCGAACTTATTGCCGTGACCTCTAGGCTACCGCTGCCACAAAAAATGTTTGATGAAGTACCAGTAATGATGGTACAATCAAATAGTTAATTCTTTAAACTAAACCTTTTGGATTTTTTAAACCAATGAGTTATTTTTATTTTTGAATTTACTTGATAATTTTACTTCGGAAGATATTGAAATAAATTTCATAAGAAAATTACCTTTCTTTCATTTTTCAATTCCTTCTATTAGTTCTCTATATTTATATATCTAGTTTTTAAATTTTCAATTGTTAATAAAATTCTTTCTATTCATCCGTTCAAGTCCAAATGCATTTTTTAAAACTTGCAGTGGATGACACTTGATGTTAATGCAGTGTTTTCAAATGAATATTCATTAATTAAACTAAAAGATGAATAAATAGTAATAAACAAAAATAACAGTTCAACAGCATATATTGAAAGGAAAATCGTTTGTTGTGTCTCTGTAATGCAATGGATAGTGCGTTGGACTTCTAATCCAAAGTTCGTGGTTTCGAATCCCACCTGGGATGGCCTAATTTCTGAGAATGTGATTTCTTTTTACTATATACTATATTATTAGAATAATTAAATTTAATTAATGAATAACTAGTAACAAACAAACAAAAATAATCCTTTACCCTAAATAGAAAGGAAAATAGGAAAATGGAAAATTGCAAGGAAAATCGTTTTCTAATTTGTCACTTAATATTGTGATTCTGTCCTTTTCATGTACATATTTATATTAATTGTACTCATAAATAAATAAAAAAAAAAACTAAAATAAAATTTTTCTTTGTTGACCTACGTAGGAATTGACTTAATTTTTTTTTATTTCTTATATTACTTGGTTTTGAATTTGTTTGATAGTTTCGCTTCGGACGATATTGAAAGAAATTTCATAAGAAAATTACTTTTCTTTTATTTTTTATATATATATATACAATATTCATGAATTAATTCTGGAATGTTCTACTACATTTATGTTGTTTGTTAAGTTAACTGGAAACTCATGAAAGTAAAATTAATGGAACAACTTGTGCTTGTTTATCAAACATTTCTCTAAGATAATCTTCAATCAATACCAATCCACTATCATTAATAACCTATTCGCTCACACATGAATCCACAATTATTTCTTCAGTACCACTGAATAGACCCCTGATCAATTCAACGCTCTTGCGATTGGTTGAATTCTTATGGCGCAATCACATCTTGATGAGTTCGTGTCGTGCTTTGGTTAATAGAGAGCAAACTCATCGATCTAGTTTGGAGGCGGGAGCATGCGCAGTGATCAGATCCAGTGGGTGCTTAGCGGGAGCGTGGGAGTTCTGGAAGACACTGCGACAGGTATCTTCCTAGCTTTGCATCCGCATAGGCGTCAAGTACAGTTCCAGTCCTAGAAGCTCAAGGCTTCTTTCTACTCTAGTACTCAAGTACAGTTCCTTTGGGTAAGCTGAAAGAGCTCTTTGACTGTTTTTTAGACCAGTACAGTCCTACGAAATGGGACTGGTGTTATGAATATTGTAGTATAGCTGCAATGTATGTAGACACTGCAGTTTCTTGTTGATATCTATTTATAGATTATCGAATTTTGGATGGAAGACTGGGGATCAGGGGGCTTGTTCGTTGCGTGGTTGTAAAAAAGATTTTTGTTTCCGAGCAGAAACTGAAAAACATTGTAAGGTAGTTGGGTTTTATAGATCTTTTCAGGATCTATTTCCGCCATTAAAATGATTGAAACTTACTTCTTTCTATTGATTTAAAATTTTATTTCTTTGATATATTTTTCGTATCTCATTTGTCTGTTTACGTATGATATACTGATTTTAAAATATTTTTAATTTTCTTAAGTTAAAATTTAATTTATACCACATTTTAAGAACAATTAAAGAATGATGTTGAAATAAAAAAAAAACCCGAAAGCTTTCTCCTTCAATGTATTAAAATGATAAAAAAAATTAAAGACCTTATTCAGATTATAAAATTTTGAATAATTTTTTTTCAATTCTATAAAACGTTAAAGAAATAGAAATAAAATAAAAGAAGCCCAAATTAAAATTGAATGTAACTAAAATAATTTTTTTTTCCAAAAGTCATTTTTGCTTTTCAAAGAAAGAAAGCCATTCGTGAAGCAAAATTTTCTAGGCATTTGATAAAACCTTGTTTACAATATTATTTTATTTTACAAAAACGTATTATGAGAGTTCATTTAGAAAATATCTAAAAATATATTATAAAAATATAAAATGTTCATATATCACCATAAATACCATTTCATACTCTAATCTCTGTAACAATTAAACAAGAAAAACTCCTCTAGTTTGTTTCAGTTTTGGTATAAAATATGGAAGGTAGGTATATTCAAAAAATTATATATTTTAAAATAAACGAACCAAATTCTTGTTCACATAAGATCTGTCTAATGTTCATAAAGATGAAAGTACCATAAAACGAGATCAACCTGTTGAATTATGATGTTTGTATGTGAATTGATACCTATACTTATTTTTTACAGGGGTCTCTGGGGTGGGTGTTAATATTGTCTCGAGGGCTGAAAATATGAACACTTTTCAAAGAGATATAATTCTTTGAAATTAAAATTAAATAATTCAAATCTTTTACACATTATTTATAAAGGCATGAGGTTTCGACGAAGTACAAAATGTTTAAAATATAATCATAATTTTAAAAATTATAAGCGTATGAAAAAATAAGAAACATTTCTGTAATGCTAAATATTAAGTAATTTTTACATTGCACATGCTAGTTTCTAAAATAGTAGCTTTTGACGTATAAAACTTTGTGGAATTAAAAAATGTATCATACTATTTAAGCCCTACCTAATTTTAGTGCTATATATCTTTTATATTTCAAAATATTTGAAAAGTATTAAAAATTTTTTTAAAAAACTTTGAATGAAATTTTTTTATTCTTTGAAAAATATAACTTATTATTCTATTTATATAAAAATAGCTACAGTGTAATAAGGATACATTTAACTTTATAAATCAACTTATTGCTAGTAATTAGAGCTACTGTTTTAGAAAATATCAGGCGCAACGTAAAACTCGATTAATATTTCTTACAGAAATGTTTCTCATTTTCATATGCTTATATTTAAAATTATAATTATATTTCAAACATCTTACACTTTTTTGAAGCCTTATTCCTTTATAAATAATCTGTAAAAGATTCGAATTATTTAATCTTAATTTCAAAGAATTATATCAAGTTGAAAATTGCTTATATTTTCAACCTTCGAGACAAAGTTAACACTCTTAAGATTTTACTTAACTAAAGCTTTACGTTACTGTAATAATGATTATTTTCTGTTATTATATATATATTAATGATGTTAAATGAATACAATGTTTAGTATTTGTTTTATCTTAAATATATTTAAATATTTTCTGCGTTTAATTGTACATATTTATATCTAAACACGACATTATGACGTTGTTAAATTCTTATTGTAATTTAAATATTTATTAATATATTAAACTTTTTTTTTGATTAAGCTACATTATTATACATTGCTCTATACTTCTCATCATTTTTTGTTACTTTTCTTTAAGCTTTAAAATTCGAATGATATTGCTATAAATGTTTCATACTATGGTTGGAAATATTTTCGCCTTTAAAACATGTTTGCTTGTACACTCAAGATAATGAAACAAAAACATATCTATTTAACAAAGAAATTGAGCTTATAAATAAAAGTTAAAACATTTTTAATTAGTATTCGTACAAATTAATTAGGAAAAAGAATTGGGAAAATAACACGTTGATTTGATGGAAATCTGCAAAGGAGAAAAGTACTTTTTTAATTATGAAAAAATTGGGACATTTGCATTCTTTTATTTTTTTCTGTCATAAAATGAAATTCCATTAAAAAAGTACAACGCAGTTCTGTTTGCATTGATGTAGTAGTTGTTGTTGATTCTTATCCCAGATGGGGGTAGCTTAGTTACACCATCTCCATAAAACCAAAAATCGCCAGAAAATTCAAAAATAAAACAAAATTTCCTAAAACCTCGTCAATAGTAAAACTCAACCAATTAAGATTATAACTGGGGATGGCGTGGTCAGCTTTGCGCCAATGACACCTGGAAAGACTTTCCAGCCCAGTTGAAAAGTAAGATATTTGATGTGACCAATAAAAAGCGTGATAGAGCCGTCTGCTGATTTCTAGGTATATTGTGCTGGTGACACCCAGTCTTTTCCCAAAATGCCAAGGGTGGGCAGGCGGTATTCTCCAAAGTGCGTTTAATTCTATTCTTTTAATGGAGAAGAGTTCGTCAAAAGTAAAACAAGTGTTATCCTGCAAGGTGTCAGTAGTGGCAGACTTGGCCAAATTATCAGCTTTCTCGTCAGCTGCTCTATATACTTTGAAAGTATATAGAGCAACGATACTCATCCTGCGGCCCACCGAGACTTTTAAAGTGGCTTGGTCATGGCCCATTGCTCTGAGAAATTCATTTATTTATGAAAATTTGGTGATAAATTCCTTTTTAATAATCCAATACATCAGTTTTGCTTTTTGCTGTGGATGTCATATGGGTAAGAATTGATATCCCTTCCCCCTGATTGGTCATAATAGACAACAGTGGTGTAGAGACCGTTTTATGATTGGAACTAATTCTTAACTATCTTTCATATCTTGTCAGCGAAAAATATTCGAAGAAAATATATCGTTTCAAGACGATTGAGAAGTTAACTATTTTGTAGTGAAAAACAAGCATGGATCAATAATGGTTTGACTTCTCCCGAAAGTGTTGAATTTAAAAAATACCAATAAACAGGAATCGTTCAATTACTCATTTCCTCGAAGATCTCTTTCAAAAGGTGATAAATAAGCTTTCTTCAATAGTTTTTGCAACAGCAATAAAGTGTTATGTCAGTGGTAATAACACAGCGGTAACAAAGACATCCTATGAAATTTGTTATATTATTGGTAATCATTGAAACCGTTTACTGATGCAGAAATTGTGAAGGAATGTTTCATAAATGTATCTAATTTAGTGCTAGTGACAAAAATAAAAAAAATATAAAAAATAATAATTAAAAAAAGCAAAATAGAAGTTAAAATATTTTGATCAATTTTCCACATTTTAAATAAAGCATTAGCAAATAAGCAAAGTCTTAAAGCATTTCTCTCCACCCCTCCATCATTTATTCTCATGTTGCGGCCCGAGGGAAAAACTAAAATACGTATGCCGCCCTAGTGAAATAGCTGGCATATGTATGCGGCCCAGCAGAGAAAAAGGTTGAGTACGCCTGATATAGAGTGTCTAGAAGAAAGTCGATCGACAAGATCCAGAATATTTAGGCTTGTCATATCCCCATCAGTTGTCCGATGAGAAAGGTGCTGTATAGAGGCACGACTGTCGGTTAAAATCCAAATGTCCCTGAAGACAAGTTCAAAAGCCGTGTCAATGAATTACAATCCCTTATATATTGCAATGAGTTCAGACCTAAAACAGAACAGCAGTTATTATTTTTAATCTTAATGTATCCGACTAAGTTCGGAACCGTGATTTTAAAAAGCTCATAAATGGATAATTTCATGACATTTAGTGTCACTTAGATTAGAATACATGTATAAAATTGTTTTAAAGATATTATGAGAAAAAAAATTGCTTAAATACAATATTTTGGCAAAAAATTAACTCAGAATAACCTTTTTAAAACGTTCCCTTTTTATAAAAAATGCTCTTCTATAATAATAATATTTTGTTTATATAAAGTAAAGACTTCTCCAGAGAGTCTGAAGTAGGACCAATTGAAATAATTATCGGCTTTTTTTTCTTAAAATTTCTCCCCTCAGTTGTCGTAAAACATGGATAAATCCACTTCTAAGTTATATATTTCAAAAATTCTAGTTCAGCCTCTGTACAGAGGTCTGAGCTATATACAGGCAAAATATTATTATAACAGAAGTATTTTTCATAAAGGCAAAATATTATTATAACAGAAGTATTTTTCATAAAAGGAGAATGTTTTGAAAATTGATCATTCTATGTTCATTTTTTGTCAAAATATTGTACTTAAATAATTTTTTATTGTAATAATATTCTTAAAACGTATACGTTATACGTGTATATACGTTTATGAAAGTACGTTTACGTTATATACGTTTTCTAATCTAAGTGACACTAAATATCATAAATATTATCCATTTATACGCTTTTGGAAAATCACGGTTCCGAACGTAGTCGGATACTTTAATGTCAAATGTACCATCAGGTGTCTCAATACGCGCACTACTTCCAGAAATACCACCGTCACCCATGCTACCATCAGCATAGATTTTTACTGCTGAATGAGTGATGCCATGAATTGTCTCCAGAGTCATCTGTCTCCTAAATTATTATCTTTCTCTGACCTTTTACACACCCTGGTCACTAGCTCAGTCTGGAAATGTATTCAATCAAAGTCGCTTAAAATAGGAAACGGCATTGCTTGATGTAGTAATTGCTTTAAATATATGAATATGTCTTTGTTGTGTAACTCGTGTATATAATACAAATAATTATTCTTCATTATTAACAAATCTAAAATTGTTTATTATTTTAATTTTTTCAATATTCACACACACACACAAACGTGTTTTCACATTCTTTTTCATAAGCACTAGTTTTGCTTGTGGGCGCAAAAGACAAATGGAGATGATCGTTAACTCGTGGACGGAGTTAGTCGAATTGCAGGTTTGAAATCTAGTGCTATTGAAAACTCAGTGTGTAGAAGGGGTGATGCACGCTAAATCCATCGAGACTCTAGGTCCTTCCGTTGGCATGGTGTGGTAGATTCGAGAGGGAGTGTCATCTTTTTTTTACTTATAATTAAAATTGTGTACAGTCAAACTTCCATATAATGAACCTCTATTTTGCCAACTTTTTCCTGGAACCAAGAACATTTTACTATTTTGTTCATAAAATAACCTCCAAACAGAGAAGTGCAGTTTCTATTTAATGAACTTTTTCACTTGTGATTCGATTTTTTTCTCCTTATTTTGAAAATATTTCTAGACATTTCAAATTATTCTCTCTTTTAACACATTTTGTGGCGATCAAATGGCATTGAACTAGTTTTACCAGGAGTCTAACTCACCTAGGGCAATAAAATTGCCATAATTTTTTTCAAACAAAAAACTCAAATAAAACTAACAGATTTTATCAATTATTAAATTTAGGGACGCATGGAGTAATGTAGGCTTAAAATTACTAGTTATAAAATAATGCATGTTTGAAAAATTATTTGTATGCTTAAAATTAGAAAATGTCATATAAATTAATTACTATTAAATTAAAAAGTATGTTTTAAAGTTGAAAATACAGTGTATTCTGACAATTTTTTTTTTTCTTTTTTTCCTTTTAGATTTCTTTTTTGGGAAAAGGGAATAAAAATAAATGTTAAATTTTAAAAAAAGTATGAAAATTTTTTTTTTAAAAACTATATATATATATATATATTTATATCTTTATCTATATCTATCTATCTATCTATCTATCTCTCTATATATATATATATGTGTGTGTGCGTGTGTGTGTAATGTTTATGATTTTAAAATTGTTTTACAGGGTCTCTAAACTATATTAAAATATGAATCTCTATTTAACAAATTTTCCATATGGGGTTTTTTTGGGTTTTGTTTCTTAAATGAGTCCAGGTATTTGTGAATGATGTTTATAAATTTTCCATAGAGATTATAAAAATAACAGTAAATGTACGAAAGTATATAATTTATATTTATGATAATAGTTTATATATTTAAAATTGTATTAAAATTTGTATTAAAAAAGTTCAAGTTATTAATAACTTATTTTTAAAGTTTAAAATGATTGTTTTTGTTGAAACTTTCATAAAATTTATTCCATAAAATTATTGAAACTATTTTGTTCTTTGTTTTTCTATTTTCTTAATCCCATATATTTCAATAAACTGTTTTAAGTGTAAAAAAAATTATAAGAAAATGCTGCTTAACATTAGCCATATTTCAAAGACATGACTAAAAATTAATAAAATGTTTAAATTTTCAGATGATTAAAAAAATAATTTTCACTTAAGAAGTAGCTTATATTATCTTAGCGTATTGATTATTTCATATTTTAAATTTAATTTCTGCTTACACCCATAATAAAAAAAGAAAAAACAAATATTTGCAATATTTTTGTTTGATATTTTGTATTTTATTGTAATTATGTGCTTGATGAGTTATACCCCTGATGAATTTTTAAAAATGAGATTTTTAATAATATCTGAATTTTCGTTAAATTATTATTCGGAATAACATCCAGTATTTAATAAACAGATGTGTATATTTTTGATCAATTTGAACGATAAGTATACAATTCATTCTATTTTTAAGTTCTAGACTCTAGGTTTCAAAGCTTTCCAATTTGAAAGGGAAGAATTACTTTTTCACGTTAATGATTCTTTCCAATCCCTGTTCTTTTTAAACAAAGTGCTGTGAAACTTGTTCTTCAATATTGGAATAAACAACACAAATAAATGCATATAGTTTGGTTACTTATATAAATATGTGTTATATATATGCACATATATAAATGAGAAAACGTTTAAAGAGATTTATGAAAACCTATTTGATAGTTTTTCTCATGAATAAAGAAAACAAAACTTTTTTATAACATATAATTTGAACTCAGAATTTAATGTATTAAAGCAGTGCTTCTCAAACTTTCAATATTTGCGACCCAATTTTCAGTCATAATTTTCTTCGCACCTCTCCATTTCCATACAATAATAATGTATTGAATTCAATAATAATGTGCTTTGACGTAAAACTACAATATACGGCTTTAATTATAAACCGTACAAATTATCACGATAAGTATTAAATTTTTTATATAATTTTATATATGACAAGTCCGTAGGGGCACTGGTAATTGTTAAACTTGTGTGTTCTTAAGTTGGAGTTGTTAAATTAACTATCAGATACATTGCGCAGTAATGATAAATTTATAAATATACTATATCAGTGTAAATGTGTATTTTATTTTTTATTATGTAATGGAATCTTTGAACTCAACTTTTTTGCCCTTTTTAAAAGGTCAGATTAATTTGAAATATTGTTCACTGGTCTAGGACCGATTACAATACAGGAATTTAATACTTTTGTTCCTTTTTCCCGATCAGGATTATCAGGACTAACGATTTCCCATTTTCAGATCAGATCGCGCATCTGGCGACTAATTCCATTTCCAAATCCCATTTCCAGATTGGGTGACTAATTCCAGATTTGGCAACTTAAAGATTAAGTTACACAATTTAGTTCTATTAATTATAAAAGAGTGTTTATTATTTTTTAAAACTGCAATTTATTACATCAGAATGTATTTTGCTTTGCTTCCTTTTCAGGAAATTAATAAAAATTAATAATATTTTTAAGTAATGTTTTATTTTCGATTTTTCGATTTGATCGCAACCCACTCGTTGGGTTATAACACCCCCTTAGGGCGCGCACCCCACTGTTTGAGAAACGCTGTATTAAAGGAACATTTTCGTTATTTTAACACATTTAAGAAAATTAGACTGTTGATCGTGTTGAAAGCTATTGATGCTCATAAGGGTTTTTTTTTCTGTTTGTTTAATAAAATCACACCATATGTAAATGTAGATACCATTTAAAATTCTATAACAGAAGTTATGTCTTCGCATATTATTTTTTCTTTCGAGGAACACACAATTGATATTTTTAATTTCTACTTTGAATTTTCTCTAATTTGATCCGTCAGCACAAAATACAAAAATTCGAACTCAAAAATATAAAATCCCGAATAGTTAATACTTTTTAACTTTCCAAAACTATTTCTAATTTAATTCAGATCTGCTAAATAACTCACTAAAAGCATGAATCCAAAGCCAGAAAAAGAAAAAGGAAAAAAAAGGAACTCCTCAAAAATGTATTAAGACAAATAAGCTAAATGCGTGATGGAAAAAAATTAAGCTTATTTTAATGCGATATCAACAAAAGGACATACTGAAAGAGAAAAAGTAGCAGATGAACATATAATAATTCAGTGAAGAAGGAACTTGGTTCTACCAGTTGAGGACATGAACAGTAAGAACAGGTTTACTTGGGAGCAGAGAACAGGGTAATATCGAATTTTCAAAAGAACGGGTTTTCTTTTGCTCTGTATCTTTTGTTCGAGTCACGATTGTACCTAAGCTTTCATGTCACATAAAATAGAACGCAGCACATTAAAATAAAAAGACAGGTAACATAGTAACGTATAGTAAGAACAGGTTTATGTGGAAACGGAGAATAGGGTAATATCGAATTTTCAAAAGAATGGGTTTCTTTTGTTTCTTATTTCCTTAGTTCGAGTCACGATTGTACCTAATCTTTCATCTCACATGAAATAGAACGCAGCACATTAAAATAAAATAGACAGGTATCGTAGTAACGTATAGTAAGAACAGGTTTACGTGGGAACAGAGAAAAGGGTAATATCGAATTTTCAAAAGAACGGTTTTTCTTTTGCTCCGTATCTTTTTGTTCGAGTTACGATTATACCTAAGCTTTCATATCGAATAAAACAGAACGCAGCACATTAAAATAAAATAGAGAGGTATCGTAGTAACGTATAGTAAGAACAGGTTTATGTGGAAACGGAGAACAGGGTAATATCGAATTTTCAAAAGAATGTGTTTTCTTTTGATTCCTATTTCCTTAGTTCGAGTCACGATTGTACCTAAGCTTTCCTATTGAATAACATATATTAAAGCACACTAAAATAACATATACATCAAAATCCTAGTGGGGTGTGATGTAGATATTTGGCGAGAGATATGCCAGGGAGTGTGCTCAAATGTTGTTTTTTTAATTTGGTCTTAGTTCAAAATAATGAGATTCATTATTTATTAACTAAATTTTGTGTATTTTAAATAAATACCAAGAAAATTTACATGGAAATATTATAGATTATTAAAAACATCGATGCAAAAATTATAAGCAAATAGTATTTAGTGAATTTGAAGCTTTTAATTAAAAAGAAATCTTTGTTAAATTCAGAAGAAAAATTTTTTTTAACTGTTTTTTTTTTCAGAGAAAATATGTTTTTTTTTTGAAAATCGTATTGAATAATAGATGATTTTCTCATGTAAAAGTATTTTGAATATTTTGGAGAAAGTTTCTAGATCTTCAATGCTGCATTGCCCTAATTACATTTTTAAACGTCTGTAAAATTATCAAGGTGATCATTAACAGTATTTTTATTTTATGGATGTCAGGGTCAGGGATGTCAGTGATCACACACACACACACACACACACACACACACACACACACACACACACACAAAACACACACACACACACACACACACACACACACACACACACACACACACACACACACACACACACACACACACACACACACACACACACACACACACTAATAAAACACTTCTTATTCATCTACTCAAATTCAAATACATTTTTTTAAACTTTTAGTGGATGACACTTGATGTTAATACAGTTTTTTCAAATATTAATTCATTGATTCTATTTAATTAATGAGTAAATAGTAGCAAACAAAAATAATAGTCCAACACCATATATAAAAAGGAAAATCGCTCGTTGTGTCCCTGGGGCAATGGATAGCGCGGAATTTATTCCATAGGTTGGGGGTCCCGGATCCCATCGGGGGGATCCCTAATTTCGTTGACTTCTTTTTTTAATACTATTTTATTGGGAAAAATTCAATTTAATTTAAAGAATAAATAATAACACAAAAAAAAATAATAGTCAACACTATATATAGAAAAGGGAAAAAGGAAACCGCTTTTTTTTTGCCCCCTTATATTGGATTCTGTCACATGCATATATATATTTGTATTAATTGTAACTGTTTAATAAAAAATAACTAAAATAAAATTTTCTTTTTTTAACCTAAGTAGGAATTGCTGAATTTTTTTTTTAAAAAATTTTTTTTTTTATCAGACCACAGATCAAAGATTTTTTGTTGTATTATCTGAAATTATTAAAAGAGATTTTTAATTTTAGTGCTTAATTTAAAATTACGTTCACCACTCACTGCCAAAAACTTCGATTGAAACCAGAATCAATGTTTTTTAAAAATTTACTATAAAAGAAATTAATTACGGGGGGGGGTTTTTGCAAGACTGAAAACATTTTCTACTGCAGTACTACGAAGATAAAAACAGTAGATTCGCAATAGTTTTAAAATTTGATCCTATTATTTTTGTATTTAGTTAAAATATTTAAATGAAATAACAATTCATCTCTAGAAAAAATCCCTTATATATATATATATATATATATATATATATATATTTATATATATATATAAAAAAAAAACCCTTTTTTTGGGACTTACGTATTATCCTCGACCTTTTCCGTAAAAAAAAACCCCTCAATACCGCGATAATTAGCCAATAGTGGAAAACTGTTCCTATCCATGTACAAACACAATAATCTTGCTCCACAGAGTTTGGCGACGTCTTTTAATTTGGTGATGTTTTTTGATTTGGCCAAATTGTGGTTGATGGTATAATACGTAAGTACTATTTACATTTTAATCCTTCATAAGCTTTTGGAGAAATTTTATTTTAAAAGATATAAATTTTATACTGAAGTGTCAATAAATACGATCGATATGCATTTTATAAAGTAAGCCTCAACAAGAGTATTTTCATTTAAATAAAAATAAAAAATAATTTTTTTTTTTTTTTTAAAAATTTCAGTTTTTAACCCAGTGCTCCCAACCACCCTGGAGGTCCTTTTGAATTTTAGCCCCCTGGGGGGGACGCTTTGTTGTTTATTTTTTGATTTTTTGTTTAAAATTTTTTTAGTTAAAAAATTCTAATAAAATATTTTTCCAAAAATGAAAAAAAAGGATTTGGGAATATGTGATTTATAAAGTTCAAATCCGGAAAAGCCCTTTTAAATAAAATGGCAAAGTTTAATTTTTTTAGGCGGAGACAAAATTTTGATCCAGGGGAAACGGGTCGGGAGGGGTTTGGGATCACTTTTAAAACCCCCTTTTAACCTTTTCCCTTTATGACTTTTAGATTAATTTAAAAACCATCCCCTTAAAAAATTAAAAAATTTGAAAACAACTTTAAATAAAAAAATAAAAATGATTTTTAAAAGAAAAAACAATTAAAATTGGGTTAAAATGAAAAAACCCTTTTTTAAAAAAATTGGGGATAGAGGGCGGGGCGAGTTTTTGGAAATCGTATTCAGAGGAGAAATCAAAGCAACAAAGGAAAAATGCCCTTTAGTTTTTGCCAAAGGTTTCCAAAAAACGGAAAAAATAAGAAATATTTTTTAAAATTTAAAATAAAGGGCTTTTTACAAATGTGGGGTCGGGTGATAAGTCGTTCCGAAATTTTATCGGAAAATGGATGTATAAAGTTTGAAAATCGAAGAATCAATTTTTCATGAAGGTACATGAACCCTTTTTTAATTTGACTGCATTTCAAAAGTTTTACAATTTTTGATTTATTAAAATTAAAAAAATTAATTTTTTAAAATTTAGTTTATTTTTAATCAGGAAAAAAATCCCCGAAAAAGAAGAGGGGTATATAAATTTTTAAGAAAAAAAAAAAAAGAGATCTTTTTTTTGAAAACATTTTTTAAAAGAAAGATACCCATTTTTTAACCCAAAAATACTTTTTGAATTTTTTGCTTTTTTTTTTATTCATTTTAATTGTTTTTATTTAAAAAACGCATTTTAATTTTTTATTCAGATATTTCTTCCATCTTTTTATTGAAGGAACGTGAATTTTAAAAAAAGCACACACACACTATTTTTGGGCCCTTTATATATATATTATTTTGCACGTAAGTTTTTTAATTTTTTTATTTTATTTATTTATTTTTTTATTCCTCTCCTTGAGACATTCATTATTGTTCTCTTTTCTAAGCTTCATTTTAATATATTATCAGGTTTTTCTTCCACTTGTTGTATTAGGCTTAACTTTTCAACTTGGTGTTGTTGTTGTTGTTTTTTCCCCTTATTATGTCGAAAGTTTCTGCTGTACGGGGAAGGTAGGATCCGTAAAGCATTGCTAACCCTAATTCGCTGGCCTAATTCAGCGACAGCTTTCGAAATCATAATAGGTCTCCAGTTTAGTCCAAAGACTTCTTTGTATCTACATTTGTTGTGTCTGGTGAATTCCAATTTCTTCCTGCTTTAACACTGTAGGTTCTAGTACTTCTTCACTGTTATTTTATATATATATAGTTTCGTATTATGTAGGCTCCGTTGGTATAGAGGTAGTGTGCCTGCTTCGTCAAACCTAAGGTTGCAGGTTCGATCCTGGCAGGAGTCAATAGATTTTCTAAATGCGAAAATCATAGCCACGCATGTCATATGATTATCTGGCATGTAAAAAGTCTTTAAGTATCAATTTGGCTCTGGAACTCTTGGCAAGAATAAATCACGGCAATATTTAGCCTCCTTGAGTTAAAAAATAATTCAGTCGTAAAAAATTTGGTAACGAGGCCGCAACTAGATGGTGCCACCACGAAATGGTTCTCACATTTGGGGACCTGCCATGTCTTCAGAAGCTAAGTTGCTAAAATGCAGCCCCATTGAAAAATAAATTTTAGTTAAAAGTTTAATTTAAGAAAATGAAACATGTAAAACTGTTGAAAAAGAATTTTATGAATTCAAAATTTTCTTAAAATTTTGTTGGGTTCTGTAAAACTTTAGTTTCAAAATTTTATAGTAGTTTCCAGTAAATTACTTTTTTTTTCAATGCTATCACAACGATTTAAATTTTTACTGTGGAAAATTCTTCGGCAAAACTCTTGGTTTTTTTATTACTTGAAGAAAATTAATGGAGTATCTAATATTTAATTTAGATTTGGTTTTATTATTTTTTACTTCCTAACTTTCAAGGTGTAGGGTTGATTTTCGGTTGCTTGCAGAAACATAATCAAACACTTTTGGCTAAAAACGTCTGCAGCATCATAACTTAGAATTGTTGTCTAGGAAACTAATTGAAATAATAAAATAAAATGTCATCGTTATAAGGTGAATCAATTATTTTTTTTCAGTTTTGAAAAATTCTATATATAATCATTATTTATCTACCTATATCTATCTATCTATCTCTCTCTCTTGGCGCAGCTTAGCCAAAATTGGCTCTTATGCCATAAAACCCTACAGTTCACTCTCTCTCTCTCTCTCTCTCTCTATATATATATATATATATAGTCTAATTCTCTACAAACAAGAAATAAACATCAATCACATTCGAAAAACACATAGACAGCAGGAAAATCACACAATGAAGGAAACATGAGCAACCGAGATTAAAAATTATAAAATGGATGCTGCAG
Source organism: Trichonephila inaurata madagascariensis (assembly GCA_019973955.1). Classification (NCBI taxonomy): domain Eukaryota; kingdom Metazoa; phylum Arthropoda; class Arachnida; order Araneae; family Nephilidae; genus Trichonephila; species Trichonephila inaurata. The sequence goes on from BMAV01021698.1 coordinate 217,322, forward strand.
TATTATAAACATTGCTAACTTAGGACAGCTAATATATAAAATAATTTATATAAAAGTGGAGTTGAACATGTTTTTTTGGCCAGCCAACCTTCCCCCTTTATGTAAATAATACTAAACAAAAACCTATTGAAAGTAATGGATGGGAATATCTAAATCCATTACAAGATAGAGGTAACTTACCTAAAAATTGCCGCGCTAAATCTGAGTGCAATAAATAAGTTATTGCCAGATTATGGACCCTAATGCAGATTCAAAGCATAATATATATATATATTACAAATAATCTTTGAATTATATGATAAGAATGGAAATTGTAATGAAAAGAAATTATTAACATAAATAATGTTTCAGTTTCTATTTGCTTTTAACTTCTAAATGTTCTATAATACATCATATAAACACATAAATATCATTCGGACTGTTATGGAGATAAAAATGCAAATGATACTTTTCAGATACCGAAATTAATTATCGTATAAGAATAGATATAAATCGATAGTTATTTTAGCAGTCCTATTGATAATAGCGTTTAAATGAAAATCTATAAATATTATATGTACTAATTACCCCGAAAATTAATCCCCTATAAAAGAGAGAGATTAGAAATTATTATTTTGCTTTTCATACACATCTTTTGTATTTTGGAAGAATTGTGCAAAAGAATATCTGTATTCACTGCCATTCCCTATTTTTTTATCCTTTTATTGTTAACTATAAATTTTCTGTCAAAGTAACTATTTTTGTAATTGGGAAATATTAAAATAATACTTTTTCTAGCAAATAACTTACTTAAATACTAAGAAAAACTATGCATCCCTTTTTAATAATAATTTAAATATCTTTAAAGTACAATTTTTTAAAATTATCTCCTATAAAAACTTCTAAATGTGCAATAAGAACACTTTTTTATATCGACAAGAAGGGGCTATTTTTAGACGGTTCGATAAGCTCGTAAAAATAGCCACGTTAGCTTGATTTTATCGACAATGTATATTTATCTACTTATCTTAATGTCATGTATAACATAAGAGTTAAAAGTCAAAGCTAACAAAAAAAAAATTCCTTACTTTCTATTTTTATCTCATGTATACATTCTATATATTCTCCTTTAAGGTATCCGACTATCCTAAAACCATAATTTTTTTCAAACATTGACATTTTTTAATGATTTTATTTATGGGTCATCTTATTAGCTTAATAAAAATACCAAGATTTTTTCCCATTCATTGGAACCAAAACTACAAGTGTTTTAATAAAAGAAGATGCCATAACTTTACACAAAATGACAAACTTTAAAATGCGTTTTACTCGAAATGAGTTTTTTTCGAAAAATTCAAACGGGGACACGATTGCTCAAAAGTTTTGAAAATAATTTGCTGAAATTCTTTGTGAATATTTTGTACAACAGTAGAAGTGTTTTGACCTTCAGATTTATCAACCACTGTTTTATTTCGAAATTTACAGTACTTTATGTGAATATAATCACTGTTTTTTTTAAGCAACTTCATACATTCACTAAGATAGAGTGTGCTCTAATTCTTCTAAAAATTAAAATATCTATTATCCTGAAAGTCATTTCAAACATGAATAACAAAGTAATACATTAAAATTGAAAATTGAGAATTTGTTCAAAAATTTTTGTACAGGCGGGTCCCGTTTATTAATTTTGTACTTTTTAACCAGTTTTTCCCCATTTTTAAAATAATAATTTTTGTTATCAATTTTTGATTTTTCCTTAAAATATACTAAATAAATCTAAAAATCAAAAAAATCTCCATATTACATTTTTCAAAAAGGTGCAAAGTGGATCCTTAAGATATTTTTATTTTCTAAATATTATTACATATATTTATATTTTTTTCTGTAATTCATAAAAATACATACTATATTATATTGCATACTAACCAATGAATAAAGTTAGGTTCTCTATATTTCTCCTTCTAAAAAATTTTATAACTTAGCATGACCCTAAAAATTCCCCAAATAGAGAATTTTATTTGCCTTATTTTAGTTGTGTGACTTTCTTAAATATGTGTATAAAAAAATTTGATTAAATTTTAATTACCAGTTTTTTTTAATTTTTTTTAACTGTATGTCGAAAGTACGAAACAGATCATGGATGCTGCAAAAACTCTTTCAGTTTTTTTTTACGCTTTTAAAATTTTTTAAATTTTCCCCGGTTTTAATTTTTATTTTGTATTTTTTTTTAAGGCTTTTTTCAAATATTAAATATAAAGTTTTTACATTTTTTCTGCTTGTTTTGTATAATATGTGTTTTATGATACTGTGCATGGAATATGGATTTATGTGAATAAATGCTTTTTGAAAATCATCAGAGATAGATGTAGGTGTTTGTTTATTGTTTTATCTTTTCCCAAACACGAAAAAAAAATTTTTAAAAAAAAAATTCACTGATATAAATCCATGCACAGAATTATGGGGAACATTCAAAATTTGGGAAAATTTTTTTAAAGAAAATTTTAAAGTTTTTAAATTAATATTAAGTAAAATTTTTTAAATTAAAAAAATTTTAAATTAATATTAAGTAAGAATTTTAAATTAATATTAAGTAAGAATTTTAAATTAATATTAAGTAAGAATTTTAAATTAATATTAAGTAAGAATTTTAGTATTAAGTAAAATTTAAATTAATATTATGTAAAAAATTTAAAATTTTCAAAAACTTTTAAAAAATTAAAATTTAAAGTAATTGTGTTTTAAAGGGGCCCGGGGTGAAATTTTTTGAGGTTGAAAATATAAAACCCCAAACAGGTATAATTTTTTAAAAAAATCATTAATATTGAATCTTTTAAAATTTTTTATGTATAGGGCTTCAAAAAATATAAAATGTTTAAAATATAATCATAATTTTAAAAATCATGATATAAAATTTTATGATAAATATTGTATTTTTTTTTGGGACGCTTTTTTTAAAAAAGTTTTTTTATAGTATAAGTTGAATAATAAAAGTTAAATGTATTCTCATTACACTTTGCTATTTTTTTATAAAAGTAATAACTTTTATATTTTAAAAAAAAAAAAAAATACATTTTTAAAAAAAAATTTAAAAAAAATTTCAATGTTTACAAATATTTTGAAATACAAAAAAACATATAATATAAAAATTTGGAGGTTAAAGGTATGATATTTTATAATTCTATAAATTTTTTCAGATACTACTATTTTGAAAATGCGTGCGCAACAAAAAAAAAATATTAAAATTTATAAAGAATTTTTTATGCTTTTGATTTTTTTAAAAATTTTGATTATATTTTAAAATTTTATTTTTTTCGAAGCCCATTCTTTTATAAAAAAAAAGATTGAAATTAAATTTAAAATTTTAATTATACCTGTTTGAAAATTGTTTATATTTTCAGACCCCTAGAAAATTTAACACCCCTGAGACCCCTTAAAATTATTTGTTCCTTTATTATATCAATACCATGCACAGAATTGTAAGGAACGCTACTAAAAAATTGTTAAAAAAAGGTTAAAATTTATAAAAGTAGTAATAATTTTAAAATGTTGAAATATTTTTAAGAAATTAAAATTTGAAAAAAATTGTTTATTTAAAATCGGTGTTTTCCCCTGAAATGTTTATTTTTATATGTGTTCAAATAGAATACATGTAAACATTTTAATATAAATGCATAAAATTAAAAAATATGTGTACAGTACCGTGTCTCCTTAAAAATATGAAAAAAAAACATGTTTTAATAACTTTATGCTCATTTATTAGAACCGAGTCTTTTTTCGCTAATGCGGAAGTTTTTGTATTAATTTCTGTTAATAACTTCTGTAATTAATTTTTATCATTTATATTTTGCACATGGGAAAAATAATCAAATTTATTAAGATGTTTCCGCACGTATAAGACCTTTTAATGTTTTTTTATAACATTGAGATTATAAATTTTCCTCTTACTTTAATATTCACAACAAGCCAAGTAGAATCTTTATGCGGGTCTTAGTTTGTTCATTACTAATACAGAACGTATAAACTGTTAAAGCTACGACATTTCTACGATGTTACTCTGGTCCTAAGGGAAAATAAACAATAGGAAAAGCAATATATTCGCCTTAAAACAATTTCCTTAAAAATTGAACATCTAAATCAAATAAAATTATATTTCTGAAGAAAAAAAAGTAACACACACACAAAAAAATGATAAAATGTCAAAGAAAATACGATTTCCGACTGGGGAAAGCAAATTCCATTAAAAATTTAAATACAAGTCCACGCATTTGGAAATCCAACGAAGCTTAAAAGCTTTTATATATGTCCCTGATAATTCCTTTAAATTCTATTTTTACCAAACAAACTACTAAAATGATTTTGAGCAGAAAAAGCTTATTCGAATTCCAATCAAAAAATTCAATTCGAACTGAAATGAACCGATGGAATCGAACAAGAAACGTCTTCTTCGAAAATAAATTCTAATTTATTTTTGTGTTTGAAAGAAAATTTTCAACGGAAAAAAACAACATTTGGAATCGAACGAATATTAAGGTCTGCATTTATTCTACATTATTTCCAATTCAATTAAATTCGAACCTAAAATAAATAATACTTGTATCATCAAGATATATTTTATCGTTTGGTTTTAATATCTTGTCACGGTTCATTATTTTAATTCAGAGTATTTTGTGAAAAAATAACTAGTTATTATTTCTTCTGGGGGAGTGTTTAAATAACGATCAAACTTATTTACAGAGGGAGTATTTTCTTAAATAAATACGCTTATTAAATCAAGTTGAAGAAGATTTATTATTAAATGAGTAATCCTGAGTACTTCATTAAATCTCTTGCTGCTCAGTAATTTCGAATTTTACGATTTCCATTTTGCAGCGCTCTGTATTTAAACTAACAATCCCCGTTTCTTGAAGCGTATCAAAATATGAAATATCCAATTATAAGGAGTCCTAGATTTATTGGAATATATTTGAATAGATAAAGACCAATTTAAGCTGTATCAATTGCAAAATATCAGTGCATTACCTCCTCAGGGATTTTAAATGAGAATTCTAGACTTAATAAGATCATTTATACTGTTGGCAACTTTCGAGCAATTCTAAGTATGGACATTTTCTAAATGGAAGACTTTTAATGATTGAAATACTTCATTTTTCTTTTTCTGTTTTAAGACTTATTACGCTACATTATGTGTTGCATAAGAGGAAAATTTATTGATTTTTTAGATGGTTATAACATGTTAAAAAGATTTCACTTCATGGATTAAATTTAAAAGTTTCATTTAAAAGATTGTTTGAACTGAAACGAATTTCTGAGTTATTTCTGTTTTGATTCTTTATTAGAAAACATTTTTAATGATGGAAATATTGTATATTATGAAGAGAAAAAGGAGTATAAGTTTGCCGTATAGGGAAAAAACAAATATAAAATTCCCTATACAGAGCATAACAAATACAAAACCCTTAATTAGGGAATAACGAAACTAATAATTTTCCTGTGCAAGAAAATGAATGAAGCTTTGAATTTAGATATAAAAAGGTACATAATGAAACAAAATGCCGGAATAATTTTCTTGACCTTTTTATGAGCTAAATACTTTAATTGCCAATTTAAAGTTAAATATATTTATTTTTTAAAGAAAAAATTCCAATATTTTCTCCATCATCATTTTATTTTTTTTAATAGCTGAAATTTTGTTTGGCGTATTTCTAATTTTAAAATAAAGATATCTTTGTTGAAAGCATAATTTTCTAATGAATGCTGTTATATATTTTCTAAACAACAGAAATTGTTATTTATTTTTTTCTTAAATGTGATTTTGTAACATAAAAAAGATCCCTTCCCCTTTCCCTTTCCCGTGGGGATTGAGAATTTTGGGCCCCAGCAAAGTCAGGTTTGGGGGAATGACCTTACAAAGGGTTCGTATTTTACGTCAGCCAAGCTTTAGGCCCTCTAGAATCCTGGGCCCCCAAATGGGGTTTCGGGGGGGGAATTACCCTCTGCCGTTGTTCGGAGGCAATTTATTAAAAAATCAAATCACTCGTCAGCAGTGATATTTAAAATGTGTTAACTTGTGGCGCCCTCCTTTAAACATTTCAGAAACGTTTTCATTTCTCTTCTTTTATAATTTCCTAATGTAATTTTTAACTAAGTTCTTCTCTCACCTAAAAAAAACTAGTTAAAAATTGAATAGTGGGAAAAGTATTAATTTAATTTTTGTCATGATGTTTAATTTCGCCTAACTCATTTGTAATCTTTTAATTTTTATTAGGGGTTTATATTTAAATAACTTCTAAATACCTGCTTAGTTTTTTTTTTAAAATTATCAATGCGTTAAAAAATAAAACTGTAATGGACGGAAATTCCTTTAATTTCCTAAAATGCTTTAACTCGAACTTTTATCCCAGATTTCTATTTTGACCTGACTTTTTTTGACAGATGCATAACGCATCAGTCATATATTAATATTACCGAATGATTAATGTTAAAATAAATTATAAGTGTTAAAATATATCAAAACTATATTTTTAAAAGTTAATAATAAATAAAATTGGGATCTCAACAGCAAGATAAAAAAAATTTGTCATTTTAATTCAGCTGAAATGATTTATAAAAGTTTCGATGCATTTTTTTTTAAAAAGGTTTTTTTGAGGGAAAGAACATAACACGAAATATAAAAACTAATGATTTACCCCTTGACATGTTGTAAAGGGGTTTAAAAGAAAATTCGATCTCAAACAATTTAAAAACAACTATGATAATCACAAAAATTGCTTTAGAAAATATATTCAATCCTATTTTTGGTAAAATTTTACATGTTAGGTAGTTTTTTTTTAGTTATGATAATATATTATTCCATCAAAACTTTTGCGAAATATTTCCAAAAACTTTTTTTGTATGTTACTCTACAGAAAAATTTCATCATTTCACTAAATTGATTTCCATAAGAATATGTGTTTTACATTAAATATAAGTGTTTTCAATACAAGCTTTACTTCTTTCTAAGGGAATTAAGTTATAATTTTTTTCTCATTAAAATTCATGTTATAATTATTTTATAAATTTCTTTTACGTACAGGTTTGAAGGCACAAATCTTCGTAATTATGTTATGACAAACTCCGAAAGACAGAGATAATTAATATAGATTGTCAAAAGAATAAAGTAAAAAGAAAAAATTAATTAAATTATGATTGCAAATATTGCAAACCTTTTTAGCAATTATTTTAGTACAATAATATTTGCATAAATAAAAAAAAGTTATATATTCCTAAAAAATAATCTCCCAAATAAAATTTTGAAAAAAACTTTTTGGGATTTATTCTCTTTTCTAAATTAATTATTTTTTTAAAAAATAAAATATTATATATTTCTTAGTATTTCCATTTTCTTAATATAATTACTTCATTTTTTTCTTTTATCGAAATGGAATTATCAACATCTTTTTAATTGTAGGATTTAGAATAAAAAAATAAGCAAAAGAATTTTAATTATTTTCTTTTAAAATGAATGCTTAAACATTGTAACGAAACAAACGAGGGCTGGGGTTTTTGGGCTCAAATTTTGAAACACTCAAGCTGCGAGGACGACACCCGAAATGGTACCCACTTTCTAAATATTCACACTGCACCAACGTGGGGCTTTTAGCCCCGACGTTTCATATATCAACCCTTTCCGGGGGACTGGGGTGGGAATACTAATGGCCAAACCGGTGGGGTTTGTTTCTGATAGGCCCAGCCATGGCTCTTGACAAAAAATTAATTATTTAGGGATCCCACTACGTCCGGGATGATTTTGGGTTTGGGAAAAATTTTTTATTTAGTGTTACTTAGATTAGAAAAATAAAATTGTTTTAAGAATAGTATTACAAAAAAATTTTTTTAAGTTCAATTTTTGAAAAAATGAAATAAGACCCCAAAAAATTTTTTTTGCAAAAAAGTTTATTATAATATTTGCCTATATTTGACCTCTGCAGAGGCTCAACAATAAATTTTTAAAATATAACTAGAAGTGGTTTACCATTTTTAAACAAAACAGAGGGGGAAATTTTAAGAGAAAAACGGCATAAATTATTTTATTGGGTTGAACTTGAAAATAATGTGAATTTTTCAAAATCATATTGACCCCCAAAATGTTTCCCCATATACAGGGGAAAAAATTTTTTTAAAAGAAAATTTTTAAAAAGGAGAAATTTTGAAAAAAAATTTTTAATTAATTTTTTTTCGAAATATTTATTTAAAAAAATTTTTTGTCTTTCTTTAAAAAATTTTATACGGGTTTTTATCTAATGACACTAAATATCTTGAAAATTATCCATTTATGCACTTTTTAAAATCAAGGTTAAGAACGTAGTCGGATACCTTAAGATTAATGCACTAAAAATTTAGTGGGAAGTTATATCAATCAGGCAACAAATCTATCAATTTGCTTTTCTTGATGGTAAAATGTAAGCAAAAGGCTTGATCATGGAAAATCGAAACTACCCTATAACTCATTAAAAGATGTGTGGCGGTGTGATATCTATATGAACTAGTACCAACATCACGCGAAGACGATCGTTTTGGCGTGATCGGTTACGTACTAGCTTTCAGAACGGAAGGTACCCAGAACGAACCTTCCTCCTTCATTGGTGACCCTGGCCATGCAAAGGAACCGCACTCATCGTGCGCCGCAGTCCTGGCGCCATCTATCCACACCAAAAGCAACTAAGCCGTCAAACATTGACGCAAAATAAGCCGTTACTTCTCAAAGTCGTCTCACACAAATGACGCAATCAAACCTTCTCACACATGACGCAATTCTCAAAGCCGTCTCGCACGAATGACGCAACCCACCAAGTGACGCAACTGCTTACATGCTCGCTACGAATATGGTATCGTTTGTTCGCCTATTCGCCGAAACACTGGTAGGGGAGTATGTGGCGGTGTGATATCTATATGAACTAGTACCAACATCAAGCGAAGACGATCGTTTTGGCATGATCGGTTACGTACTCGCGTTCGCGGAACGGAAGGTACTCAGAACGAACCTTCCTCCTTCAGATGCATTGAAGCAAACATTTCTTGTGCGTGTTTGATTAAAAGGTTAATATAGTATTAAAGTAAAAGGCCTCCCCCAAAGAAGAGTTTTAATATTTTGATTAATTTTGCTTTGTCCAATGTCGCTTTGGTCTTATTGTGTCTCTCCTCCCCCCGTTATCTTCATGGTGCAGCCCACGTGAAATACCGGTCATATATATGTGGCTCGCCGAGAATAAAGGTTGAGTACCCCTGGTCTAGTATTTATGGTCACGAACTCGTTGCCGGCTCGTCTTGAGTTCGAACCGTAGTGGCACTAAAGACCCGTTGTATAGAATAGATGATGCACGTTAAAACTGTCAGCGCTCCCATTGGCGCTTTACGGTAGTTTCGAAAGAAGGGTGTGAGCTCGGTGTCGTTCTTGCAACCTGAACGAGCTTCAAAGTTACGTGGTCCTTCGTTAATAACACTCGTATTGCTTTATAGTGTGACGTAAATAAACACGCTGAAACGGTACTTTTTAATATGGTGCTTAGCTGATCCATCGCATTCTGCCGGTGGCGTAACCTTCACCTCACAATCCCGCATTGCTAGGGGCCCAAAGCCTAAGTGACACCAAGTAGCAAATCTTAGTGAGATCTGACTTGGGGTCCAAAACCTGACTTTGCAGGCGGGCCCTAATATTCTTCGTTACGCCACTGCATTCTGCGTAATGTTGTGACGGGCTTTGTCGGAATTTCATACAAATCCTCTTGGGGAATCTTTGGGGCCAGAATTGAGTTATTTCATAATCCAATCCTCTCAAAACGAAACCGCGATATGCAGATTATAGTTAATAGATATATAATGGAGCTTTAGTATTCGCGTGGTAGAATAGAAGGAGACAGAAAGCTGAGATGCTGTAGCCGTGAGCTGTTGGTAAGATATTAAATACAGAAGCGTAATTATAGCACGAGCTTTAGCGTGTTAAGGAATAAGGCAGATAAAGATTCTTTGGATGACTTCTCATAAAGATAGTGGTTAGGATTCCAGGCGCTATTTACTTAGAATTTAGAAATACGTTATATCACTCCTGATTGCATCCCTATAGTAAGGCTTGTGTTGTTTGGATCAATATATTGGAATAATTATAAATTAGTTTGATTATGTCTCACTTGAGCGGTCAGTCATTTCCTCCTACAAATCTAGGTCGCGTAGATGAGGAGATGGTACCCCCGGAACGGGGGTATCACAATGTTTTCTGTGGACTGAAGTCGTATTGTTTTATGAGATTTTTCCTGCCATTTTCTGCTTCCTGAAAATCTTTAAATTAATTTTTATGCAGTTGCATGCTGTCTTTTGTTTTAATGAATAAAAACGAAAATCTGATAGCTCATATATACCTGATCACTCATCGGTGGTTTGCCGTGTATTAACAGCTTCGGCAGACAGGAAAAATTAAAGAAGGGTGTGTCTGTGCAAACTTAAGTATCATCTTCGTAAATTGACCAAGATTCAAAATTACGAGATCCGTCACCAATAACCCCGTGTTGCTAATCACCCTTCAATAAGCACCAGGATTCGAACTCACGATAAGACAGAAAACAAAACAGTTATTTTAAAACCTAATACTCCCTTTAAGGTATCCGACTGCGTTCGGAACCGTGATTTTGCAAAAGCGTATAAATGGATAATATTTATGATATTTAGTGTCACTTAGATTAGAAAATTATATAAATTTTTTTAAGAATAGTATTACAATAAAAAATAATTTAAGTACAATATTTTGACAATAAATGAACTTAGAGTAACCCATTTTCAAAATATTATCCTTTTGCGAAAAATGCTTCTATTATAATAATATTTTGCCTGTCTATAGCTCAGACCTCTGTACAGAGGCTCAACTAGAATTTTTGAAATATATAACTTAGAAGTGGGGTTATCCATGTTTTATTACAACAGAGGGAGAAATTTTAAGAAGAAAACACCGATAATTATTTCAATTGGTGATAACTCTGAAAATAATGTGAATTGTTCAAAAATCCTAGTTCAGACTCTCTGGAGAAGTCTTTAATTATATAAGCAAAAAAAAATATTATTTTAGAAGCATTTTTTATAAAAGGAGATTTTGAAAAAACGTTATACTAAGTTACTTTTTTGCCAAAATATTGTACTTAAATAATTTTTTTTGTCAAAATAAACTTAAAACAATTTTATACATATATTCTAATCTAAGTGACACTAAATATCATGAAAATTATCCATTTATGTGCTTTTTTAAAATCACGGTTCCGAACGTAGTCGGATACTTTAAAAAAAAAGTAGTTATAAAGAAAAAAAATCTTGAACCACCATTTTATCTTCAGAACAACGATTTTGATATTAATAAAGAAATTTAAAAGAATATTGGAAGTGATAGAATAATTAAAAACATATTTTTTATTTCCTCTTTAATAGCGACTCGATAAATAAATTTTACCATTTTCTTTCCACAACATCGCTTTCTTCGTTAATTAAAAAAAGAAGAAATGTATCTTTTCTATAGCGTACTACATCACACCAACTTCATTTATCAACAAACCCTTATTATCATAATCCAAAGCTGAAGTATGAAAAGGTCAAACTAAAGTCATTCTTGACGGCTTGTGCGCAGCACGCTTTCAACAGCAGCCTGCTTATCGCTTAGAAAACTGCATTATCTGGCAATATTTTTTACGGCAACGCATAAAAGTTGTTTTCGCAGCGCATGTGGCTTATCACCCAGCGTAACGGATGGGTGGACTAAGGTGTGTGACAGCACCGGAAACAGGGAAGGAGGTGGACTTCCGACTGATATAAATGGAATACATCGTCTGCACTCGGAAGAGTTGAGAGTTTTGATGTGGCCTTTAGGTCACTTTTGAGGAGGAATTATTCATGATATCTCGCTAGAGCCATTTTTGTATGGAACACAAAGTATAAATAAGTTTTTATACTTTGAGCTGGCAGTGTACTGTTGGATGAGTAAATACATAGCACTGATATAGAGTATTTGCTAATGTTTGTAAGGGTATACCACTAATATAGAGTACTTTTACCCCTAGAAAGAGTTAAAATTGGTTTAACTTTGAAGAATCTTCATCGTGAGTAGGTATTGGCCTTTTAGTTGAGTAAGATTTATACCCCGCTTTAGTGGCGTAACTTACACCATGCAATCCTCGCATTGCGGGGGGAGGGAAGATTCCAAGGGGGTTCAAAGTCTATGGTTTTGCAATCCTTTATAAGATTCTTGGGGTCCAAAACCCGACTTTGTAGGGCTAACATTCTCCATTACGCCACTGGATTAAACCATTCAAAAAATACATTTCCAAATAAATGAATACATCAGCAGGAAATGTAAAATTACAAGAAAAAATTATTAAGAGCGCAAATAAAGGAAATTTGATTCATTCTTCAGATTTAATTTTGTTTTAAAATTAGCATTATTCCATTTTCCTTGAGGGGAAGAACCCGATTTAGGAGCGCTTCTCTTCCGGTTACAATTTCATGGTCACCAGTGACGCAACGTACACCCCCGCATCGCGTGGTGGGGGGGCTGGATTCTAGGGGCCCAAAGCCCATGTTGTGTTATGGTTTTGCAATCCTGTGTAAGATCCTGTTTGGGGTCCAAAGCCTGACTTTGCAGGGGGGGCCTTATCTCCGTTACGCCACTGCTCCGCTTGTCTGCATAAAAGTTAAGCCCTGCAGTTATGTGATTTCGTTAGTAATGATATCGTAACCGAGTGGTTATTGTTTCGAACTCGTGACCGGCATTGTCGAGCTGTGAATTCGAAACCTTATGCTACTGAAGACCCGCCGTGTAGAGAGGTCGATGCATGTTAAATCTGCATAGGTTCAAAATCCTCCTGTTGGTGTGGTGTGGTAGTTTGGAAAGGAGGAGCAATATCAGGTTATTTGCCAGTGCTTCAAAATTACGATATTCGTCGCTACTAGCTCTCGTGTAGCTTTATAGTGCGACGCTTAAAAAACACTTCACTCGGAATTGAAGGAATAACCACTTAGGTGATTTATTCAGTTATTAAAAATAGAATGACTTTTCAATTTACCAATCGTATGCGTTCTTTTAATATTCTGAATAATAAAAAATAGCATCCGTGTAATTAATTGAATATTTATTCCGTTTTTACAAAAACAAATTGATATACAAATGAACGAAGTTCAAGAACCAATTTTCCAGTTTGAAAATTTTATAAATACGAGTATTTTATTGTATTTTCATTTTTATTATACCACGAGTAAAGAGTTAATTTTAAAAATCTCACAGTATATTTAGATTTGTGTTAAATGTAATCGCACACTTAAAAGTAATCTACAAAATTTTAAAAGTGAAAATTTATACCTTATTTTCTCAATAGTCTCGAGGGTTTTCAATGAAAATGTTCGTAAAAAGACGTGTTACTTAATTTTAAAAAATGACAGTGAAATCTTTGAAATACTTCTAGCCATTATGTAAAATAAAGATAAAATTAATGTGTATGAAGAGTTAAAAAAACAACAGAAAATTGATGCACAAGGACATCATATAATTTACATCTCACATTTTATATAAAAAATGATAAATCCATAAGAAAATTATAAATTATATTCGAAATCAATTAGAACTCAGATAAAACCTAACCACGCTATATCTACTATCAACAAAATGAAAAAACTTTTTTTCATTTTAAAAAAAGACGTTTTTTCCCCTTGACGTTCTACCAAATTATATGATATTCGAGAAGATTTAAACATTTGAAATTCACAGAAGATATTAATATAAATCTGTATTCTCAACAATTTGTTGATAAGCAAAATGACAAACATATCTTCAACCTAAAAGAAATAGATTCTTTTTTTTTAGAATATTGCATTAATGGAACTATTGATTCTTTTGGTACTTCACTTCATAGCAGAAAAGATTATTACCTCCTATAGAATAACTTATTAAAACTATGGAATAAAGCAAATGGGGTTTTTCCCACGAAACATTCCAATTATATTACAAAAAAAAGGATTATTAAATGTAAAAAAAATATTTTTTTAATGGAGAAATGAAAATAATCTTTTGTTAGAACATAAGAAATAATTGAGAATTTAACGTGGTAAAATTATTGGAAAAATGTTTTCCTCACTGTCAGCTAATTTTCATTGAATTTTTTTAAAATTGATTTAACTATATCAGCGTTAAAAAACCATGAATTCTTTAATTTTTACTTTTGAAAGTCATTATAATTAATAATTTTCTTTTGAAAAATTACTTTTAAAATTAAAAAAATTTTTAAATTAATTAAGAACGGAAAATTTATTTTTTTAATAATTCTTCAATGGCTCGACAGCCCTGGGTTGGCCCTGGCCTTCTCCAGAAGTTTTATCCAGGCATCTCTACTTTTGGCAACTATTTTCCAGTTTTTGACCTTTAAAAGTTTTAGGTCTTTTTCGACACAGTTAATCCATTTTAACGGGGGTCTGCCCCGATGCCTATTTCCCCTGGGCTTTACCAGAAAGATTTTCTTGCAGCAACGATCTTCATTCATTGTAGCCAGATGACCAGCCCATTTAAGTCTCTGTAATTTGACAAATTTTACAATATAAGGTTGTTTGTAAAGTTTGTAGAATTTTTAGTTAGATCTTCCATGATCCATTCACTTGGATCCCACCAAGAATGCAGCGTAAGATCTTTCTTCGAAAATTCCCAAAGCTTCCTCATCACGTAAAGGCAATGGCCAAGTCTTATAAGATCAGGACAGATCTTATAAGACTTTTGTAAAGAAGCAATTTAGATCTTAATTTGAGAAAACTGGATTTTTTAAATAACTCTTCAAGGCATAAAAACATTTATTTGCAGTAATGATTTTTTATAAGTTTTGGGGCCAGCTCACTTCTATTATTTACCTCAATTTCCAAATAGGTAACACTGTTAACTTTTTCAAATTTATAATTGTTAATTTCTATATAACAAAGCTGTAAGTCGGACTTTATAAACAAGGTAAATATTTAGTTTTATTCTCGTTTACAGATAAGTTAATTCTTTTAGCACTTTTTTAATACTAGTGGAATTTAAAATCACAAAAAATAGCAAACTAATATCTTATAAATATGTTAAATATATAAAAGTTTTATAACCTTTTTAAAAAAAATAATAAATAAATAAATAAATATAAATAAATAAATAAATATAAATAAATATAAATAAATATAAATAAATAAATAAATATAAATAAATATAAATAAATAAAATAAATAAAAATAAATATAAATAAATAAATATAAATAAATAAATAAATAAAAAAATAAATATAAATAAAAAGAATAAAAAAATAAACTTTATAATTTTTACTTTTGTCATGTTTTATATTTTTAATGTACCATTTACTAGGCCTAGAAAATAAAAAAATAAACAATTTCTTCTAGAAAAACAAATTTATATATTCTGAATAAGATTTTAAAACTAGATCCTAAAATAAATTTATTCTATTTTATTATCGTCTGCTTCAATCTCACGAAATTTGAAAATTCAGCAATCCATTTTCAAAATAGTTTTCTTTCCTTTGTTCCTAATGGTTACCTATGAAATTTTATACGAATCCATTTCTCTTTTTGAATTCGAATTATATTTCAGGTAGAACAATTGGAAAATGTAATATGAATAGCTCTTAGGAGAAATAACCGTTGTCATGGAAACGGGCGGGAGAAGTTTGCGTCAGATATAGGAAATAACTTAAAATAATTGTTTTGTTCGATATAATGAATTTTCTTTTCTTTTCATTTCGAAATTAAATGAAATCCTTCACATCAGTTTTAAATAAGTTACTGTGCAAGCTAAATCTGCTTTTACATTTTATTCATGCAGATATTAATTTTTTTGTAAAAATGAAAATAAGAAGGATTTAAAAAAAGGTGTGTTTCTTTAATATTAATCCAATTATTAAGAGGTGTAAAAATAGATTAATTTACATTTAACTTAATTTAATACACATATTAAGCACAGATCTTACATAAAAACTAGCTACTAACCATCCTCTTCACTGATTATTTAACGATATTGTGTGACTCTATATTGTTTATGTACGTTATTGATATCTAAATCCTAGAACTAAGCTTTCAATTTCATTCAAAAAAATCCTAACAGCCCTTGCTCTTGATTTAAAAAAGACAGTAGTTGAATTTCCAAAACGGAACAATGTTTACATTTTACACTTGATAGTCTATTTTCTCAAAACCTTTACTTAGCAAATCTGTACGCAACAAAAGAAACGTGCCTATCAAATTTCAAAACTGTGTGTTGAATAGTTCTAAAACGGGAATTATTTTTATCTATAACGCCACCCCAAACCCTCTTTGAGAATATATTTCAGCAAAACCTTTCCTTTGCTGATATCTATTCAACAAAAGAAATATACACTACTAATTAAAATTTAGTTCGTCAAATGAATTAAAAACATGAATTTTTGTCTACAACACACCAATCCCTTATTTGAGAGAGTGATTTTTGGCAAAACTCGCACTTAGCAAGATTTTATCTCAACAAAAGAAATATGCCTGTCAAGTTTCAAATATGTAGGTCTAATAGATCCGGAGATATAATAATGAATGATTAAATGAACGAGTCGCTTTATACATATACACACACACATATATATATATATATATATATATATATATATATATATATATATATATATATATATATATATATATATATATATATATATATATATATATATGTAGGTATGTAAATTTAAATAAAGAAGAGAAACATACAATTTTCACAGTTATTACGCACTTTTATGTGCGTACTACATGCTATTATAATTGTATCAAAATAGTTGGGTTAGTTGAATGCTAAAAATTTTAATTTAGTGCAATAGAATTTTTTTTAAAGAAAGTATACAAAGATAGAAAATTGGAAAAATAGTTCAATAGGAAATATAGTTTTTTAAAAGAGATTTATGTGTTGTATCTAAATTTAAACCTTTCCATATATCTGAATAATATTTTACAGAACCACAAAAATATTAGAATAAACCAGACATTCTGAATATAAAAAAACTTTTTTATCTACAGGGTTATACTTTTTGTAGTAGAAAAAATGGTCTTTCTGACCATTATCAGAAAAAGTATATTTATCTTGCAAAAAATGTAATATACTTTTGTGTTCAAAATATCGTTTACTGATACCAAATATATGTTCTTTATATGGATCCCGGAAATTTATTTTATACCTGAAACTACGAAATATCTCATTTTCTCCCCAAACTATCTTTTTCTTTTATGAAACCACAGAATATATTTATGATTATCTTTGCAATATATTTGTCTTACATATGAACAAGTTGCTTATCTTTTCATATACCTAACGGAAAAAACGTTGAATATTTTCTTCTTAAAGATATATTGGTTTAATATAACTGAACGTTGATACACAAAGAAATTATTAATTTGATATTAGAAATTCTCGAATTTAAACTTAAATTTGAGAAAATTACAACTATTACATTCCTAAATTTGTATTCAGGAATTTAATAGTTTATATTAAATTCTTAAATTTATATTTAATTTGATAACATGTATGATATTTAAATTGCACATAAATTTTTATAATCCTTTATTTACGTGACGTTTAAGTTATAATATAGGTATTGTTTAACTGTAGGTCTTATAATAGCTATAAACATTATACTAAATAAAAATATTTATAGAGAGATTATTTTATATATATATATCCAGAGTTGTAAATTCTTTTAACAGTTATTCAAAAATTTGATTTTGCATCAAATGTGTCACTGAGTATTGTATATAAAAATTCATCTGTACTTCAGGACCCTAATTCAATTCCTACTATTAGCTCACACTCTCTATTTATTTATTTATCTTGGTGGAATTTTCAATCGTTAATAAAATACACTTTAAAGCGCTCAATTGAGCTGAAATTTTATGTACATGATTATTTTAGATGACAATACAATAATTTAATTATAATTAATTAAAATTAATTGATTAAAACTAATTATTTAAAGAATTACAAATACAGCCACGTTGGCATCATTTTTGGCGTTTTGTGTCAAAACTTGAAAATATTTTTTTCTCACGTTTTAAAGCATTCAGTTGAACTGAAATTTTATATACACGATTGTTTTGGATG
Organism: Trichonephila inaurata madagascariensis; assembly: GCA_019973955.1. Lineage (NCBI taxonomy): Eukaryota > Metazoa > Arthropoda > Arachnida > Araneae > Nephilidae > Trichonephila > Trichonephila inaurata. The sequence continues at coordinate 235,449 of BMAV01021698.1, forward strand.
ACAATACGATACTTGAATGATAAATTAATATAATAGACCGGGAAATTAGAGTATTTCTCCACTAATTTCTAGAAGAATCCATAGGGTCCCGAACTCGCCAAATTGGTCGCCAACTTGGCTCCCATTGGTGATGTCAACTTGACTCTATCACCAAGATTTCGCTCAGTTCCCATTGAATCACCGTTATAACGTAAGGGAGAGCGTTGCTTGCGAATAATACAACTTTAACATAAAATAAATATAACATAGAAATATAAAATGCATTACAGATCCGAATACAAATTATTTACGCTATTTTTACACAAAATTTCGTAACAGTATCGTAGCTTGTACACCCTCTCCTAAATCAAATCAGGCAAAAACTCTTTTAAATTTCTCCACCAAAACTTACTAACTTTATCAAAACCAGTTCTTCACAATTCGAAGTATTAAATACTAGAATTATAGAAATTGCATACGCTTCAGTATAATTTTTATTTCTGAACATAATTATATTTTCTTTTAAAATGAATAGCAATTTCTTGGTAGAAGAGGGAGTAAATTCGTGAGTTTTTATTTCCTGAAGTTGAGCAATTACTTCAAAATATGTCTGAAGTGTTTTATTTATGATAGAATTAGCTTTCAATTTCAGAGCTACATTATTAAATATATACAGCCGTAAGAGAATGTTTAGGTAAGAGATCTAGAATATTAAGACATAGCCATCCTGTGATGACTATGTCTAGTAGGATCCGCGTAAGCTAGAGGTGTGGGATTATCTAAATGATGAGACATTTTGGATTCTTAACACAACTTTTTTTTTAAGAATAACTTAAATTACTTAATTCTAATTAACAACTTTCTTAAAATGAGAGTTAACCCAATTAAACCTTATATTTCAAGTCAGATCCCGCAACTAGATCACTTATCTTATTATAATAAATTAACGCTAATCTAACTTCCTATACAAAATATTACCTTTTGTAGAGTCACCTTTTCATCGTTAGGTTTACCTAACGTAATTTTAGATGAGAAGATTCAAACTTTCTTAATCTTTTATTATATATTATGAGATGAACGTATCCTTCTTCCAGGGCTATAGGACTAGCACTTGTCGAATGATTCCACACAAGTTATCTCTAGGCTTTATTCCACACTGTTATCCTAAGGCTTGCTGTTCTTTCTCATAAACCATCCTTTAAAGTATATCTCATTTGCATATTCGATCCGTTTCTCTTTTGTAGTGAAAGTTTTGCCATTAATCGTGGCCGTCAAAGAACTAGTTTGTGTAGAGAAGGACGCGAGCGTCACATAAAATCTGCCACATAAAATTTTCAAAATTAACACTACACCAGACAGCACTGAGAAACAAGGACTATTTGGTAAACCAATTAATTGGTATTTGGGTTGTCCACTTTTAGTAAAAGTCTTAATTAAGAAAACTAACCTATAAGTATGAACTAAGGTTCATAGCTCTTAAATACACTGTCAGGTAAAAAGGAACATGTATCTTGAAATAAGAGACAAAGAAAATGGGTTTATATTAGAGAATTTAATGATCCAATATGTTACTTACATGATATGTATTAACTCGGGATAAATTTACTTAGAACATGTGTTTATTACTGTATTTATTTGAATCTAAGCTGCCATCGATTCTAAGCCGCAACCCAAATTCTCAACAAAATTTTATGATAAATGAAAAAAAGTGTAAAATGGCTTATCAATATACAATTTTAGAAAATTAAAATCAATTTAAAATGAAAACTAATAAGAATGGAATAATTAGTTTTTTATCAGCATTTTAACTTTTAAATACATACATGAACCTGTAGTTACTCTAAATACCCCCTCGAACAATTTTTTCCTTCTATTCTAAGCCGCACCCTATTTTCAGTAGCATTAACATTGGAAAAAAAGTTCTGCTTAGATTCCAGTAATACAGTAATTATTATGATTCTTTTTAAATAACTATGAAAAATGAAAAATAGTTCATTTACTGAATGTTTCTCTAAATTGTAAGGACTATTTGTACATATTTTTTTGTATAATGTACCCCACTTATTTTATAGTAGTTTTGGTGTTATTTTTCTATTGTTGGAACGTTTCTAATTTTAGTGTTGTTTTATAAACTTAAAAGAAAAGATCTAAGTGAAATTTCATGTTCTTTCCATAAAGCTTTATAAAATTCTTCTAAATCTTCAAAACACACTCTTTAAGTAGAAATACATTTCTCATGAATACTCTTAATTGATCGCTATCTTCTTCCATTACCAATTCATTTCTTTATTAGAGACCCCCGCAAAGAAGGAAATAATAAGTATTGCAGGAAAAGCATTATTGCCGCAACACAACCTACGCTGTTTCTATTTTAAGATCAGACGTCCGACGCAGTCGAGGAACTGTCTCATTCTTCCCACGCATGTTGCGGCAGCACAGGACCCCTCCCTCCAGTTTAGTGAGTGGGTGGCGACCACGGGGGTGGTGCTTCGATTCCAGAAAAGGGATTTGCAAATAGAACTTCCGGTAAAATCCAAAACCAGACAGGGGAATTAAGAGGGATTTCCATAGTAGCTTTTTTGTTGTTGTTGTTCCTCATTACTTTTGCTCTTCTATGTGCGTGTCTGTGTTTGTGGAAAATAAGGTTTTAGAAATTGTGGAGCGTTAAGACTTAACAGAGGTGGGAATGGATTTTGAAATTAAAAGGGTGGATGTGTTTTCCGTTACGATTTTCATGATTTTCATTTTTGCTAGAGAGATTTTAGAAGGGTATAACTGTTAATGGAATTTAATTTAAACTTGATGCGGAGTGTGTTTTGTTAAAACAATGGATAAAAAAATGGTTGCGTAGATTCTTTTTTTTTGGTTCTTTACTTTGAGAATGAGCATAATGAATTCTCCCTCAGAGGGATGTTTTAATGATTTTTTACCTTTGGAGAAATATCTTGAATTTATACTTATTTTAAAAAGAACTTAAGAACATCACTTACCGAAAAATATATCTCATTAATTCAAAAACTCTTTTAAATCATCAATTCTTTTTTATTCTTTTTTGCACTGTCTGAAATCGTGCAACTAAAGTAGTTTTGAGGGGAGCTCTAAGGACCAGAAAATCCCTTCATTGAATTATTCCTCTCAAAGCAATTTAATGGATTTCGTTAACGGATTCTTCTGGACACTTATACTTTTTTTTTATCTACAGATCAAATATTTATTATAGCAAAATATTATTTTAAGCTAAAATTCTTTGAACAAAATATGGCTGTTTATAAAAAATTTCCATTTTTATAAATAAAAAAACTTAAAAAAAAAGAAAACCGGTATTAACATATTATCGCAACAATCGCCAACTCGATTAATAACTCGTCAAGTTGGCAACCCCGATTTCTTATGTGTCATACGCTCTGAATTGGCAACCAGGTGCTTCGTTCCATATAATGTTGCCAATAGGTTACGATAATACGTAAGTACCAAGAAAACTATTTGTATCTGATAAACCTTTTCCTTAAGATTCATAATAATTGCACGAATTAATGCTCTGGTGAATTTTTATGCCATATGAATCAAATTTATAACTTATAAATGCAGCATATTATATGAAAGGACAGGACTTGAACTTCTAGGAAGTTTGCTTATCTTTTTCACCCCTATACCACCCCTTTTGGAGTCGATTTACGCAAAACCTCTTCTTAGCGGATCTGTATTCAACAAAAGAAACATGCTTGCCAAATTTAATTCTGTAGGTCTAATCATTCTGGAGATCTCGGGATGAGAGACGAGTCACTTTTCTCCTTTATATATTAGATGATGTACACAAAAGTTAATAAATTTCACTATCTTATGAAAATTAATTCAGAATTCTAAATTTATCTTACTTTCAATATGCGAGTGCTACGAAGAGTACAAAATTTTCACAAAAACTTGAATTTACATAATCCTTAGTATTTATTTTGTTATTGGAAGCGAAATAATTAGTTTGATTTATATATATTTTTATTTTTATATATTATTTATTCTTAAAACAAAAGCAATTGAATGTTTCGAATTTGTATTCCATATGTTATCCATGACGACAAAATTGTAGAATTATCTTTAGAATTCAATCTTATTCGAATAAGTGAAATGCAAATAGTTTTTTTAAACAATAGGTTATGGACATTATTTAGAGCATTCGTCTGTAACCTATGACACGCGTGACAGAATGGGCCCTCTACAAATTTGTCAATTTTTGTTTGTATTGAAGTTGATTTGGAACGGAACTGATTGAACCAAATTCTTCAGAATTATGTAAAGCAAAATTTACGGAATTCAGAAAAAAAATCTGAAAGGCAATGTTCGATAAATCGACAGCTATTGTAAATTGTTGGATGTTATTGCTGGAAAGATTTAACTTTTTGAAGAAAATTGTGTGTGTGTGCATGTACTCTACTTTCCGATTTGGTTTTACACAAATATGGGAACAAATCTTTTCCCATAAGGAAAATATTTCGAGTGCTAAAAGAAGTTGCTTAGCAACTAAACTTTCAGAATTGTGTCAAATTGAAAGTCCCAAATTATACTCCTGATATTAAAATATGAAGAACAGCGGTGCATGGAGAAGGTTCGCATTAAAATATTTTTTTTTATTTAATTATATTAAAGGAACACTTGTGTGTTATATATTGTTTATTTTTTATTTTAAAAAAGATATTTAAAAATACATAATATATGCTTATAAAATTTTTATTTACGTTGAAGGAATAGTTATATTTTGTTGATTATTTTTGTGTTAAAAAGTATCTTTAAGGTATCCAACTACGTTCGGAACCGTGATTTTAAAAAAGCGCATAAATGGATAATTTTCATGATATTTAGTGTCACTTAGATTAGAATACAGCATAAAATTATTTTAAGAACATTTTGACAAAAAAATTATTTAAATTCAATATTTTGACAAAAAATGAACATAGAATGACCCATTTTCAAAATATTTCTTTTATTAAAAATGCTTCTATTATAATAATATTTGCCTGTATATAGCTCAGACCTGTGTACAGAGGCTCAACTATGATTTCTGAAAAATTCACATTACTTTCAGAGTTACAACCCGTTGAAATAATTATCGGCGTTTTTTTCTTAAAATTCTCCCCTCTGTTGTCGTAAAACATGGATAAACCCCACTTCTAAGTTATATATTTCAAAAATTCTAGTTGAACCTCTGTACAGAGGTCTGAGCTATATACAGGCGAAATATTATTATTATAGAAGCATTTTTCACAAAAGGAGAATATTTTGAAATGGGTCATTCTATGTTCATTTTTTGTCAAAATATTGTACTTAAATAATTTTTTATTGTAATACTATTCTTGAAACAATTTTATGTACATTTTCTAATCTATAAGTGACACTAAATATCATAATATTATCCATTTATACGCTTTCGCAAAATACGGTTCCGAACGTAGTCGGATATCTTAAATGATGCATAATTAATATAAAATAAAACTTTAAATTTGTATTCTTCAACTCAATTCCCTAACTTTACATGCATTGCCACGGGAATTGAATTGTTTCAAATATTTCCTTCTATACGGCACTCTAAATTATATTGGGTATAAGGCTGCCGACCCCTGATTTAGAGGATATCGTTAGTAATTATTTAACAGAGTTACATTATCATGTTGCATAACACATTATAATAAAGATGAGTTGAAGCTTAAAATAAAATTTAATATTTTTTCTCTTCCATTTGACAAACATTTTCCTTTCAAGTAGAATTTTTTTTCAACATTAATTCAATTAAGTGAAATAGTACTAGCCTGATTGTAAATATCACAGAGCCCCAAAAACCTTTTCAAGTTTCTAAAACTTTGTTATTGAAACTGTAAAATTGTACAATCTTTCAAACACACTTTTATTAGCTTCACCTGTATGTAATGGAATCTTGAAACTCGATTTTTTATCCACTTTAAAAGGTCTTATTTATTTCGATATTATTCGATAATTCATTATATTTTTTTTAGATTTGGCGACTTACTACATAAACCATTTTCAGATTTGGGGACTAATTCCATATGCTCTTTCTAGATTTGGCGACTAATTCTAGATTTAGAAACTAAAAGATTAAGACGCAACCCTAAAATCAAAAATAGGCTTCTGGTTGATATAAAATAAAACAAAAAAAGTGTTCTTCATGTGAAAAAAGGTAAGGTGGGTGGGTGCGTAGTTTTACTGAAAATCGAAATAAAAAAAAGGACTCGTGCATGTGAATAAAAATAATTTTTGTTCTAACTGCTAAATATTTTTTTATTTTTATAAAGCAATACGTTTAGAAGTGAGGATACGAATTAACATTATAGTAATGCATTTAAAATGGAAGATCCTGCGACTTATTCCAGATTCCATTTCCAGATTTGACGACAAATTCTAGATTTCTCTACTAAAATATTGATTTACAAGCCTAAGGCGAAAACGATTATGATTAGCACAAATGTAACAAACAAACAAAAAAACCAATCTACAATAAAAGCATTTTTTCTTAGATTTTTTAAATTATAAATGGTCATTAGTATGAATTAAATATATTAATAACTATTATATATATATTTATAACTAACGACCAATGTAGATATAAGTAAGTCAGTATCACAATCTAAACAGAAATAAAATTCCAAAAAAAATTTTTAGAAGATGAATCTATAAGAGTCCATTTCTTTCGTTTCCTTCTATGTGATGTTTTTGTTTAAAAGCTCTTTATTTAAAAGCCTCTCTAACGTCTTCAGACAGAGCGATAACACTATCAATATCCCAAAGGAATATCAGATATACAACAAGTTAATGCATCCCTAAGAGAATAAAAGCTTTTCGATGTTATACCCAATGACATATTGATTGATCCCATTTTTTTACCTTTTTAAGATCTCCTCGAATTTCTTCTATCTAAAAGTGAAATCCTGTGTCATATTTTTTGACAGTTTTTACTGGAGTAACTTTAGTAAAAAGGAAAGGAAGTTTTTTTTTACTGTAAAAGGCAGGGGAAAAGAATTTGGTGATTACTTTTTCTTATAAAAAAGATCTAATTTCCTCATTTATAATCAATGCAAATGTTGTTGACTTGGAAATTAGAGCTTTTTTTTTCCAGCAGTTTGCTAAATTAACCTTTAAACGAAATCTTCTTTACCCCTATAGCTTTTAGTTATTTTTAAGTATTTCGTCCAGTTATTTAAATTTTCTTTAATAATATTTATTAAGTTTGGGCTACAAGAGAGAGAGTTAAAAAATTTCTTAATAAAAACATGTCTAGTCTTTTAAGATCAGTATTAACTTACGCACGTGAAGTTTGGTCCATGTCTCGAACAGATGAGAACATGATAAGTATCTAGGAAAGGAAGATTTATTTTTGGAGGAATTCAGGAAAATGACATTTGGCGAAGAAGATCAAATTTTGAGCTCTATCACTTATATAAAAAATCTTATATTGTTAACTTAATCAAAATAAAACGAATTAAATGGGCAGGTCATTATGTCAGAATCGACGAGGACTGCACCACTAAACAAAGTCTTCAATGCCCAATCAATTGGCACACGGAGAAAAGGCAGACTAAATTTAAGATGGATTGATAGCCTAGAAAAAGATCTTCTAGTTTGAACTAAAATTTGGAGAACACTAGCAGGAAGAAGGCTAGTCTGAAAAAGGCTTCTTGAGAAGGCCAAGGCCCTCCCTGGGCTGTCGAGCCACTGAGGAAGAAAGGAAAAACATTTCTTATGTCAAAAAGGAATAATTATCAAAAAATAAAGGATTATTTTTCGCTTAAGAAATCAAATATTTTATCTGTATATCTAAAGGAGAAAAGTGACTCACTCTCCCCCCTCACTCATTCACTGATACCCTCATCACGAAATTTCCGAATATATAACAACTACAGACTTGAAATTTCATAACCATGTTTCTTTTGATGAGCAGAGATTCGGAAAGAACAGGTTTTGCGGAAATTGGCACTGAAGATAGCTGCGGAGGCGTTATAGACAAAAATTCCCGTTTTCGAACTATTAGACCTATTTGATTTGTATGTTTTGTTTGTTGAATGGTGATTCGCAAAGATCTAGTAGAGTGGAAATTGACTCCTTGAGGGATCAAGGGGGCTTTAGAGATTAATAAAAATTCAGTTTAGGGCTATCAGGCTTACAGATCTAAAATTTGGCAAATATGTTTCTTTTGTTGAGTAGAGATTCGCTTAAAAGTAGTTTTCCGAATTCCATTCCGAGGAGAGGGTGTTACTGGGTCATAAAGATTTGCTCAGTAATTCGAATACTATCCTGTTTAGATCGAGAGGCGTGGGTCATAAGAGTAATTTTCAATACAATCGAAGGCTGAATACTTGGACTTAGATATCAATAACATAAAAATATATAATCTTACAACATTATGCAGTACCCTGCGAAGCGTGCGGGGAATTTCTAGTTCTTAATTTGTCAGGATGTTAAATAGTTGATTTAAAACATCACTAACATTTACCAGATTTATCGCTCTTATTATTACTTTTTAAAACACACAATTCTATTTACAACTATACACAACACACGTATACGTATTTGGAGCAATTTTTCTTGAAAGCAACCATTCTGAGCAATTTCTACCTAGTTGCCCTAGCAACGGCTCCGAACAACTTTTCCCCAATGAGCTGAAAGGATTGCTTCGAATAAAAATTGCTTGAAATTCCAGACAATTCGGCTCACTATGTCATAAACAAGATGGCAGTCTCGACTTCGTCAAACGCATCATAAATGGCGTATAATATTTTAAACAGAGTGGTGCTCCATTTCTTTTCAAGACTGTCATCAAAGAGCGAGTAGAATAAAAGAAACAGTATTGGATGTTTATTTTCCGAAGCAGAAAAATAGGCAAGTAATTTTTCCATATAAAGATAGGACGCGGCTGACGTCAGGGCGTATCGTTTTGTTTGCGGCAACCCTTCACCCTCACAGCTTCTTGAAAATTTCCCGAAACGGTTGTTCCAAATATGCGAGTGTGTAAGGCCTATAGGAAGCAACTACCGACATCTTCTTCATCACGTTTCTACATACGTCCTTTTTCCCACTCAAATGAAAAACCAGTTCTACCATCTACAGCAGCGCCCTCTTTTCTGATATAAAGAGAGCTACAAGCCAAGCCTTTACAATAAATGTTATTAATTTGAAAATCAAACGCAGCGTCTATTTAATTTTTTATTGCATTAATCTATTCTTTCTCAAGAAATTTGTTTCGTAAAATTAATATTATTCTGTTTTTTATAAAAAATACTATTTAATTTATGTCTACGGAATCGAAGGAAACTTTTACCAAAACATTTAGTCCCAACGAAAGCGTAAGATTATTTTTTTCATAAAATGAAAGAAAGAAAATCAATATCTACCTTTATTGTGTGTCGTTCCAGTTTCCTAGATTAAAGTCAATAAATGGTATTGATTTAGAAGTGACATAAACTTTTCCGTATTTTGTTGTATTAGATAATCCTTTCTTCCTCAAACATTTTCTGTTAAGTTTTATTCATAGGTCTGAATCACGCAATTCCGTCAATGCAGTAATTGAGTTCTTGCACGACATTCAAGTTTTTGAGATATTTATTATGTGCTCAGAGAAAATTTTCTATAGAGGCTACATATAAAAGTTATTGATTTTGTTAAGAGAGTTTTTTTTTAAAATTCTCTTAACAAGAACTCTCTTTTTTTAAACTTTGATCTTCTTGTTGATTTGCTTATAGAACCTTATCACGTAATGTATTAAATACAACTTAAATATGATATTTTTGCTACTGTAATTTGTTCAAAACGTACGCATGTGAGAAAATACGAAGGTAAAATCATCAATATGAATACACCCATGACTTTTTTAGTGAAAATTTCGAATTTTTTTGGGGGAAATTATCTATCGTACATTGTATATATTAAAAAAGACATATAAAAGCGTAACATATTCTATATAAATATTTCAAAAGATACGCTAAATTTTTTAAGAATGAAATAAATTTAGAAATGATAAAGCTTTGGAAAATTATCAGGAGTGTATAAACAAATTAATTTTCGATAAATTGTAAAAGCTATATTATTTTTATATTATATAAACATTAATTTTATGAAATACCAGTAATTTTGTTTTCATTGAGATTACTAACGATTGTCCATAAGTTATACTTATAACTGTTGTACTTTTAAAACTGTATTAGAAAATAACAAATGGCTATCATTTTTAAAATTGATTTTTTTTTCGGAAAAGTACTTCGTGAATTATCTTTTTATGTGTTGCAAAATATTTATTATTGTGATTTTGATTATATATTATATAATTATATATTATGATTATTATATATTATTTATTATATTGATTTCATGAATGGTAACTTAAAATGGATTTTATTAATTTTAGGCTTGTTTTTAAACTTAAATTTATCAATATATAAAAAGTGTACTATATATTTTCTTAAGAAATGATTAATCAGTAAAAGATTTTTTTTTTAATGATAAAGTTTAAGAAATTACCTGAAGAAATACAATAATCTAAACATAGCATGAAATAGGAAATAATGTATAACTTAAGTCATTTTGCAGCCACATATGTAATAAAATGTATTTTAGTTTTAATAGCATTCATATTTTATTTCTCGAGGAAAGATTATGTAGCAAGTATGTCAAATACCAAAACTCTCCCCTGAATTTTATGCCTTTAATTTTATTGCATTCTGCCAGTTAAAACGAACTTATGCTTTTAATGATTTTATTTCTGTTAGCCATTTTGAATCCATGAATGTAATATTCCATTTGTTGAATTTCTACTTTTTTTCTTCAAATATATCCTTAAGATCGATTTAAATACAAGAAAAGAAAGTTTAGATCAGTAAAAAATTGTAATGTCATCCATGGCATTAATTTTTCCTCCCAGATTCCTGAAAATATTTTTGTCTAATTTCATTATTTGCTTATAGGTTTTTAAATCTTTAAGAAATATTTAGAGATATTCTCAAATACCAGGGAAAGAAATTGTAATTCTTCAGAAACCTCTCTTTTTTTACTTTTTTGAATACATTTATCATATTGAAATCGATGTGCTGTGGGTTTAGGTTTAAAGAGAAAAGACGAATTTCCGTAGGACTAGCATTATGCAATCTTTACTAATGTTTGTTCTTTGAGATGCCCTTTATTGCATATATATCAATACATTATTATCTAGGTTTAACAAAAGTAAAATTTCCATAGAACTAACATTACGCTCATAAATCCAAAATGGCAGATAAACTTAAGTCTTAATTCAAAAATGTACTTTTGCCATAGATAAATGAGTATTGACCTTTTCTTTGAAAATTTGTGAATAGTTCACTCAAATATCTTAAGTGATGATCTTTTTCCTCACTTTCAGACAACAATGTCTTCAAGACGATCTCTGTTTCAGTTGTACGCACTGCTTATCATAGCAGCTGCAGTATCTAGCTTCACGATCGTAAATGCCGAAGAAACCTCCAAATCAGATGAGCATCCTCCCGCTTCGGCTTCGGATGATTCCATCAGTCAAGACGAAAGCAAAGGTATTGTATGACTTTAAACGAGAATTTTATTTGAATAAATTGATTAATCACGTCCGGGTCACCAAATCTGGTTATTTAAAATAACAACATAATAAATAAGTTAGAATATTGCTCAAGTTGTTTAATCGCACCAGTATAATAAAAGAATATGAATTAAATTTTTTTCAACAATTTTCGTCACAAACTACGTGAATGAGCAGGATTTGAGCTGTAAGTAGGGTTTCTGATTTCCCAGTTTTTTCCATTCCCGGAAATTTCCGTGAAATCTCGGAAATGTAATTGTCATTCCCGGGATTCCCAGAAATACATCAAAATTCCAAAACATTTAAAAACAAGTTATTTTTTAATAATATCAGTAACAATTATATAAAATAAGGATACATATAAATCCCCAAATTAAAAAACTCATTCATACATTGCTCCTAAGATACGAAACGAAACGAAATCTGCAGAAAGAAGTATTTAGAAGAAATAAATAATTATTCTGAATATATATATATATATATATATATATTATATATATATATATATATTATATATATATATATATATATATATATATATATATATATATATATATATATATATATATATATATATATATATATATATATATACTTGAAAATGTATTTGATGCTGAAGTATTTGTCTCAATTACTTTCGTTAAATGTATTAATTATTGTATTTAAGAGCTTTTTGTATAACCGCGCTTTTTTGTTTATGGAATTGCTTTATTATTGTTACATGAACATAAATAAATATTAATGTAAGAATCTCACATGAAAGTTTGGTTAAAAAGAAATAATAAATAAGAAAAGTTGCGAAATTGCTTAGAAATATACCCTTACAAACTGTTTGGGGTTCATTCCCTTTTTCAAATTGCTCATTCAATTAAACAGCTCATAATAAAGACCAGCATCCGAAAATTTTTTTAAACAAACAAACAAACAAACGAAGTAAATAATAGTTTTAAGTATTAGCACCAATGGCGCACACAAAGGGGAGGTCCTGGGGTCCGGACCCCCCAAACCCTTGATTTTTTTCCGGGTTGATTATAATTATAAGTATATAGTACATAAAATTTAATTTAAATATTTGTTTTTGATTAATTTTATTAATTAATGCTAATTATTTATTCAATAATTAGTTTTTTACTGTGTTTTTTTCCCGAAAATCGACAAAATCAAAAGAAGCATGATACAAGAATGGTGAAACTTTCACGGCCCTTGAAAGTTTTTTGTGTGCGCTACTGCAGATTATAGATTAGGAATCAAAAACAGGACCAATAGCGGTAAAAATACCTGATGATCAACTGTAGAGTAAAAAAAAGTAGGATTAATTTTTTTTTTTCGAACAGAAGAGATCCCAAGAAGAAATCATGTTTGGCAACCAGCAGAACAAACCTAATGGTCTGGTCATAATGATGGGAATGTCTGAAAAACCCTGACGACAACACCCTCTTATTCCTGACAAAAGGTTCGATCCAAGGGGGAATTGCGACTTTTTCCCCAAACTAAATTTAAAATCATATATTATCATTCAAGGGAAATTGTTTTGTTTTAAATTTGGGAACAATTTTTGGGGATAAGACTTATAAATTTTATTGAATTAGACTTAAGTTCTAAATTTCAAGATGGCGGGTATTTAAAAAAGTTCTTTTATCAAAAATTAATGTTGAAATAATTCGTCTGGTAATGATAAAAAAGGGGAGTTAGCACAAAAGAACTCTTAATACAGAAGAACGCATATTTCGTTTTAGTTAGCAATCAAATACTTTATTTAAATGAAAGGTATGGCAGGAAAAAATCTGTTTGATTAATATTAGTAAAAAAAAGTATTCTATCATGAAAAGGAATAAAAATTAGTAACTTTTTTAAGTTATTATTTGAAAATATTTTTAGGGGCTTAATGAAGAAAAAATATTAAATATCAAAATAAATAAAAGAAAGTCGTATTTTGAAGATTGTTTTCTAATAAAAGGGATTATATAATATTCCAAGAATAAAAATTCGTGTTTTTTTTTTTGGAAAATATCTTTTGCAAATTTATTTTAATTTTTCTCTTAGATCATTCGGTAGTTATATAAATTATGACTACAAATTTTAATTTTATGAATGTATAAATCTTTGCTATTGTTTTTACTGATAACTGTTTCTGTAACTGATTAAAAATGGGTTTGTGAAAAAGGGGAATAATTAAAAAATTTTTTTTTATTATTTTTTTTTGTCTTAGTTTGAAGCGTGATTGGAAAACTTCACCTTTATAGAATAAATTTGAGCAGATGTTTTTAAAAACTTGAAGAGTTTATTCATAAAAATTAAATAAATATTTTGTGTTTCCTTTTTCTGTAACCATTAGGGTTTTTTTATTCGATAATTACACGTCATTCTTCCATTTTTAAAATATATAATTTCCTTTTTTAGTATTTATCTAATATCACGGGCGTACTTGTTCTGAAGGGGCCCCCGTATCAAAACCCCTTGGGGGCCCCTTTCTTAAAAAAACACCCTTTTGGGGGGGTCTGTAGGTACAACGTTGGAGCCCATTTTGGGGCCCCTAAAATGATACCTTGATACGGGGTGTTCACTCTGTCTATTATTCACATTTTCCGTTACCTATCATTAAACATCCAAAAGAATTTTAAAGCTCAAAAAAATTATGAAAAAAAGCGGGTTTAACTGCATAAATTTTTTTAACACCATATTTTAATTTTAAGAAATCTTCATTTTAGCGATTTGTGAGTTGAATGGTATTTCTTTCTCAAAAAAAAAGGTGAAGAACAATCGTCGAATGATGAACCCAAAGATTCGAAGGATGAAAACGAGCCTCTGCCCAAAGGGGAAAAGAAGCGAATGAATGATGATGGGATCAGGTGCTGAAAACTGGTACAACACCATTCCTGTTTCTCCCGGCCCCCATCGGACCTCGCCAACTCTCAAGCGCTGAAGACCATACGTATGTCAATCTCATGCTACATCTAAAATTTTTTGCATGTGAAGCTTTTGATATTTCATTATTTTAATTTCGGTTTCTCCAAACTGGGGGGCCCTGGGGGCCCGGAAATTAACCGTACAGGGGTGGGCAAACATACTGAAAAGTCGAAAACAAAATATTTTTTAAAAAAATTTTTAAAGGGTTTTGCTGACATGTTTTTTAAAAAAGGTATAAATGGATAATATTTATGATATTTTAGGTCACTTAGATTAAAAATGTATATAAAAATTTTTTTAAGAATAGTATTACAATAAAAAATTTTTAAAATTTTAAAATTTTTTTGAAAAAAAATGAACATAAAAGGAAAATTTTTCAAAATATTTTCCTTTTTTAAAAGTTTTTTAAAATAATATTTTGCTGATATATAGATTTCCGTACAGAGGCTCAACAAAGAAATATATAATTAGAAGTGGGTTTATTCATTTTTTACGACAACAGGGGGAAATTTTTAAAAAAAAAACCCCCCGATATTTTCAAATGGTTGTCTAAAAATGTGAATTTTCAAAATCTAGTTGAGCCTCTGTGGGGTCTGAGTATATCGGCAAATATTTTATAAAAAAACTTTTTTTCACAAAAAAAATTTTAAAAAAGGTTATTCAAAGTTAATTTTTGCCGAAATATTAATTTTTAAAAATTTTTTGTAAAAAATTCCCAAAAACAATTTTATACGTTATTCTAATCTAAGTACATTTTAATATCAAAAAAATTATCCATTTATCATTTTAAAATCCCCGGGTTTCCGAAATATCGATATCTTTTTTATGAAAAGTAAACAAACAAAATACATTCTGACATTATAAAAATAAAGTGCACATCTAACTGATAAAACACACTTATAAATTTTAATTTTTACGCATTGTTTTTTTATAATTAATTTTAAAAATACTAAAAAGAACAAGTTTAATAAATACCAGTGACCCCATGGCATGTCATTTATAAAATTATATGCAAAATTAACATATCTTGATAATTTATACAATTTATAACTAATCCCTTTTAAAAACCAATTAAAAATACGCGATCATTTTCCTCATAGGCCCCGTATTTTTTGTTTGGGTTTGGGGGGAAAAAAAAAGCAAATCCTCTGAAAAAAAAATTTTCGCAACACTGTCAAAGGGCTTTTATTGCATTTAAAGCTTTGGAATAATTTTATGGATAGCAGTGCAAAAAAAAGATCTATTCGGAAAAATGATATATATGTCCGGGGCAATTAACGCACTTATGAAACGTTTTATATACGCCGGGGACTAAAGAGATTGAAGTCGTATTGTAGCTATAGTGTCAAAGTATAGTATTACTGAATTCAATAAATTGTTTTGCATGGAGGGGGGGTGATAAAAAATTTTTTTTGAATATTTTTTTTTTTTTTGAAAACAATTATAAAATCCCCCTGCACCACAAAGTATCACACGGGCTTACAGAAAAAAAGTAATAAAAAAACCCCATTCAGGGGGAAAAAAAAAATTGAGGTTAAAAAAAAAATATTTAACAACAAATTCACAGAAATATTTGAAACATTTCTTAGAAAAAGTTTAGAAAAAATTTGGGGGCCAATTTATATTAAGTTTCTTGAAAGCCAGTCTTTGGTTTTTCTTTCTCGGCAAACTTGGAACACAGAAGGGCCTGTTCTACATTTTCCTCGCCTCAATATTTCAATCACAGGAAGATTACGGCTAAATTAAATTTGTTCAAGTAGCTTTTGAAATTACCATGACCAGTGAGAAATTGGGTTATTTTTTTAGTTAGTGTAAAAAAGATGGCAGACAGTTTTATTAAAGGTTTAAAAAATTTCTTTTTTTGCGCCTTTAAGAAAAGGTATTCTTGGTTCCAAGACTAAGATTTTTTTCTTTTGGGTCCTCTTTTGAAAAAGATTTAGGAATATTAAGTCAATGTAATTTGCGCTTGGTTGCAGCCTTTGAAAAATCTATTGAGATTTTTATCTTTTAGGTTTTAAGTTCTTTTTATTGCATTATTTATTAATAAAAATCTTTGAAAATCCAAAAAATATTAATTTAATATTTCAAAAAATTTTAATTTAAAACCTCCTTAATTTTTTAAAGCTTGAATTGAGAATTTTAAAAGATAAAATGATATTCACGTGTTATAATTCTGAAAATTTTAAAAATTTAAAAAAAACTTTGAAAATTTAAAACTATATTTTTAATTTTTTTTCCTTAAAATTCATAGTTTTTTTTTTTATTTCCTTCAAAAAAAAAAAAAAACTTTTTGCAATTGAAATAAATTAAATAATTAACCATGTTTTTTAAAAAAAAATCGAAAAGTATTGAACATTTTTTTTGGGAAAATTATAATTGAAAAAAGGGAAAAAAAACTTTTGGGGTTTAAAAAAATTTTATTCTTTTCACGTAGTTCCGGCTTATAGAATTCGAAGGTAAATTCTATGAAGAAAATAAAATTATCTCGGACGAAGGGGAATCATTCCAAAACCATAATTAAACACAAAGAGAGGAGATTAATTTTTTCGAAAATTATTAAGACACTGAAAGAAAAGGGGAAAAAAAAAAAATTTTTTAAAATTTAATGAATTTTTTTTCCGAAATTGGATTTTCCCAACTTTAAAGAGGCCTTATCCAAGAAATCCCCAAATTTCCCCTTCGCAAGCCCATCGAAAGTTTCCCCCCTAAATGTTTGAAAAAGGGAAAAAAGGAGAATGAATTAAAAAAACAATAATTTAAACTCCGAATTTTTTAAAAAAAAAAAGAGAGAAAATGGTTTTAAAAAAAGAAAAAATTTATATTATAACAAATTATTTTTGTTGGGTTTCTTTGAAATGGATATTTTAAATTTAATTTTGGGCCTAATACATAGTTATATACAGTAGCGCAAAGATTTTCACGGGTGTGTGTCCGAGGTTAAAGTTCACTCATTCTTGTACATCGCCCTTTTGATTTTGTCGTTTTCGAGAAAAAACACAGTAAAAAACTAATAATTCAATAAATAATTAGATAATTTAATAAAATTAATAATTTAAATTTTAAACCATAAATACTTAACAAATTATACATACCATATACTCTAAACTTCCAAATCAATCTGGAAAAACTCCGCATTGGTGACTTCAAGAATTAATCCTAGGCCGTGGACCAGTGGTTATAGCACCTCAAACGTAAACCTGGGTTAAATCTACCGCCAATATCGAGTACAAGCAGACCCTTAAATCGCTAGTTTTTGGGCTGAATACAAGCGGGAACTGGAGAAAAGGATCTCATTCCACATTCAGTTCCAGCCTAAATGTGGAGGAGGAGTATAGGTGGTAAGACGTTAATCGTTAACTTATTTTCCAGCTTAAAACTGTCAATTTTATATAATAAAGCCTACGAAATTACTCTAGCCATTCCACGTATCATGCTTCGTGAACCCATTGTGTCACAGGGGGATGCACCCAAAAGAATTGATGCGAGTCACCATTTTTCACACGATGTCGTCTTCACTGCCATCCAATGCATTTTTTATGCAACATTTTTTAAAAAAGAATGTATTATAGAAGAATGTAAATGAATTATTAAAAAGATTGTTGAACTCTTACAAGCAAAACTTATGTGATTTTGCTTAGACCATCGACATATATTTGTTCATCCGTGTCAAATTTTCATTTTCCGCTACTGTTTTCGTTTTTTTCCTTTTTTTTCCTTGCATGTAGACTTGCCTCCTTTTTCATACTTTCTTTATAGTGAACTCTTCTTGGGGCTATTATCGGATATCCTTGATACTTAGGTGATTAAAAAGCGTATTCAAAAAATTTCCTAAATTCTCGTATCATAGTACGCCAAACATTTTATTTTATTTTGTTGATTTTAAGAACAAAAAATAGTAGAAAGTAAATATTGAATTAATAATTAGCTTTAATTAATAAAATAAATTGGTGATACCAGATACTTAAATTAAAGTTTATGTACTATACACGTAGTATTATCATATATCGAAAAAAAGTCAAGGACTTTGGGGAGGGAGTCCATACCCCTCCCCCCGTGTGCGCCACTGGAAATTGGAGATGTAGATTTTTCCAATCTAAATAATTTGAGGTAATAAGTCTATAAGAAGTTCTTTGAAGATTCTAAGTCATAGTCTAGTGATTCCAAAAGTGGTCTATATGGACCCCCAGGGATCTATGACGACCTGCAGGGGGTCCACGTAGGCGAAAAAATAATTTGGGGTCCATGAGGTGTAAACGGAGGTCTTTTATAGCGGCTGTCATTTTACCAGATACTGACTTTAAATTTAAAAGAAAATTTAATCAAGTGGAAACCAGATTTTACCCATTTAACAGATTTATTTACTAAATTTAATGAGATTAATTTGCAGTAAAGAACATCATAAATTTTATTAAAACAAGGAATATTTCAAGCGTTTCTTTCCAGATTTAAACTAAAGCAGTATAACATTGGAGGTTTTCTCAATTTTGTAAATTTTCCCAATTTGTCACAGACAATCCGACTGGATGTTTTAATCTACGTTCAGCATTTAAATGCCATTTATTCAGATTTTGAAACTAGGTTTGAGAATGATTTTTGACTATGGTTTGTATTACCATAGTCACAATCAATTCATATGGTCACATAAAAAAAATCACATTAAAATAGAAATGGATCTGGAAAAGGCACTAACGAAGATCTTTAAGTACAGTTTAGAAACGGATACAAGCAATTTTGTCTTTAAAAAGACATACCTATTATGGAATATCATGAGAAATCTTTTAATTGCTTTTCTTAGTGAAGAGTTTCAGCACGTTTGCCAATCTCAAATCAAAAAAGGAAAGAAAGGGAAAAAAATGATCATTACTAACATACTAGATTTAGAGTAAAACTTGAAAATTTGTTATTGAAGCGCCAGATTCAACTCTCTCATTAAAACATTTGTTTGTTTTTGAGTTACTTTATGCATTAATTAAATCTTAAATTAATTAACTAAATGTGCTTAAGTTTTAAATACTACTATACTTCAATATAGTGAGTAATTTAATTGTTTTAAAGTAAGTAGGTCTATACAAGAGCTGCTTAAAAAGACATTTAAGCTGATAAATTTGTAAAAATTAAATATTAGGTAAGCAGGGGTCTATCCCAAACCAAAAAACATGGCAAAAGGGTCTATGAGGTAAAAATGTTTGGGAACCTCTGCTATGAGACTATAATATTTAAAAATATAAATAGTTTTGTACAAAAATTTTTTATGATAGTTACATTTTTTCATCAAAATAGGAATCTGTTAAAAAATTGTGATGAGTTTATATTAAATTATGCAAATATATTTTTCCTTCTAAATTAGTTTTCTTTTTCCATTATCTTTGTTGTGGTGAAACTTAATAAGTTATATCACAAACAAAAATGAATTCTTAAGAAAATTTGAGTTTTATAATACTAAAATAGCATAAATTAAGCTGCTTTGTCCTCTATGTATGTGCACGTATGTTAATTAAAATATTAAAAGAATATTTATGGCAATAAAACTCTATTTTTAATAATTTAATGGATGCATAATTTTTTAGACATATTTGGAAAATATAGAAATATTCGTTCCTTTTCATCTGAATAATATTTTTTATTATCATTTAATGACTAAGTCGCATGTAATTAGTAAATTTGAAAATTTAATTATCAGTTTTCAATAAAATTATTTAAAATATCATGACATTAATTGTAAATATTATATATGTGAAATATATTTTTTTCCCATGTGATTCAATTGCTATTGACATAATAATAATTTTTTTCATTTATATTTTGATGATATTAAAAGATTTTAAAGAAAAATAAGTGTAATAAAACACCAGCCATAAATTTGAAAAAGTTCTTATATTAATGTAATTTCTTTGGTATAATCTAAAATTATATATATATATATAATATATAAATTTGATTAACCAATACTTATATAATTTTAATTATTTTTATTCAGTAAATTTCAAAGATAAAATTCTTGCATTTAGTTGAAACAAAATGACACTGAAATATGATATTTGTAAAAATAATTTATGAAACATAATAATGAAAGCGAAATAAAATCATTTTAAAATCTTAGATCTGGAAGCCTTTTTTTTCCCGGAGCAGTTTGCGGGTGCCTTCGTAAGATCATTTTATCATTTTTACAGGTTCTACCTGTGAAGGTCACCAGCACGTAGAAATACTACATAAATATTTTTATTAAATTGTTAAAAAAGGCTATCCCGTATGATATACTTAATTCAATATTCAATTTTAAAACATGTTTTATAAAAAATTATTATTTTTTTTTATATAAGTAAATTTAGTAAATTATTTTAAAAAGAATAATACCCGGATCAACTACTAAATCAGCAAAATTCGTTATACTTAAATAATAATTTCATTTTTGTCTAATATGCAGTTTCTTAAGCTGACATATTGCACAAATCAGTTGCGCACACGAAAACTTTTTAAGGAGGTGAGGGGGGGCAGGGTTAAAAGTCCACCATTTTGGCATCTTGCTCCAATATGACGCCCAAAATATTCTATTGATTTGGGAACAAAAACAATAAAAAATTAATGATTGAATGAATAATTAGCATAGATTAATAAAACTAATTATTTATAACAAATAAATAATTAAATTTTACGTAATATGTGCATAGAATTATAATCAATTGAAAAAAAAAAGAATTTAAGAGCTATGGGGTCCGGAGCCCGAGGACCCCCCTTGTGAGCGCTTCTGACACAAATACATCATAGCGATAATGTACATCAGATATTAATGCAAAAACCAAAGCATTTTTCAGGAAACATAAAAGTATAGAGAGATATTAATATAATTTCTTTGCCTTATAATATCACCTACAAGTAGATCTATTTTCTAAATTGACTCAAGGAATAAGCATTCATTAAACAATAAACATATTGTTGAAATTATAATACTAATTTTTATTATAAAAAATTATAATTTCAAATTAGCTTTCGGTTTTTTTACTTGTTGCTTTAAATTCCTATACTCACCCATCTTATCTAAATACATAAATATATGGCAAAAATGAGTAAAACGTTACACAATAACCAAACTAAAGTTTCTCTTTTTCGACCCATTTGAATCTATTTTTACCAGAGGCCCCTTCTGCCCGGAAGTCTGGCCCACCCTGACCTATATTCGATTCACTGGTGTTTGCGTGAGAACTCGATTTGGGTTGAGGGACCTTTGGGCAATCATCGACCTCCTTCTAAGTCGGTGGCCCTGAAATCCCCCGGGAGTCTCGTAGGATCTACTGGATCTAAGGTCAACGGGAACCCCAAGGTTGGCAAAGGACCTGTGAAGGTCGTACTGGGTCAGATACCTGTGTCTGAAGGACAACCTGACGAATTTCGGCAATGGGAACATCTTCTGAAGGTCGCTTTCGGCTGGAAAATTGAAAGGGTGGACCGGGGATGAGTCTATTGTGCTGCTCAAGGCAGGTTGGGTGAGGGTGTCAAAGGGACTGAAGAGTTGGAGGCAGGAAAAAAAGTGTGGAAGGGAGATTAAAGAAATCGTTTGGGCTTCGGCAGTTGTTCCATTGTAAATGTTTTAATGGAATTTTCAATGTTTAATTAAGGTTGATTTTTTGTCATTGGTTATTATAGAAAGATTTGACTACAATTGTATAATAGATGTAAATTTATATTTAAATTAGTTTGTATTATAAATGGTATTAAAATTATTGAGACTTTTACATAATTTGTGGTATGGTGGTAAATATTGTCAATAAGTTAGTCATATTTTATTCATAAATATTTCTCAGTTTATTATATAATTCCCTAAAGGAATTAGTATTAGTAATAATTTAACAATCTTAGATCAATATACGCATTGGTATGCATTAATAATTTATGTTTTTTAAATTGATTTTTCAGTGATAGAATACTTATGATTTTATTTCAGTAGTTGTTATTTATTTAAGGGACATTTATATTTATTTAGGATAAAATTATTATGTCATGTTGAAAACAAAAGAACCAGTAAGTTAAAGTTTAAATTTTAATTTATGCTATTTAAAAAGGATAGATAGTGTAAATTTAAATACAAATGTATAAAAAAATGAATGAAATAAAGAAATTTAAATAATATAACAGATATTCTTCATTAACAATGGAAAAATTATGTTTCTTAATATCCATATACCTAACTTAATAAATTAACTCTAAATAAGTAAACAAAACCGAAAGTTTTAAAAACGTTGATTAAGAAAAAGAAGAATACAATCTATCCGGTATAAAAGCAAAAAAAAAAATAGTTTTTAGTTCTCTTAACCTTTATATTAATTGTAAAATAATTTTTAACTGATCAGTAAATATAAATTGAGTGGTGACTACGAAAATGCTACTTTTTTTAATCAAAATACCGTCAAAGAGAATTCATGACGTAAAGAAAATGTAAAATTTCTATCTAGTTTTTACATATACAAATTTTAAAAAATAATGCGAGAATTAATAATCAATATAAAGGAATATTTAAATTAGCTTTAATATTTAAGGTGACTGATAAAGTTTGTAACCTTGATTTTGAAAATGCGTGTAAATAAATAATTGTTTGGTATTTGATGTCACTTGAATTATAATATGCATATACTACTGTTTAAGAACATTATTACATTATTTTTTAATTGCAAGTTTTTTCTGGCAAAATAAAAAAATAAAGAAAGTATGTCATACTTTTTCAGAAAATTCTCTTTTTGCGAAAAATGCTTATATAATAATAATACTTTGCCTATACATAGCTAGGACATTTATAAAGGGGCTGAAGTAGGATTTTGAAAAGTCCGTATTATTTTCAGAGTTACGATCAATTGAAATAAGAACGGATGTGTGTTTTTGTTAAGTTTTTCCTACTGTGATATATTAAAATATTAATAAATCCACTTATTTCAAAAATCCTCGTTCAGATCAGGTATAGAAGTCCTAGCTGTATAACGACAAAATATTATTATTGTAGAAGCCTTTTTCTTTAAAAGAGAATGTTTTGAATGTTTTCTCAATTTTTTTGCTAAAAAATTGCATTAAAGTAAATTTTTATTGTAATAATATTATTAAAACAGTTTTATATGTATATTCTAATTCAACTTTTTTTAAATATCAAAACAATTTACCGTTTATGCGTTTTTTCACGGTTCCGAACGTAGCCTGTCTCCTGGTGAAATTTTGGCTATAGATGTTATATTGAGAGAGAGGTTTTGTGTCTCTGTATATTCATATTTTTAAAAAGAAAATAATTTATCTTTGGCATATTTTTCTTTAATTTTTGTTTTATAGCAAAGATTGAAACTTGTGATGAAAGATACATATGATTTACAACTTTATGCTTTTAAAATTGATTCGTAGATTTTTGCAAGACATTTTTCGACAATCATTCCCTTTTGATTCTTATCATACTGGTATCTGAAGTTGTTATAAGTTTCAATTTATCTGATAAAAGTATCCTCAAGAGACTAATACAAACATGGTTTGTAGGAAAAGAATCCTCTTCACTAATAAATTCTTATCTCAAATATTACGTGATCGACAAACATTTGTTTAATATTCAAGTATGTTGTCATGGGATATAAGTATACTCAACAGTATCATAAAAGAAAAGTTTAAAAAGAAAAAGATGAAAAGGAAGAAGATAAAAGAAAAGAAATGTCGATTTAAAAAAAAAATAAAACGTTTCTTTTTCTATTATGCTAAAGTTCAAACTATCTCAATATTTTTTCAGTAAAAAATCATATAAATGGCATCATTCCTGATCAGAAAACAAAATCAGAAAAAATTTACGATTATTAAAAAAATTAAAAATTGCCTATCGCGCAAAATATAAGGGACCTGAAAAGTACGTCTATACTAAAAAGGAATTAAAAACAAAGATTTTTGTTTGTGTTTTTTTTTTATGTTCCAGAAATAAAAAGATAAACGTTTATGTTAAGGCTGCTTTCGGCTATTGTTAAAGAATAAGACCTCATTTCGGAATATTTTGTCAGATATAAAAGTACTCAAACATTAATGTTATATTCTGGCTTCACTGTCCTGCAAAAATCACTTATTTTATCATACTACTCATTTTTATCCGAGTTTTGACACAATTGTTTTTATAGAATGTGTTTTTTTGCATTCTTTCTCCTATACCATAATGCTAAATGAACTATCCTCTTACATGTTAAAAAGAAAAACTAATTAGTTATGAAATATTTCGAAAATTTTTTTAAAAAAAAACCCATATTATAAACAAATGCATGAGTTACAAATGTCACAAATTTTTGTAAAAATTTATGCAGTTTTTCTTTCCGAAAATGTGCTCCGTTTTAAGTTCACGCTCTTATGCATATGGCGAAAACAGCCGGAAATGCGATGCAAACTAGATGATGCAAAGTCAAATTTTTCAACATTCTCGTATCAAAGTGGCCTCACCGCAAGAACAAGCTCTAGCTGTAGCACGGTTTATCGAACTTAAATCTGCAACAAATTTGCAGCGTAAATTTTGGACTACCTATAAACGAAGTCCACTTTCAAGATCAACAATTTATAGGGAGCATGAAAAATTTATGATGATAGGTATTGTATTGTCACAAAAAAAATCTGACAGCCTTAGCAGAATCCAAGAGGACGTTACTCGCATACAGTTGCAACGGGTCTATACGCGACCCTACAACTAATACTCTTGGGATAAATTTATTTCTAGTAGTCTCTGGATAGTCAATTATTGCCAATTGGCGATAAGTTATAAGATTGAGTTTAATGATTACGACCCGAAGTCTTACAACAAATAGGAAAGTTACGGTGGATTATTCCGCAGAAATCCAAAGGTTCCAAGAGTAAGTGAAATAGATTATACTCATATATTAAGTATCCTGTAGCCGTGTGATTGATTGATTGAATATTAACGTCGCACTGTTCAGCTACACGAGGGCTTTTGGCGACGGACCACGTAATTTTGAACCATAGTCAAGTGACGTGGACGACACCTGAGCTGGCACCCCCTCTTCTAACTACCACACCACACCAATGGGAGGACGTTTCAGCTCTCGACAGATTTAACGTGCATCGCTGCCCTACACGGCGGGTCTTTAGTGGTACTGGGCTCGAACTCGTGACAAGGCAAGCCATGATCCGATATCTATACCACTCGGCTACCGCGGCCCCTTTAGCCGTGTGATTGCTCTTCTAATTAGTAGCGTTGTGCATTTCTTACCTATAGTTTGTAAGAGGTACGCGCCTCTCTCGCGAGCACCTAGATGTGTGAGGGGAAGGGAAGAAACACTCGACATGATTCAAATCTAATCTATTAATTTCAACACTAAGAACAGACACAATTTCAATTAATAATGTTGAGAGAATGAAAATCGTGAAAGTGGAGCAACGACAGTAACACGTAAGCGATTAGTCGACTAACAAACTGGATCCTTGTTTTAATTCAGGATCTAACTTATTATCTGATTTAATCTAATCTTAATTCAATCTTAGGAAACAATCGTCACTTTAAGGTTTCCTTCTATTAATAATCAAAGCTCTATTGTTCAAATATTATATTTTTAATATCAATCTCACCTGTCTCGCGAGTATACCTCCGCTCCTTCTCTCACTAAAGCTAGAAAACCTCGCCTATTTATAGTAAGTTAATTTGCATATCACGATTCTCTTCTTCCGAAGGGTTGGTTGTGAATAACGCGAATTGATATCCCAAAGATTTCCCAAGAGGATTAGTTCGAAGGTCGCGTATAGATCTGTCACAAGTTGTTTGATTTCAGTCAGTGGGATAATAAATCTGAGTTTGAACTAGTTATGGCGGATCATTACTCGAACCCCCAAACACTAACAACCTCATGTAGGTTGTTAAACATATTTCCCTCCCCTCCAGTTCCATGCCTAAATTGTGGAGGTGGAGATCGGTGGTGTCACCATCTATTGTCCCTTCGGGAATATCACCGAGCTAAATCGTACTGCCACCTGCATGGTGTTCAAGGCTAAGGCCAACGACATCTAGCCCATTGCCACGATGGCCCATCTAGCCCATTGCCACGATGAATTTCGTGGGCCTCGATCTGACTACGTCAGACAGGTGGCATGATCAACAACAAACAACAACAACAGGTTATTAAACAGTGGATTATACAGACTATTGTTTTGGGAGGAATTTACATTCTAAGAAACAGCAGATAAAAGCGCCGAGGACTAATATTTATACTAATAATTAAAAATCTGTTGATGTTTGGGAGGAGCTGATTCCACAACCCTCACCCTTGTGTACGTCGTTGCTCGTATGGATTTGATGTGTGGCGTGCGTTTAACGGCGGGCACATTAAAATCGTGCAATAGCGCTTTGTAAAAATAAACTTTGGTATTTTCTTTATAAAACATAAAAACCGCCAGTGGAGAATATCTTTGTTTATTTGTCATTAAAATATGAAAATGTAATGATACTTTTTCCGACGCCGGTATTTTCGGAAAGGTTTGTGAAACAAGAATGTATTCAACATCAAATTCCGATGCCACATATGCGGAAACTTCATTGAAATAACTGCGGCAATTCTCTTTAGAAAATAAGATTACGACGAAAACTTATTATTTGTCAATAACTTTCTATTTCCTGTTTTAATTGGGAAGCACATTTTTTTCTAATTTACACCAACACAATCTTCTCCAGCTTATGTTAAGCTTAAAACAATTCGTAGAGGTTTGAATAAAGCTACACAATTACACAATTTGAACTCTTTGAATCTCTGTGTGTTTTACAGGTGACTCCACATATCTTTGGGGGTCGGTCACAGACTGTAGCAAAAAGACACGTATGTAAATTTATATCTCGCATCTGTAGCTAGTTATCTTAGCTATAGACTATAGAAGTAGAGTTTTCAAATTTTAAACGGCATTAGAAATACAAACAAATTTATAACAAATACATCAAGACGGAGTGAAGGTATCGTACTATCATTTTCTAATAAATGCTACTTTTAATCAGAGGGCATTTATGACTTTTCACAACCGTTAAAAAAAAGAATATAATCTCCATTTCCAAATAATAGTGTTACGTGAAAACAATGAGGTAATATTATTTCGAAAAATATCTTTCAAACAAGAAAATATAGTCTAAAACCCGAAGCTGAAAGTGTGTGTGTGTGACAAATATATACTTTAAATTCCCCTTTTTCCAAGTTAGATTAATCTTTTTGGAAAACTCCAATACAACTTTAAGTCAGCTGTATTCAATCCTATGTGAAGTCATTTTTCGTTTTCATTTCATCATCTTTTTATTTTATCTATCAGTTTTACTTCTTTAAGTTAACTCGCGTTCACATTTCCTGAAGTTTTGGTATAAAAAACTTGAAGTGTGTGTGTGAATTGCATCTTTTAAGTTTTCCTATTTAAGATTCCTTTCAAAAGTATTCAAGAAAAGACATTCAATTCGAGATTTATTGAATTTAAAAGATGTAGCACAATATATTCAATACAATAGTTATATTTATATATATAATACTGAAACATCGGGTCTTGATTAATATTTAGACTTCGATGTAATGGTATCTCTAAGTTGCATCTTATTTCTCCAAGTTATATTTAGTTGTACTCTTTTTTTTCTATGGGCTTGCATCGGTCACTTTTCTTAAGTTAAAATTGTAAATGTGTTGTTTTTTAAATAAAAATATAGTGAAATACTATTGACTTCCTAATTTTTTGTATATATATATATTTGGTAAAATTACGTAGACGCTTATTTAGAAATAAATTTTTAAGAAATACAACAATTTTGTGTTAATAACACACAAATCTATTCTAATCTTTTGTGAAGCTAAATCTCCGTTGGAAAAGAAATTCATATAATAATACCATGTTAAAATCCAGCGGAGTTACGGAGAATATCAGGGCCCTCAATGCAAAGTCAGATTTTGGGCCCCTAGCCCAAATACGTACTTGGCCCCCTCGCACTACGGGGGTGTAAGTTACGCCACTGTTTAAATTCTTTACAAGAGTATGAGAGTCTATTTTTTAAACTACTCCAACTTATCTTACACCAAACTGTTTTTTTGGTGGCTTATTTCGACACAGTCATTGATAATATAAGTTTATCATTCTTATCAATGGTAAATAAATTTTAACAGGACTAATTTCAGCTTACATTTTTATTCTTTCTCCAATTTATTTTTAAGTAAAAGTAGCTTTTTATTTATTGATTTAATTAATTCAATGATATTTTTTAATATTATTTCTGTTCAAAGCTTATAATATTCTTTGTCCATTTCTGTTATTTGTATACAGTGTGTTCTATATATATTTTTTCTATGTGAACACAATTGAATTGTTAACTTATGTTGGCATTCACACCTATTGTGCCTTAATGTGTTTAATTTCTGAATGAGAAATAAGAAATATTAACAGGATTCAGTAATTAAAAATCGAAAGTTAAAGAACGCTAAAAATAGTATTGGAATAATTGAATTATTGTACAATATAAATGTGTATTTTCCCCTAATAAGATTAAATTATAGATTTTAGATCTTTAGATTTAGATTTTTATACTTGTATATTTAGATTTAAATTTTCAAGTTTCGATTTTTAGATATAGATCTTTAGATTTGGAATTTAGGCTTAGATCTTTAGATTTGGAATTTAGGCTTAGATCTTTATTTTTGGAATTTAGGCTTAAATCTTTATTTTTGGAATTTAGGCTTTGATCTTTAGATTTGGAATTTAGGCTTAGATCTTTAGATTTGGAATTTAGGCTTAGATCTTTATTTTTGGAATTTAGGCTTAAATCTTTATTTTTGGAATTTAGGCTTTGATCTTTAGATTTGGAATTTAGGCTTTGATCTTTAGATTTGGAATTTAAGCTTAGATCTTTAAATTTATAGATCTTTAAACTCTTGTATATTTTGGTTAGAAATCTGTCAAAATGGATTTTCTGGAATTAAAACTATTTCTAAAAATAAAAAAAGGAAATCTAATATATATAGTGACTTTTTGGACTTATTTCAAAAATCCTCATTCTATGAAAAGATAGAAACACATACTATACAGGAATTCTTTTGAAAATTATGAATTAGAGTTAAAATATTTGTAACGAGAAATGATCCATGACATTTATTTTTTGTTCTTAAAAATAAATCAATAACTCAATCTGAGAGAGAGTAAGAAATAATAAGCCGCTACAGTTGTTTAAAATTTTAATAAATTACCTCCATAGTATCAATAAAATGAATGTTATGAATATCTCTGCTTTTTACGTGATTTAAAATAGTTCATTATATATAGAATAATGATTGAAGTATATGTTTTTTTGAAGCATTTAGTAGTTTTTTTTATATTTTAATTTCATTTCAATTTTAATTAAACTTATTCTTATTTACAAAAAAATTTCCATTTCTGACATTGTTTCTTTTTTTTTATCCCAAAATTCAGAACTCGGAAAAAATACTTAAGCCAATTTTTTTCTTTGAAGAGTTAATTTTAATAAATTAGAGTAAGAGAAGCAAGAACTGAAAAAATTACTAATGAAAATCAATTCAGGCGAAAAATATCCATTAAAAATTCAAACTTTTTTTATATAAGTGATATGAATGAAATATACATAAGCAAAATATATGTAAGGTGTCTATCCCTCTCGATAAATTGGAAATTCGAATTAAACATTAAATAAAGGATGGCTTATTCATAAATTTGACCATACTATTAATGTACCCGCTTTTTTGTGTGTGTGCAGGTTCCTGGACGATTCAGCGGATACCCCGAAACACCAAATCCCGAATTCCGCTACCCTTACGTGTTCCAACACCGCGACAATAGCCTTCTGGGTCCAACCAATGAAATGGAAGAGAACACTGAAGCCCTGGAAGGAGAGAATTTGGATGACATCGACAATCTGATGCTGCTCCCTCCCAATGCTCGATACATGGATATGGGACCATATGGGTAAGTGAAGAGATTTTTTAAGGACTCGTTTAATTTAATTTCTACTAATGTGTCAAGATTCGGTCAAAAAAACTCAAGAAATCGAACGTAACCGTTCTTTTATTCGCCAATAGTATTTATCACTCTCTACTGGAGAACAATAAAAGAGATTTTATAAATCAGAAACAAATGAAATGTGTATTTTATAGTTGTAAGTATAATAAAAAATCTAGCTGAAAATTAGATGTATTTTTCCAACGTCAGTGCCTACGCGTGGTCTCAAACTACTTCTATCTAGTTTGTGAGTAGTTTTTTTACCACAAACTTAGAAAGCAACATTTTATTTGGACTCAACGGATTGATTGCTTGTTTATAAACGCCACACTTTGTACCTACCCATGAGCTATTTGGACTCGATTGAGGAATTAGAATATCTAGAATGGAATAAAATCATACAAAATGGCGGGAAAAAAAGACAGAATCTTACAAGTATATCTTCAAAACCTTAAGATCCTATAAGGCTATATGTGTGAGACTGGATTGGACTGGACTAGAAGACTAAAAATTGGGGGGAAAAAATTTGGGGGGTGGGGAAAAAATTTTTTAGATTGGATTGGACTAAAAGGGCCAGAATTGGGAACAAGTGGGAGACCTAGTTTGGGTTTGGGACTAAAAGACAAGGGGGAAATTGGGGGAATGGAAAATTGGACTGAAACAATTCTTCTGAATTCATTATTGAAAAGTAAAATCATTTGCTTAATTTTAATTCTGATTTTATTGTACTACTCCTTGATGCATTGATATTAAAGAGTTGATGAAAGGATTCATTTTCATAAGGGTCAATATAAAATAGGAGAATGAATTGATTTTAATTTAAAAATAAAACAAAGTAATTTTACCAATTAATTCATTGATAGATAATGGTTACAATGTCACCCTGCAGGGGATTCCAAGTCACTAGGGAATCATGGGTAATTATTTTCCTGACCCCTGGCTGGGTTGGTTCCCGACCTTTTCCCCTTTTCCCCTTTTGTCATCAAAGTACAAAAGGAATAACCAAACTGAAATTTCGGCCCTTTTTTGAGAGAATATTTTTGGGGTTTTGGAAGGGGGAAAAAATTTTCAATTTAAAAAGGAGTCCATTTCTTGCGACCTCTTAAACCTGTAGGTGTCACTAACTTAAGAATTACAACTAGAGAGGATCACCTCAAGAACAACCCTACAGTTGGTTCAGAGATTCTCAAACTTCTTTTATGCAAACCCACAGACATGTTAAAAGGGCCATTTGGTCAAAAAGTTGGGACTTAGCTACTAAAACCAGTATTAAAACAAAAAAAACTCGTAAATTTTTTGTAGCTTTGAAATTTTATTTTTCCGGCATGGCTTTGGAGTCATGCCGGAGTCTTGGGCGTAGGGAAATTTAAAAAAAGAAGGTAGATTTTTAGAAAGAGAATATAAAATAGCTGTGGAAAGAAAGTAGTACTTCAACAGAACACAGTTATTTTTAAATTTATAGTCCTGAGTAATTGTAACAGATTTCTATCCGTAAATGGAATCTTGAAGTTGAATCACCTAATAAAATTTATTTGTTATGATATACATAAAAAATAACATAAATAAAATCTAGAAATTGCTGAAAACCTTTTGCTGTGTTTTAAATTTTAAATGTAAAATATTTCTGACAGTTAAATGCCTGAAGAATAAGTTAGTTTTCAATAAAACAAGAGTAAAAAAAAGGTCTTAAATAAAAACTCTTTTTCTGTTGTTAATTTTTTAAAAATTTTAATGGGGCTGCGGATTATTGTTTTATCATTGCAGACCAAATACATTCCCTGGGAGTCGATATCTCTTTTTAATGCGACACCAAGAAGGTAGAGAATCAATCGCCGCAAATAATTTTGACTCCCAGTTTCCTCTCCAGAGGGAGGCACCTGAGTTCTGATGATGCGAAACCGTTCTTCTTCCAAATTTAATTTTGCCGAGAGCACCCAAGTCAAATTTTTTTTGTAAAATAAATTTTTGCAATTTTTGAAGGAAGGAAAGATTCATTCGACTTTTCTCACACAAAGAAAGTAATCCTTCGATCAGTCATAAATAAAATTATTTTGTTTGAATTCTCTATGAAAGAATTTTTAAAGAATGTTTCTTAGAATCCAGCCAATTTCAATAAAACTTTTTTTTACCTACGTGACTTAATTTACTTTTTCAAAATTCGGCATAGAGGTTATCTTATTTGATATATGAATTACGCTATGTATTGTTTCATATTTTTTGTTTAATTATTATAGAGAGGGGATAACAAGTATTTTTTTCAAAAGAAAATCGACATGAAAATTTCATAATAAAATGGAATGATTTCTTTTAGATCACGTGACGAGGAAAAAGAAGCGATCCAATCATGGCTGAACAGACACACCGTTCCATCTGTGTTCAGAGTGTCACGAAGATCTGCTCCTTTCTTCTACCCCATTGACTACCGTTACATTCCAGGATACAAGAAACGTTCCAGAATATTCAGCAATGGGTAACACAATCCTACTTTTCGTTTATATCATGATGAAACTACGAATTAAAATCTAAATGAATTTTTAAAATGATTGATTTTCTTAACACTTTTTCGCATTTAAATTCTTACAGAAACCGAGAAATCAACCGATTTTCTGGAGAAGAAGAACCGGAAGCTGATTTTGGAAAGTGGGGTCATGTTGTGCAGGTTCCTGAGGCCTACGTCTCCCCTGAGGACATGGCCAGACTGTATGGCTTGGCCAACCTGATGGCAGAAGAAGAAGATTCTGAAGCCAAAATGCGCCGATCTGCTTAAAATCCCCAGAAAGGTGAGTATTTCATCTAGTATTTGGTTTCAATGTTTGATATTTACATATTATACCGTCGTTCAATTTCGCCAAACGAAAAGGCATCGCCAATTTGCGATTCGTCTTAGTTCATATGGACGTATCTGAGAAATCTGCTATGTATGTGGCAATGACTAAGAAGGAAAATGTTATGCTACGAGAGAAAGTATTGCTTTGGTTGTTGAAGAAGTTTTAATAGGTGTGGCTACAGTTGAGGGATCTGACGAAACAGTTGTGTGTGGAGTTTCTGCTTGTGCTGAAATACAGCTCTTTGATTGGTTGACTGTGCGTGAGGAAGATCGCCCTCATTGGTTGTCCAATGTGTATATGAATGCTGTATATAATATGGTAATGGAGCTTGTCCAGTAGGAGATACAAGCTGAAGGTAATTAGTAAAGTCTAAAAGTAAGTAAAATTTAAAATTTGCTAAAACAGAGTTACAGCAATAAGAATTATCTCAGAAATAAAAAGTGAAAAAAATTCGGTTGATTGTAGGAGTCTTGAAGGATTTTTCTAGGTCTTCTGGTTTTATTTGTGCTATGCTAATGCTTTAGGTTAATCATATTGACTTTATTTATGTTAGGCAGAGAATTTTATCAATTTTTCGAATGTGATACTTGAAATAAAGTAATTTAAAAGCTTTACAGATGTCATTATTGTATCTTGTGGTAGTTTTGTGAAGAATCAAAAATATTAATGTTAGAATTACCGGTATAAAATGTCTCCAAATGTTCTCATCATTGTTATTACTGGACTCGAAATTACGCGGGAACGGTTTCCATTATCGTCTGTACATCGTGGCATTTGGCGACGTCTTTTGATTTGACGAAAATGGTCGACGGTATAACTAAATGCATACAAAAAAAAAAAAAAAAAAAGATAAACACTTAGTATTTTTGTTTGTTGATCTTTCTGTAAACATAAACACTGTAATCTTCCCTTTTCTGTTACAGGTGTCCCCAAAGCTTCGTTCGATGTGAAGCGCTTTTTCGTATAACTGTGCATCCTATATTTTACTCACTGGCGTCTGTTAACTGTTCTATGTATTCATTCCAAAAGCAACTGTGGACTTTATGTGTCAATTGTTATGGAACTTGTGTGAGAATCGACGTTGTTCGAAGATGTGTGAAACCAAAAGCAGTGGAAGAAGTTAATAAGAGTGTCCGTGTTTTTATGTAGTTTGTTTTCGCGCACGAATTAAATTGTAGCTCAATTCATGTTTTTCTTTCAATACCGATTTTTATAAATCACTCAATTATCAATTACAGATAGATAGAAACTTTTTATTGTCTGATAAAGCACAATTTTTCTGAAAAAAAAAATGAGGATTGCTCGCAGCTTTCCTTATAATTCCGTCAATTAATAATTTTTAAGCAAGTAAAATTAAAGAATATTTTGATAACTCTAAAAAAACATAGCAACTTTGGAACAAATTTTTTTAAACACTTTTCATAACCAAATTATTTAATTAACTTAAAAATTTTGAAATTTTTGTTTTATTATTATTATTTCAAAGCACTTTAAAACATCCACACATTTTCCGTTACATATCCTATCTACTTATACCACTTTGTTTTAACTCTTATATTATTTTTTATCAATCCTCAAGAAAATTATAGTTGTAAAAGTTCTCGAATCATTTATCGAATTGACGAAAAAACACCTTCGACTGCGTAAGACACGGTAAAAAGTGCAACTACATATTTATCCGCTTGTTTGCGTATCTGTTGTTGATTGCGAATATTTGATGTTTTAATGCATGTAATAGTTTAGATCAATGTTCAAAATGAAATATCTCTACGTTTATTCTGACACTTTTCCCAAAGTTCGTTGTGTAGATGTTAGCAAAGCTATGTCGCTCTTTGTGAATTAATCTTCGTTTTGCTCTCCATTATTAAGAGCATATCTCTAAATACTCAGATGTTACCATTTCTAAACATTATGAGAATGAAAATGCGATTTCTCGCTTTCTATTTGTAAGCACATTGCCTGAAATTAACAAACAACATTATGATCTCTACTGCAAGATGTACATCACCCAATCGTATCAATGTCACACTGAAACACTGTAGAAACTTCCAGAGGGAAAAAAATTATCTATATGATTTATACTGTGTTCAGCAAATAACCACTTTTTAAAGAAAATGTCAATGACATAAAAAAAAAATTGATGATAAGTAATGGTTTTTCATGGTTTTGGTCTAACTCAAACATTGAGTGAAACTTTAACCGTGAAATTCTGATACATCTAATACGTTCTTTCAAGCTGAGATCTGTGATAACAGTTGCTGCATATATGTAGCGATTTCAATGTGTAGGTGTCTGTGTTTATTGCACATTTTACTTTCATATCTATTGATACTGAGAGACAATTATTGGTTAATCATATATTACACTGGAAATTTCCGTAAAATTTGTTTATCGTTGTTTGCACAACATTTATAAAGTTGATTCAAGTAGTGTTGAAACCGGGCACTCTCAATGAACTGAATTTTAGATTTGTTTGTAGAGTTTTAGAGTTTACAATAGCTTATATATAAATACCATGCATTGTTAACTCAATTTTTTAAAAAAAATTTAAAATCTACCATTTTTCTAAAAAAAAGATGATGTGGCTAAATTGTTTAATTATATCCAAAATTGATTGGAAATCACACAGATTCATTACGAATAATGATGTATTTCATCACTCTGAACATTTTATTTACGAAATTAAATTAAATTGGTAATTGTAAGAATATATATTTAAAATCTCTTTGTGTTTAATAAACTGTCATGTAAATGTCTTGTAATAGTTACAGCAAGAAATTTCATTTGAACATTGTTTAAAGTAAATACAGAAAATTTGCTATATTATGCGAAAAAAATTACTTAATGTAGATTATTGTAAGTTGTGAAACTTCATAATAATAAATGTCGATGAAATATAGACTTTTGTGTGTTATATAAATGGGGAACCATTATATAACGATTGACCGGCATCATTGTACCTTTAATGTGCATTACGTTTGGCACATAAGCCACACCTCCTTTGAAAAAAAAATGAGAGGCAACTATTCAATAAGTCAAAGCTAATTTTAAGCATTGTTAACAGGCACAACTTTTTCATCAATTCATAAAGCACTACAATTACGGAAGTTTTAATTGCCATTGTTTGACTCCTTTATACAAGTTACAGTTAAAATATAAAAGAGAAATACAAAAAAGACAGAAGCACACACTTAAGAATAAAACAATTGTACAGATCGGGATTAAAAAATTAACAATGCACATGAAGAATAAGATAACGAATGAATTATATTTCATAAGCCTACTTGAAAATAAACACATGGATGTTTTCACCAAAAGATAAAATCAAAACCAAACTTTTGTGGTGAAAGCAGATTTCAAAATAATTCGCAATACAATCGCAACTTTGATTTTCTTTTAGGTCACGAGTATTTCATACCACAAAGATTAAATCTTTGGGATAATAGCCTTTGTTGCTCTAAATCCCTAATAAAGATATTAACTGTAACTGATTAAATCTAGATAAATGAGTACCCGAAATCTAAAGGCAAACTTCAGTTTGTATTACTCGTACACCTGAATCCCACACAATGACTTTAATATATCTTAAACAGTCCGATTGGTTGGAAAAAGTCCAACTGAACCTTCTGAAATTTTGGCTCCCAAACCTTTTGCCAAATAAAAAACCACGTTTTTTCAAAAAATGGCCAATTTATGCTAAATCTTACGCGCGCAGTTTGCGTAAGATTGCTAACTTGGCGTTAAAATCCTAAAAAAAATGGCCTCAAATTTATGTTGCCAAATCAGAAAGTTAAATTTAGATTCAACCGATTGGTTGATGTCTACCAATTGGATCTTATTCTGATAGCGACACAGTTTCATGCATTTTTCATCCTCATATAGAAAGGGTTAACATCTCAAGTATTTTCCTTTTTTTTTCTTTAAAGTGCATTACTTACTTGCATATCCTCCCAGTTTTCGTAATGTGTGTGTATGTGTGTTGTGTATGTTCCTTGTGTATCTGTGGAAAGATGTTCTATAATTATTGCTGTTCTTCAAATGGCGTTCATTAACAATGACCAGGAGTTACAAATGAGAGAAATTCAATGGAGAGAAGCGAAGAATATATATGTTCAAAAGTATTATTTCAAGAGAGAAATTACATATGGAATTGAAGTTTATGAAATAAATTTACTTTGTGTTGGAGTTCTTGATATATTTATTGTTTTCTGATAGTTATATATATTAGCAAGTATTTAATATCACTATTGATACTTAATATAAGTAATATCGCAACCTATTGGCGACATTATATGAAACGAAGCACCTGGTTGCCAATTCAGCGCGTACGACACATAGAAAATCGCGGTTCCCAACTAGGTGAGTTATTAATAGAGTTGGCGATTGTTGCGATCAAATACGTAAGTACCTCACTATTAAATAGGGTGCTTCCGTATTATACCGTCGGCCAATTTTGTCAGATCAAAACGATATGCAGCCAATAGGGGAAAATCATTTCCAGGCATGTTCGAACACAATAATAATGCCGATGGCAGCACTTGGCAACATTTTTTGAATTAGCGACTTTTTTTTTATTTGGTAAAAAAGGTCGATGGCTTGTTAGTACCAAAAACAGCTTAGTTACGGCAAAAATAGAAAGAAAACCACATTTGAAAACACATATAAAAATTATTCAACATGATGTTTTGAAAAAATAATTCAATCATATTATTTATTTTATTAATGAATTTAAATGTAATTTTTTTTCTAGTAATTCATTGACTCGTTTGTAAAGTACAAGAAAAATCTTTGAATAAATATAAACGTACTCGAGAGTTTGAATATATATCAAATCACTTGGATAAATCAAAGGAGAAATTTATATACTACACATTTGTATAAAAGCTACTTGTATTGAAAAGGAATGAATTGTTAAAAGATTTTTTCTCTAAAATCACTACCTATAAAAAAACATACTGTTGAATACAAATATTAAAAATAATTTGAAATATAATAAAGATTTTGATAAAAAAGACAATGATAAATTTGAAGTTAATTAAAAAGAATTGTTTTTAGAGAAACTTTTACTGAATAATTATAATTTAAAAAACATTTCAGCTACTTTTGTTTTTAAAAAACATTCTATTTCTACGATGTTCATATACAATTAAATTAAATATTGCCTTTTTTTTTACCACGAACTCAAGTGTACAAAAAAGTAATTTTTAAAAAAATTTAATGAATTTTTATCAGTTATACATTGGAAGATGTAAGAACTTTCACTGTTGAAAATATATTACTACCACTCTTTGACCATTATAAAAATAAATAAAACAGAACTTTTCCAAAGTTAGACCACATTTGCTCAGTATATTTCTAAAAATTTGAGAATTATTTATGCGCATATAATGGAAAAAATGATACTTACGTATTATTGCAACCTATTGGCGACATTAAATGAAATGAAGCACATGAATGCCAATTCAGCGTATACGACACAGGTGAAATTGGGGTTGCCAACTCGGCGAGTGATTTTGAACGTTGGCGATTGTTGCGATAATACGTAAGTACTGAAAAAATCATTGCACTGCAATAAAAATTATACTAATCTAATATTTTTCAAAACAATAATATTATTCTACCATAAAAATATCGTATTATAAAAAAAGATAAGTGTATTTTTAAAAAATATTTTATTTTAATAATTTTTATGCATCTATATATATAAAGTGTGACTACTTCATAATACATTTGCACAATTTAAATGATAATTACAACCGAGATTAATATGCTAACTGAGATACATTATTTTAGAAATGCTATAACTAAATTATTTATTGTACGTTTTTTAAAACACACATTTAAGGTATCCGACTACGTTCGGAACCGTGATTTTGCAAAAGCGTGTAAATGGATATTTATGATATTTAGTGTCACTTAGATTAGAATACATGTATAAAATTGTTTTAAGGACATTACGACAAAAAAAATTATTTAAATACAATATTTTGGCAAAAAATTAGCTTAGAATAACCTTTTTTCAAATGTTCTCCTTTGTAAAAATGTTCTATTGTATTAATATTTTGCCTGTATTCAGCTCAGACCACTGTACAGAGGCTCAACTAGAATTTTTGAGATGCATAACTCGGAAGTCGGTTTATCCATGTTTTACGAAAACAGAAGGGAGAAATTTTAAGAAAATACGCCGATAATTATTTCAAATGGTTGTAACTCTGAAAATAATTTGAATTTTTCAAAAATCATATTTGAGCCTCTGTACAGAGGTATGAGCTATATACAGGCAAAATATTAATACAATAGAAGCATTTTTTATAAAAGGAGAACATTTGAAAAAAGGTTATTCTAAGTTAATTTTTTTGCCAAAATATTGTATTTAAATAATTTTTTTTTGTCATAATGTCCTTAAAACAATTTTATACATGTATTCTTATCTAAGTGATACTAAATATCATGAAAATTATACATTTATGCACTTTTTTAAAATCATGGTTCTGAACGTAGTTTGATACCTTTAGGAATTTTATTTAAAAATCTAACCAATGGGCTTGATTCATGAAGTTACATGATAAAAACAAACACGTGTTTTCCATTGAATTCAAAACAAACATTAAACTAATTGTACTTGTTCTATTTGTAAAACTCAGATAAAATATCAAATTTCATATTTGGGTAAAGATGTTTAAATGTTAGGGGAAAAAATTTCTTCAGAAAGACTTTTTTAAATTAAAAAAAGTCGTATTTTATGCTTATACTTTTAAATAAAATGCATTTTGTATACATATTGTTGTACTTTTTAAGAGAAAGATTCTGCAAATAGCAAAACTTAGCAACACCGGAGCGCGTGAACTGATTAGTTGGAAACACAAGATATAGTTTTTATTGTGTGACTATGACGTCACTTGAGTTTTTGAATTGATTGGCTAGAATCACGTGCTTTCACTATCATGGGACTATGATGTCACATGAATCAACCTCATTGGAGAGGGCGCCAAAAATTAGGGTCAATAATATATAAAAATTTGAATTTTTATTAAAGTATTATACTATTACATATTAACATACGCACAAAAATACTCCAAATCTTACCTATCACACTACCTTGATCTAAAGACAATATATCAATTGTTTTATTATATATTTAGTAGATTCATTATTGAAAATAGTATAAAAATAAACAATCGATTTCCCTTACAACGTGTTGCAACAATACATTCCTTACATAATTCAACAAATAATTGTCTACCTTAATAAATCATAACCAAAATTTACACTATCCTATCTTGCAAAACACTTTAATGCATCTAAATTAGTTTGTCATCAGCCAGAAATGCTTTGCACCACTTCAAATTCAGAAAACACTCGATGGAATAAATTACCCTTTGTGACACTGGTATTAATTTTTAAATTTCTTGAAAATGCGGATAGATTCCACGCAGCTTTAGTTTGTCATAGCTGGCTCTTTGCTTTCGAATGCGGTAGTCTTTGGAAAGACATGAGCTTTGTGTTCAGAGGTGACATGCTTGACGACACGAGAAGAGCCTTGCAATTTGCGAAGAAGTAAGTCTTTTTAGATGCAATAAATGTGTAAGATGTGAAAGTAAGGAGATATATGTATAAGGTTGTCTAAAAATGAAAAGTGAACAAGTTCAATTAAAAATAATTATTTCATTGGAATTCAAAAGAAATCACTCTGGGGATTGTAATACAGGTCCCATCGTTTCGGTAGCAGGTCTATGTTCTCACTCTACAAAGACCGTGGTTGATTCTTGAGGAAGTCCTGCCCAGCTTCCTTCACTTTATCAACCAAATACAAACGTAATATTTTATTAAGTGGCTTAAAGGCCTAGAAGTCACAGGGTGACAAATCCGAGCTATACGGTGGGTGTTCTAACATTTTACAACGGAATTTTTAAAGTTGCATTGGTTTCACTGGAGACGTGAGAGAGGACACGCCATGGAGATCCGATATCTTTTGCTGCCCTTCTTGAAAACTGTTACACCAATTGTTCCAAACGTTCGACCTAAACTCGTTATAGACTGCCACCTTCCGTCGATAGATGTTCCAATTAAAAACCCCCTTTTAACTAACCACATCCTTTCTCCATTTAACTTCATTTTTATCCAACTTACTTTCAATTTTTAACACCACACAGTTTTCCCCGTTAACTCGATGTTGTGTCCTTCCTACGTCCTTCTGTCTTGTTGGTGGGACATGCCACCATTTTCCCTGTATTTTTCCCTTTTCCGGGGAACCCTTTTTACCTGATGAATCGGGTTTCAACCAAAACAGAGATCCTTTATTTTGAATTAATTTGCCCAATTTTTTTTTCCCCCGGAAAGTGTGGTTCCTTTCCAAAACAGAGCCAAATAACCTCCTTGTTTGGGGCCCTTCCAAGCCCCATTTTCCAAGAATTGGATTTTCTTTGGGGGCAAACCTAATTTACGTTCCAATTCCCCGGGGTTGTTTAAATTCAAAAGGAACTAAATGAACCAAGTTTTACGGGGAAAGATGGACCCGGCCCAGGAAGGCAACATCCTGGTGATTACAAAATTGGATACCCACCGATTCCTGGGAAAAATTGCTTGGCCAACCCTAAGGAAGGAAAGGCAAATTGCTCAACACTTGGGAATTAAACCCTTCTTTTTAAAAACCACAGCAATTCTTAGGAAAGGGAAAGGGGATATCCAAAAGCCCCTCCATTCCGGGGCAGGACCGTTGGGGTTTTATAACGCAGGTTCAGCTCCTCCACGGGGTTTCCAATCGAATTATAAAATTTTGGTTTCAAAATCGTTACCGGGCAAAAGAATTTTTTCCATTCTCCCCCCAATTTTAATTCCCAATTTACTCCGGATACGGCGGTTTTCCCCCTATTGACCGCAAGGGGGCAGCCCATTTTAAAGGGGTTTTAAAGGGAAGCGCAATTATATGGGTTTTTGATTGTGCTTTGCACGTGTTCTGGGTGTACTTGAATATGCATGCGTACATTTGCTGCCCAGTAATTGAATTGATTTGGGTAAAGCCAAGCGGTCGTTCTCAATTCCGATAACGTACTATTGCTTTAAATTTTATTTTGTTCCCAAAACCAAACGTGGGTTTTTGGAAAAAAATTTCCCCTTCAGTAATCATTTTCTGTGAATGATTTGATAAAAGGATAGCGTCGTTTTAAATAAAAGAAATTCATTCCAACTTAAATCTAAATCCCAAGTTTTAAAAAGGCTTTGAGAAACAATTTGCGGTATTTTCTTCCTAAAATTTTAATATTTGCATAAACACCCTAAACCCGGAAAAATTTATTTTTAAATTTTTTAAGGCATTTAATTCGCAGTTATTTTTTTTAAACCCCTTTAAAATTTTTAAATGAATTTTTAAATAAAATTCTTTCCCTATTCGGGTATTCTTCTCAAATAAGGAATCTCAAGCCTTATGTACAGGGGAATAGTTGGGCATGTGTTTCTACTTATGGATAACACTCTTACACATAGGTAGACGATTACCTAAATAGTTAGGATATTCACCACATAGATTGGCCTGCGGATCTTCTAATTTTAACCCTATAAAGCAAGCATGGTACATTCTTAGCAGAGCGATTGCACCTCACCATTGCCTTTCAAGAACCATTCTGAAGCTTAAAACTTCCTTGTTACAGGAATGGTATCGACTGCTAAAGGGACTCCTCAACTATCTTCTGTTCAGAAGGGACGTCTTAAGGCATGCGTCAACTAGTCCCAGGTCCAGGGCTCCGTCTCGTTTCCGATTCAGTCTTATTAAGGTTGTAATTCAAATAACTCCAACGGTCAAATGTTATTTCCGGTTTCAGTTCTCCAAAAAACTGGGAATTTCGAAGATTGGCCACATGTGGTGACCGTTGTTCACTTACAGGCCTAGGTCTCCCACCATACACCATCATTACTCATCTGACTAAAGGCGGCAGTCTGTCCAGTCGGTTTGTCCGATTGTAAGTCTTGCACATTTATTTGTTTCGAGTAATTGTTTGTACGAGTATTTGACAACGTATGTTATGGACTTTCTACTTTTAAGGGTAATATTGCATGCATTTGCGTAGAGGCCCAGTGCTTAATTTTGAATTGATTCCAGGACCTCAAGAAGCCTTAAGACTTTCCTGTTGTTCAGTGTTATCACGCTGTGCAACCTATCTGAGTGTGAGAAGCCCATATTAGATTCAATTTTACTTCGATGACCCAAACGTGGATTTTGGACATCTCTACTCTATCAGATAATCATGAGTGCTTAAAATGAATTTAGAATAGTAGAATAGTACAGCTTTCTCAATAAAATAAGTTCTTTCCCATACCAAATTTCATTAAAATCGGACCATTAGATTTTCAGAAGTAGATACGTTGTGAAAATTCTCTAAATTTTGAATTCGAGTACATACATATTCTTTCTCTATTCTAAGTATAATATTATGCATAAGCACACACCATAAACCAGAAAATTTTAAATAAGAATTTTTTTAAGAGCATATTAGTATAAATATTACTGTCGTTATGTATTTTGAAGGGAGACATTAAATTGTAGTGTGATACTCTTTGAATAGATAAACAGTTACTATTCCTATTATTTAACGCATGCACTTTTATAAGAACAAGTAATATGAAAAAAAAAAATTAAGTCAATTCCTACTTAGATCAACAAAGAAAAATTTTATTTTAGCTACTTTTTATTAAATAGTTACAATTAATATAAATATGTATATACATAGGACAGAATCACAACATTAAGTGGTAATTAATTTTTATTAATTATCATTAAAGTACAGTATTGTTATCCAAAACAATCGTTTAAATAAAATTTCAATTCAACTGAATGTTTTAAAACGTGAGGGAAAAAAATCTTTAAAAGTTTTGACCCAAGTCGCTAAAAATGAAATCAACGTGGCTGTACATGTAATTCTTTAAATAATTAGTTTCAGTCAATTAATTTTAGTTAATTATAACTAAATTTTCGTATTTTTACTCAAAACAATAGTGTATAGAAGATTTCAGCTCTCAAATGAGAGCTTTAAAATGTGAGAAAAAAAACCTTTCCAAGTTTTGACACAAAACGCCAAAAATGATGCCAAAGTGGCTGTATTTGTAATTCTTTAAATAATTAGTTTTAATCAATTAATTTTTATTAATTATAATTAAATTACTGTATTGTCATCCAAAATAATCATGTATATAAAATTTCAGCTCAGTTGTGCGCTTTAAAATGCATTTTATTAACGATTGAAAATTCGACCAAGATAAATAAATAAATATATAAAGAGTGTGAGCTAATAGTAGGATTTGAAAAACAAATACGAAATCTAACACTTACGGATAAATAACTTTTATCGATGTT
The DNA here is from genome assembly GCA_019973955.1 of Trichonephila inaurata madagascariensis. Lineage (NCBI taxonomy): Eukaryota > Metazoa > Arthropoda > Arachnida > Araneae > Nephilidae > Trichonephila > Trichonephila inaurata. The sequence goes on from BMAV01021698.1 coordinate 280,051, forward strand.
GACATAAAGGAAATAATTCTTTCTCGTGGAAGAATAGTTAAGGGAAAAAGAATTGATTTTCTATTCATCCCCAAGTTAACAGATCCTTGGTTAAGAATTGTTGACTTAGTAAAGAAAGGATAATTTACTTCTACTTTTTTTGCGTCTGTAAGTTTTGAAGAATGAGTTTTTTCCTTGTAGGTATCATGTTATTTTCGATAGAATCCATAATTAATGTTCATCGTACCACTTTGGAAGTTTTGTCTTTGTTATTTCTTTACTCAGTTGTGTATTCTCATTTTCACACATTTTGGCAAATTAAAAACTTTTTAGAAGTTTAGTTACATTGAATAAAAATAGTCTACTCTCACTCTACACTATTGGACTCTACACAACTATAGAAAAACGCAGACACAACAACACGTCTGATTTTTAACACCCTTTTCTAAGCTTCACTTCTATGTAACAGATCTTTGAACTCAGTTTTTACCCACTTTAAAAGGTCAGATTAATTCGAAATTTTGCTCACTCCTCCATGACCAATGGCAATACAATAATTTAAAATTTGTTGCATTGTCCTGATCGGGATCATCAGGACTAATGATTTCTCATTTTCAGACCCCATTCCCATCTGGTGACTAATTCTAGATCACATTTCCAGATTGGGCGACTAAAATATAAGGTTACAATTTAGTTCGATTAACTATAAAAAGGTGTTTTTTAGTATTTTTTAACCTGTAATTTAGTAACTGAACAATGGCATAAATCAAAACTATGAGGAGAGATAAATATATCATACCATATATATTTTGCAAATTAAATAAATCCTTTCGGTGAATAGTCAGTTAAACCAAAATTTGTTTCATACAAGATTGGTTAAGAACATTTTGCCACATTTTAAATACACGAAATTTGGAAAATGATAATAACTAATTTTATTACTTTTGCAAGCAATTATTTGGAAAGATAGGAGATTTTTTAACAGCATGACTGCCAGATTCGATGAGATATGCATTGACCCTAATGGCATCATGAGGTTCCGGGCTCTTAAGCTACACCTGCGACCTTTTCTATGTAAACAGTATATAGCAAATGTTGTCAAATACTCGCATAAATGGTAAATAGTAACATATAAATGTGCGTAACTCACAATCTCACAAATCTAAGCAAAAAAGTCGACCTGCCGAGTTTGGTCTAATGATGATGCATGGTGGTCGACCTGGGTCTTCAAATGAATGACGGACGAAACATAACCATTGTTGCCATTTGGCAAAGAGTTCGAAATTTCCAGTTTTTCGAAGAATATATCAAGGAATAACATTTGACCATTAACATTTTTCGGATCATGATCTTAATGAGGCCGAGGCAGAGGTTTCGGGCTCAGGGGCCAGTTGGCCCATGACTTAAAATGTTCCTGAGAGTATGTGTCGGCTTACCATTCTCAGGCAATATCTATATAACAGGGCTGATCATATAATACGGTATCATTCAAACTGAAATAAGGAATTTTAGAAATTCGTCTTATAAAACCACAATCCTACAAATGCTTTTATTCAAGCACACTCTTAGAGATTTGTAGAAATAAATTGTAGTATAACAAATATGTTTAATTTCGTGTTAAAGGATATTGTAAAAAAAAGCATGTATTCACAACAAAATTAAGTTTATTAGGAAACATTTTAATTTGCATAGATATATGTATATGCCTGTATGTAATAAAAACGAGTGAAACAAAAACATTCACTAGAACTTAATGAAATTTAATAAAAAATTTCAAGATTTTGAAAAATAAAACATGTATTATGTTTTTGGAAAATAATCTGATATTTTTCTTTTCATTGTCATTTTGGAATCAAATTAACAGCAAATTGTTCGATGTCATCCATTTGTTATTCATTTTACCATTAGAATGTGCATCTAAATAACTACGCATACTTTTCATGATGTTTCTCATTTTGGATGAGGAGATGTATTATTCAATTTATTTTCGTCGTCAGAATCTGCATCAACGATAATTTTGAACTCTTTGAACCAATTCCAAAATGTCTTTTTTAGCCGTAATTGGGGCTGGATACACATTATCATCATCTACTGCAACGAATTCTTCCGATGATACAGTATAGGACAGTCCAATAATACAGATATTTTCTCAAACATTTCATTAAGTGGGGGCTCAATTTCAATATCTTCCTCTCCAGAAGTGAAATATTTTCGAATTAAACGATTTTCCTTTTTATGTTAAGAGAAAAAAAATGCATGAAGATAAATAGTAGTTTTCGGGACAATCATACATTACTTCGTGTTAATCGATATTTCGTGTTACTGAATATTTAAGCTGATTTAGTAGTATGTCTTACTTTAAAATCTTACTCATAGTTATAAAATGAAAACCGAGCAACATTTTAAAAATTTTTAAAAGAAATCTTTTCATGAACACAAATTTTTGTTTGGGATAGTAAAAATTCTAATGATACGTTGCATTCTTTTGGAATCTTTAACGATATTGTTATTTAAGGTTTATACCTTTAGAGATTTTTCCTTCCTAGTAAAGCATCCTTGAAACTCAGTGCCCGAGTGGTAGCGTATCGTGCTTCCACACCACAGGTCGAGCTCTATTCTCGGTCTGGGCAAGTCGACTCAACCTTTCATCTCTTCAGTGGGTCAATAAATGATTAGCAAGTTTGTTTGCGGACTAAACACTGAGGATTTCACGCCAGGCTGATTACCTGACTGGAACATCTGCTCATGCACTTCAGCGCCCAAGGTTACGTATACTGAGATGGGCACAATAGGCCTTGGCCCTCGTAGGCTGTTGCGCCACTGATTTAAGTTTTAGTACATCATACTTATGTGACTATTTGATATATATGTCGCAGGGGAATGTTGAATTTAGGGCTTTCATCAAATCTCTAAGGGAGATTATCAGTTCGCGGAGGATGTTAAAATAAAGCTTCTTTGAGGTCATTTCCCTGTTGTAAGTAAGTGAATTGATCAAATCTCTGAACTGTTTCAGTGAAATGATGAAATGAACAAGTCAGTATTTGCAGAGCTATGTTTTCGCTTGTTATCACTCTTTTACCTCTCATCTCTCCTCGTCCGTGCCAGACAGCACCGAGCTTCTGACGCGACACGCACACACACAAGTAGCCCAAACACAACGCGAGAAAGGTTTCACGCATTTTTATTATTGTTATCTATCTATCTTTTCTATTTAACAAGTACCTGACTTGTTAAATCTCTTATGCTGCTGACTACAGAAGCATAAGAGACACACACAAACATTCATTTTTATTTATATAGATATTCACGGGAAAAAAAATTTTGAAATTTTAAACAAATATCGTTTTAAAAAAAATACCAACCTAATTTTCTAATTATTTTGTTAATTTCAAATAAATAATTTGTAATTCAATGATTATTGTCGTATTACTTATTCTACTTTTAACAATGCACCGTATTTGTGCCAAATAAACGCTTTTAAACTCTCGACAATATTATTTCATCATTTCACTGAAACAGGTTAGGGATTTGAGCGAATTACTTGCTTTCTTTAGGGAAATCACCTTACAGAGTTCTTATTTTAACATCTTTCGTGAACTGATCATCTTCCTTAGAGATTTGATGAAATCTCTAATTTAATCATTTTCCTGCGGCATAATATACACAGTGTGGCAAATAAGGCTTAAGACTGTGTCCGTAAGAAGAAATAGAAGCAAGATTTTAATTCCTGTTTTGATTTTTTATTCAAAATAGGACCCTCCAGCTTCAATGCATTTGTTATAGCGATTTATTAAGGAGTCAACGCCTGTCGTAAATCACTTTGGGGAATGGTCTGCAAAGCATGCGTCGAAGATACTTGTAAGGTCGAAATATTCTCGAAATAACACCATTTTACTTTCATTTTAAATTTTGGCAACAAGGAGTAGTCACAGGGTGCTAAATCAGGTGAATACGGTGTATGCTTCAACACACAGTTATTATTTATTGTTAAAAATCGGCGAAAAACAAGGAAGGTGTGGCTGGATGCATTGTCGTGTAACAAACATCAACTGTTTTCAGTCCGATATTCTGGACGAATGCGACGAACTCTGGCCATCAAACGATTTAAAACTGCGAAGTAGTACTGACCTGTAATTGATTTTTCCTGTTGGAACAAATTTTTGTGGATAATACCCATAGCATAGTAGAATGTAATAAGCATTATTTTGATTTTTGATAGAATTTTCATTGTTTTTTTGGATTACGATGAATTTTCTGACTTCCATTCGGCATTTTGTCATTTTGTTTCAGGATTATATTGGAAACACCAGGTTTCATCACCTTTAATAATGGACCAAGAAGTTTTGATCATTTTCAGCGACTGAAATGATGTCTCTTGCAATGTGCACTTCTTATTGCTTTTTGTTCAAGGGATAAAGCGTGTGGAACAAATTTATCACACACTTTTGTTTTGCTCAAATCTTAATGCAAGATGGTTCGAATTGTTTCTTTGTTGATGTTTATTATTCTTAATGACGTACAGTGATCGTTTGTCGTACTTTCTCAATAATTCCAGTGGTTCTAGATGAAATTGGTCTTCTACTATGCTAATCAACTTCTATAGCATCTCTTCCATCCAAAAAACATTTGTGCCGAACAGAAATATTTGATCTACTTAAACAACAGTCACCATAAACTTGTTTCATTAGTTGGTATGTTTCCGAAGCACTTTTACCAAGTTTTGCATAAAATTTGATTACAGCTCTTTTCTCCATCTTAAAAAATCAACACGAAAAAAATTCACTTCTCCAACGGAAGCTCGTCTTTTCTCAGCTACTTTACCAAATGCCATCAACATGTTCGCAGTGCGTCAGCAGACCATGAACATTGTGACGCATGCGCATTTCCACTTACGGTGTTATTACAGCCAATGTTCTGGGACGAATCTTAAAACTTATTTGCCACAATGTGTATACTCTAAATACATAAGACTTCCACTGAACTCCTTTTAGTTGGAATATGTATAATTCTCATGCATTAAACTAGCAAAAATTTAAAAAGTACTTCAGATTACTGTTTTTTAAAGAGATGTGGAACTCAGAAAAATAAAATCTTTATTGTTTCTATTGGATCATCGTGAAATTATCATGAAGAATTTTTGATACCCTTCTATCTATGTACATCTACTTTGAAAATAAGTCCAATTTAATATACATCCTAACTTTTAACCCTTTAGCGGGTAGTGGCTAATACGTCTAGACACATATTAAAATTTTTTCTCAAAGCGGGTGTTGGATATTTAGTCTATCTATATGCGTTAATTGAAGCTAAAACGCATAAAAATTAATACGGATGCCAGCACGATACCTTTTTTTGATTTCATGTCTTCTGATGGGTAGTTAAAAACAGTTTTTCTTGGTGTAAATCTACAAATTGAATTTTGATTACTATAAATAAAATTTCTTATATTTGAAAAAGATTTCTACAGGTCTTAAGTATACATTTCTCTCATATGAATGAATTAAGCAATTGTACAATTAAAAAAAGGTTTTATTTAGGTTTTGGAAACCTTAAATATGTGGATAGAGGCTCTATCCACTGCACATCTAGAACAGAAAAATGACCTAGAAATTTTCGCTTTTCCTGTACTCGAGAGAGAGCATTTAGAACCACGTGAGAATGTTGGGGGTGGAAATATAAACAAACTTTGTTTACAATATCTAGTACAAGATTTTCGGGTTCGAAAATCTTTCATTACAGCTTTCCTGCTCGGAGAAAACGTTTGCATGTTATTAAGTTCCACAGTAAATAACTCATCAAATTTGGGAAATAGCTAATTTAAATTCTCAAAAATATTACTTTATTTCTAACTTTTCATACTAAAATTTAAAAAATATATAAAATGTGAATATATGCCAAGTTCAATGTATATTCGAAGTATTCTATATATTTCCTAAGTAAGTATTCTGTATTGTACAATTATTCTATTATTATTAAATTGCACTTATACTTTCATTTATTGTTATTGAAATGGTTATTACATAAATGTTAATTTTTCAAAAAAAACGTTTTTGTAATATGATTCATTTTTTTCTGTCCTAAAAAAAAGTAAGTTAAATGCCCTAAATGCCAGTGGTATAACGTAAAACCCCCCCGGGAAAAAAACCAGATTAGTTTTTTTTGTGACTAAATAATGTTTATAGAAGATGAGAACATTACATTTATCCAAAAAATTGTAAACTGGGGGCCGAAAAAGGGTTAAGACCTTTTAAGTTTCCGGTGTTCAAACGGTGCACGTTTAATTTTTTAAATTAATGGATCCCAAACATTTTACGGAAAAGTACCACCCTAACAAAGCCCAAGAAAGCCATAATAGCGTTGTCTGGAATAACCAGACAATGTCCTGTTTTCGAAACTTCCTAAAGAGAAGGTAGAAAAAAAGTTTTCTCTAATAGAATTTTAGTAAAAGTCAAACCTGATAATCTTCAACCACTTTAAGGTGGGGAAAGGGGTGTGTTGTCTTTTTTCCCATCTGCATACTTTTTTTACTATAGGTAAGAAAAGGACGATGGGAAGAAAATTGATTTAATTTTTTAAATTTCATCATGTTTCCTTTGCCTTTTTTGTTTTACTATTAAGCAATGTTTAGAAGATTTTAGTAAACACATCAGTATATAATATGGTATTAACTTTGGCATTATTTTGCATGGTAAAGGGGTAATACTTCCCCTTTCTTCCTTATCGGATTATTTGTTTTTTATACATCCTGTCTGATATAAGTCAAAAGATCGCGGGAACGAATAAAGGAACTTATGTCGAGGTGTGTTTATATCAAACAAAATCTTGTTTGAAAATAAAGATGAATAACTTTTTATTATTAAAACTTTTAGTATTTTTATTTATGCATAACTAGATTACTATTAAGTATTCAAAGAAATAATTCCTGAAATTCTAACTGATATTTAAATTTGAGGGAAGGAAATTTTGATTGGAATCATAATCAGGGGAGGATAAAATAAAATTCAGTTTATCATGTAACTTTTTTTACATAAAAATCATTCAATTTTGTTGGGAAATTTTTAAATAAATTACCAAAATAATCGAAATCTCATACATTACGGATGAACATCCGACCTAAAGTTGAGAGCTCTTAAAATTCGCACTGCGACGAGAAAAAGTTGTATAGAATTTCTCCCATTAATATAACTGTTAATTGAACTATTAATATAATTCCCTTTAACATAACTGCTTCATGACGAGCGTGGCAACAAAAACCACATGTCTTCTCTTATGTTTGACCTATCTCTTTTGTGTTTTGTGTCGTCGCTACCATGCCAGGAAAGCGTTTCCGAACATGCATTCCTGAAGAGAGTAAGAATTAAGAGAGTAAGAAAAAACAGTAAGTATTATATACGAGAGAGAGAGAAAATCCTTCCCAAACCAAAACTGGCAATGTAAGAACTGAAAGTGGGAATCTCTGGAAATATTGTGGGGGATGTAACGACTTGAAGTGCCTAGGGAGAGGGGAAGGTTAAAAAAGGCCCTTGGGTACAGTAGGTTTGGAAACTACTGCTGTGGAATATATAGTCTCTTAGTATCGTGTTGCAACTTATTACTATATACATGTGCATTGCAGTTGTAATATTAAATTACTTTTTGATAGGCATGCTGTTTCTCTGAAAAACTTGAAAATAACACTTCGAAGGACCAACGTGGTTCTTTTAAAGGAAACTCTCAACAATTTGCAATATTTTTTCGTACATTTGGATAACTTCTCCCAGCTGCATTCCTTCCAAATAGAAAACTTCTTCCATCCTTCTGAAGCCGATTCGAATGCATCTCTTAATGCAAATCAAGCCTTCGACGCATTCAAAGCCTTTATTAAGGATCAGCGTTGCCTTAAGAAGATTTCTTTTCTCAAAATTCACCTATCCGAAAGCGAGGGGTTGGAGATTTTAAGTGATATTCTAATAAAACGGATTGCAAAGGGGGAATTTTTTAAAAAACCGTTTTTACGGGTTTTTTCTTAAATTTACGTTTTTTTAGCAACAAGAGATCTTTTGTACAAAAGTATTCGCCCCTCCCCCCCAAAGGGAAATGGATCGGGATGACTTTTGTTCGCGGGCATCTGGGTTTGTTTTCGGGGCTGCATTCGTTTGTGGGAAAATGAGCTAGTCAAAGGGGGTTTAGTGACTTGATTGTTATAAAGATACTACCTTTGCTAAAACTGGATGTTATTCATGTTTTGTTTATTTATAATATTTTTTAATGCAAAAAAGTTATAAAGAGTGGCAAACCATTTAAGAAATGAGCCGTGGTCTGCCAATCCTAGGACTAGTCGAACGAGATTTATTTCAATCATTTCCCCCTTGTATTTTATATGATATATTCTGTAAATTTGATTTTGATTAGTGTTGCATTTTGGTAAACGATATTTCTATTAAAGGGGTCAGGGTGTTAAATTTTTCTAGAGGGGAAAAAATAAACAATTTTCA